>JAJPUD010000157.1:837707-917089 GCA_023553655.1 Myrmecobius fasciatus | reverse complement strand
ATATATATATATATGAAAACCTAAAAAAAATTTAAAATTTTAAATTTTAAAAATTTTAAAAAATAAAAATAAAAATGAAACAGGAGCTGCCATCATGGAAGCCACACTCTTTTAGCAAAATATAATATGGAAAGATAAGTATAAATATAAAATATGGAATGATGGGAGGGAGGCAAGATGTACACCAGTGCTTCTGAAAATGTGGTCCAGAAATTCTTGAGTGTCTCTGAAACACTTTCAGGAAGCATTTATGATGTCAAAACTTTTCATAATAATACTAAAGTTTTTATTTAATAATACAGTAAATATCACTAGTTAAAATCAACATAAATAAAAGCTCCTCTGGGATCCTCAATAATTTTTAAGAATGTAAATGGGACCTGAGACCAAAAAATTTGATAATTACTTGTCTAGACAATGAAAACTTGGGATATTTGAGGAGGAAGAGAACATTTTTATGCGGGTGATCAGAGAACACTGTTCTCTGGTTGTCTTCACTTCCACACCAGTTGTCCCTGTGTAAGGTCCTCCTCACATTTCCAGATTTCCTTTATGTTTTATATTCTCCTATTAGGAAGTATGCTCCTTGAGAGTAAGTATTATCCTGTTTTTGTTATTGCTGTGTTTCCAGGATTTTGCTCAGGGACATGCACATAGGAAATGCTTATTAAATGTTCTATCTATATGGAAGAAGTTTGAAGAATAAGGATTATAAAATGTGGATATGATGAAGAGAGCACTTTATAAATATATGGACATAAAAGATGGAATGCTGAGTTCAGTGTATTCTAGTAATCTAGTTTCCTTGGAACATAACACATGAAGGCTAATATGAAATAAGACCACAAAAGTAATATTAAACATCTGATATCCTTTGAAATTATTTACAAAAGAAAAGGGAGGTTGGAGCCATATTATAGCAAATTTTCTATCCAAGTTGAGGACAAGATAGAACAGAATGGGATAGGAAATTAAATAGAATAGTATAGTATTTTTGAGGCAATAGAAAAGCCACTGGATTTTTTGAGTAAGTAAATCATATGATCACTGTACCAAAGTAAGTTTTATTTATGCAACAATTATGTCTATGAATTTTTGGGTTTTCATGAACTCACTTTTACTTTGGTAGCCATCTATATTTTCATTTATAATAAGAGTTATATACATGAAGATAATTTTTTAAAAGTACATGTCTTTTCAGACTAATAAAACTGGGTTTTCTTTACCATGTATTTGCCTACTCAGTTTTTCCTTCAGGAAATGTTAGTGGCAACTGGGAGCTGTCCACAGCTGAACCTCATTAAGAACAAGGAAAATGTCAAAGGATATCAGGACATGGTTGGATGTGACTGAACATGAACTTCTTATACGAATTTTGTTCCATCCTAGAACTTTTTCTTGGCCGTGAATCACATTTTTCTGTTTGCTCCTTGGATCTTATCCCTAATGCTCTTCTGATACGTTCTGGACCCAGAGAATTTTCCGCCTCTGGGCCAATTTCTTGGTACTTTGTGCTAGATGCTTTAATAACTAAATATTTTTATCTGAACAGTCTAGTTCCTATCTTTCTCATCACAAACAAAAGTATTAACACTGTGAATAGGTTGGTTCAGAGTAGACTGATAGGCTGGCATCATACTTTTGTGTTTGTATCCTCAGTGCTTAATATGGTTCCTGGCATACACGGTGTTTACTAATTGATTCATGGGGAGTTTCTACCTATTCTAAAATAGTATATGGTCTTCCCAGCTCATCACCATCATAACTGACATTTCTTGGATGTATTTAACATTTTATCATCAAATAAAATAGCAACAGTTCAATGCATTTCCATTTGTTTATTTCAAACAATATTTTAGTTTGCTGATTTTTATTACCCTTAGAAATGTCAGCTTTGTAGAGAAAAAATGAAAGCACCATTGACTATTATATTAACTTCAATATTTTGGACACACCATCTTTTCGTTATAGCAGTATAAACTATTTGCTTAAAATGAGTATGTATTAAATTATTAGATTAGCTAAAACTTGTAACATTTGACTTGCATATTAAAAAAAATTGTAATAGAGAATGTGATCTGTGAAGTCCATAAGCATAATTATCAACATGAGTTGCAAGCATCTTACCTTTTACTCTGTGGACTGCAAAAAGACCACTCTACCACTGGATCTGGGAAGCCTTCTGATATACAGACTATTGCATCTTGGTTTTCCATTCTTCTAAAATATGGTTCTCTGAGTTTTTCTGTTAAATTAATTCAAGGTACATTTTAAAGTATATGACAAGATTTTTTTTTCAAAAGCATTATTGCTTATTTATAATTGATCATTTTAAAAGTTTTTTAGACCTTGGAAGTAATAAAAATATTTAAAACCCTACATCATGTACTTTATTCCATACAATTCATTTATCATATTAACCAACACTGGTTGAAACCCCGAGTTTCATAGCTATTCTCTCATCAATATCACTTATATGGAACTGATTGGCACTCAAAGTGTTATAAGGAAAAAAAAGCTAGATGAGTGTGTAGGAAAGATGGGATGGGACTATAACAGGATGGGAATTTTGGACTTGCTAAGTAAGAAAGAGAGAGAAATGCCAGTCACATAAAGCTCAAAATGGATACTCCCAAAAAGATAAAAAAAATCAAGGTTCTTCCCTCCTTTCTGTACTTTCAGACTATATTTTTAAAACATGCTGAGATAGATACTTAAAATCATAGAGTTGTCAAAGAAAGACCCTAGACATATCTGTTATGTAATGGAAAAAATTTGGAATCAGAAAAGTCCTTACTTTTTTTAGTTTTTTAATTGGGTTTCCACTAGCAAATTGTTTTAGATTTTGAACCTTGGTTTCCTCTTCTGTTAAAAGATGTTTAAAATGTCTGTTTTGGCAGAGTTCAGAAAAATCTGGAAAAATTTGCATGAACTGATACCAAGTGAGCAGAACCAGGAGAACATTGTATACAAGAACAACAACATTGTATGAAGATCAACTACAATAGACTTAGCTCTTCTCAGTAATACTTTGATCAAAGACAGTTCCAAAAGACTCAAGATAGAAAATCACTCAGAGAAAGAACTATGGAATCTGAATGCAAATCAAAGCAAATTTTCAATTTTTTATGGCTTTTCCCTTTTGTTCTGGTTCTTCTTTCACAACGTGATTAATGTAGAAATATATTTGCATGATAAAAATGATAAGTGTGGAAATATGTATACATATATTCGATTTGTCAAGTATTTTAACATAATTAACATGTAGTGGATATCCCACTATCTAGGGGAGGGGTGGGGAGTAGGGGGGAAAAATTTGTAACAGAAAACTTTGTAAGGGTTATTGTTGAAGAATTACCCATACATATGTTTTGCAAATAAAAAGTTTTAATAATATATATATATATATATTTGCATGATTGGAATACATAATCTATATCAGATTGGTTGCTGCCTTGGGAAGAAGGGATAGAAAGAGAGATAGAGGAAGAAAAAAAAGTGAAACTCAAAATCGTAATAAAAATGAATTTTGAAAACTATTACATGTAATTAGAAAAAATAAAAAGCTATTTACAAAAACAAAAAACAAAAAGGAAATGAAAATGTTTGCCTTAACCCAGAGAAGTTGTTACCATGATCAAATGAACTCATTTATATAAAGAATCTTGAAATCATAAAGCCCTTACATAATATCATTTATTATTGTTGCTGTTCTTCTTCTTATTATTCCCTTGTATTCATTGACTGAGTTCTCTGGGTCCCAACCATAATCAAGAGTCGAAAGCCAAAGCAATGGTCACTAAAAGCCAGATACCATACAGATTGAGGAACATAATCAAATAGCTAACTACTCCTGTGCTTCTTAGAGCTTCATTCTCTTGTTCTTTTGAAAGAAATGAAGCTATATAGAGCTCCTTCCTTAATTGTTATTCTTTAGTTATTTCAACTATGACCAACTCTTCATTACCCCATTTGGTTTTGTTTTGTTTTGTTTTAAATACTAGAGTAGTTCATCTTTTCCTTCTTCAGTTTATTTTACTGAGGTAAACAGGGTTAAGTGACTCGCTCGGGGTCACCCAGCTAGTAAGTGTCCAAGACCAAATTTGAACTCAGGTTTTCCTGATTTCAGACCTGCTGCTCTATCCACTACACCATCTAGCTGCCCTTCATTAGTTGTGTAGCAATTCACCTCCTATTCACTCCAGAATTGGAATCTATTGTGTCAGGACACTAGTGAAGATATCTTCTTTATAATCCATTTAGTTTCAATATTTCCAATAGTAGGGACATGGTACCTTTCAAGGGAACATACTTTAATTAGTAGAAGGTTATTCCTTACAAGCCAAGCTCCAATTGATAAATGGCCAAAGGATATGAACAGACAATTTTCATTTGAAGAAATTAAAATCATTTCTAGTCATGTGAAAAAAATGTTCTAAATTACTATTGATCAGAGAAATGCAAATTAAGACAACTCTGAGGTAGTACTATATACCTCTCAAATTGGCTAAAATGATAGGAAAAGATAATAAAAGTTGGAGGGGAGGTGGAAAAACTGGGAAACTAATATAGTGTTGGTGGAGTTGTGAACTGATCCAATCATTCTGGAGAGCAGTTTGGAACTATATTCAAAAGTCTATCGAACTGTGCATATCCTCTGATCCAGCACTGTCTCTACAAGATCTATATCCCAAAGAGATCATAAAAAAGGAGAGGGCACCCAGATGTGAAAAAATGTTTGTAGCAGCCCTTTTTGTGGTGGTACGGAACTGAAAACTGATGCCCATCACTTAGGGAACAGCTGAATAAGTTATGGTATATGAATGCAATGGAATATTATTGTTCTATAAGGAATGATCAGCAGGATGATTTTGAAAGTCCTAGAGAGACCTACATGAACTGATGCTAAATGAAGTGAGTAGAATCAAGAGAATATTGTACACAGCAACAACAAGATTATGTGATGATCAGCTCTGATGGACATGGATCTTTTCAACAATGAGATGATTCTGGCCAGTTTTAATAGACATGTAATGGAGAGAGTCATCTGTATCCAGAAAAAGGACTATGGGGACTGAATGTGGATCACAACATAGTATTTTCACTTTTTTGTTGTTGTTCTTGCTTTTTTAAATTTCTCATTTTTTCCCTTTTTGATTTGATATTTCTCATGTAGCATGATAAATGTAGATATATATATATATATATATATATATATATAAAACAATTGCACATATTTAACATATATTGGATTGTTTGCTACCTAGGGGAAGGGGTAAAGCGAGGGAGGGAGAAACATTTGGAACACATGGTTTTGCAAGGCTAAATGTTGAAAACTATCTTTGCATATGTTTTGGAAATAAAAAGCTATTTTTTAAAAGGTCATTCTTCACATTAAACCAATGTGTTCCTCTATAACATTAGTATCAATCCTAGTTCTAATCCTTTAAGACTCAATATAATTTGAAATTCTCTTCCACATGACAGTTTTTAAAACATTTAGTATCATATACATTAATTTTAAAACTGGAAAGGATGTTAGAGATCACCTAGTACACCACTTTCAATCAATTCCATTCAGTCCTATTCAATTCCTATAGGATATGAATTTCCTGAAGACAATTCATTTCATTTTTGTCTTTATATTAGCAGCATTCTGTGTAATGCTTTGTACAGAGCAGGAACTTAATAAATGCTTGCTAAATTGAACTGAAGAGTCCTGAAAGCTTATCTAATCTACCATCAGTGAATAAGGCAGGATTGGCCCCAAGCTTCCTGATTATAAGTCCATAAAAATCTGCTCACTGTTTTATTATGGAGATGATGGCATTCCCCAAACACTAAGAAGCCTAAGTTATCTGGAGTGGTGCACTGGCAAAAAGTTGTGCTAAGACATAAGAAGCACCTTCTATTCTTTATTCTGTGTGAGCAGGTGGAAAGGTAATGGAATATTGATGTGCAATGTTATTTAGTCTCAGAGTAACATAAGTCCATGTCTCAGTCAGAATGGGGAGGAGTCAGAGACCACACCAAAAAGAAGTCCTGCTGTATCAGTAGCACTCCTTGGGGAAAGCATCTGTGTGCCTACAAATAGAACCACACATTTGCAAGACTTCTAGGCTACTGGTTGATTCTGTTCCATCCAGTAAAGCTGGAGGTAGAAAGAAGGGAGGCAAGGACTGATAAAAGTTCTTTTTGTCTCTGGCCAGTAAGGTACATTATTGATATTCTGAAAAGGAAAAAGACAAGTAAATTTAACACATGCCCTCCTCAAAGGGGTCAAATCACTTTTCCTCTGGTCCTCAGATTCATCTGTAAAATAATAGGAATGGCCTAGATGATCCTTATTATCTCTTCCAGCTCAAGTTCTAGTATCTCAGACTTATGTTCATAAATTTTATCAGGCTCTAAAGTATATGGGAAGTGCTGAATCCTCTCAGCTAACAACTCACATAATAACAAAGTAAATATTAGATTGATTATTCATATGACTAACATACTATATTTGTTGTATATTTAGTTGCATTTATATGTTGACTTTTAGTAAATTAATTGAATCCTACTTAGAACTTCCCATGGGTTATTCCAAGTGGGTCCAGAGAGCACAGCAATCCAATTTTGTCCATCTTAAAAATTTGCATCCAATTTTCTAGGCAAAAGGTAAGTCCTCTAGAAAATAACAAAATAAATCAAGACCTTCAAGCTATTCAAAGTCTTTTGGATCTCTATTATTAAATCCAACTTACTTCTTACACTCACTGTGAATATCACTGTGTAATTCATAGCTTGACTTTGAATTGAAAGTAGGTATTTCCCAGCTTGAGTTTCTGTCATTTTCTGAATGACTATGGAAACAACTCCTCTGCAAAATAGGAAAGAAAAATTGTTATTATGGAAAGTTTGTGAACTACAAAAAAAAAGTGATGCTAAATCATAACTTTGGTAGGGTAAATGTTCAATCTCTAATAGGGACCACAAAATACTCTGGAAGAGGAAAGACCTTGCTCTCTCCAATTCATTTCTATCTATAGGATCATTATCTTTATCCCAGTCATCAGAATTGGCAATTAGGTGGAGTTTTAAGGTATGCAGATGCTCTAAGTATATAATTTCAAGGGATTAGAGAAAGTCTTCTTTAAGAGTAATTAAGCTTAAATCACTCATTTTATAGATGATGAAACTGAAGTCCATAGAGAGGTGAAGTGGGCTTACATAGAAACACAGATAAGTGACAGAGCCAGGATTCAAACACAGGTCATCTGACTCCAAATTAATACTTCTTTCTACTATCCAATATTGCCTTCAAAATTCAGTTTTGTACAATTTCTTATGCATTAAGAGCCAACTATGTACAATATTTTGTGCTGGAAATACAAAGATGATACAATACAGATTCTGCTCTCAGCATTTCATAATTGAAAAATGGTAAATGGTGGAGAGGCAAAAGACATTTGCCCAAGTTATGACTTCAAATCTGGAGGAGATAAATGATAAGGGGAAGGACAGGCAAAATTCAATAAGATTATGTGATCCACTTTCTAATTACACATTCATTTCTCACCCTACCCCATCATAATGGCACGGCTAATTCTACTGAAACTGCTCCTCATTTAGCTTTGAAATCTCAAATCATGTTCATCTTTTCCCTTTACTTCATTTTGCCTATATACAATTAGCTGTCAAGCCCTCTAAATTCTACCACAATATCTCTCACATTGGTTCTCTACTTTCCAATCCCCTCACACTGCCACCAACCTGGTTTAAACCTCCATGACTCTTTAACTGGATTATTGCAATAGTCCCCTCGCTAATCTCTCTGCTTTTATGCTCCCTTCTGCTCCAATTTATTCTTCACACAGTTTCCAAAAACAATCTTCCTAATATTAATAGATCTGACTATGTCCTATTGCTCAAAAAACCCTCAGGGCTCTTATGGCCCCTAGGATCAAGTGCCAATTCCTTACCTTGGCATTTAAGACCCTTCACTACTTTAAAGTCTTATTTCATACTATTATCTTTAATGCATTAATTAATTTAATTAATTAATTAAACTAAGCTATTTCTAATCTTTTTTTTTTGCCATGCACTTGCGTACCTTGTGTCTGGACTACTGCTGGCTTTATTTCTATTTATTGAAATCCTTTTCTTCCAAAGCCTAATCAAGTATCAAGACCTCTATGAAGTCTTCTCTGATTCCACCCCAACCAACACCACTACATCCACACACATCCACACACACACATCCACACTTTATCACAGCTAAAATTGATCTCTTCCTTTTCAAATTTTTCTTGTTTGGATCTTTCTTTAACCTTTACTACATTTTACCTTATACAATATCTATTTGTAGAAATTCCAAATCCCTCATTTCAGAGGGCAGTGACTGTGTTGTCAACTTTGTATTTGTAACGCTTAAAGTACAGCTGAATGAGAAATTGGAGTAGGGAGAGATCAATCAAGAGTCAAGAAGCATATATTAAGGATTTGTTATGTTTATCAGGCACTTGCTAGGGATGGGTAAAAAAATATGATAAAATGATCTGTGTTATCAAGAAATTTACATTATAGTGAGGAAGAGATTGTTTTCAAGGAAAGTTTTATAGAACAGGTGGCCTTAGGTTGAACTTTGAAAGAAGAAAATTAATTCCCAGGATCCAGGAGATTAGGAAGAGTATCAGTAGCCCAGTCCAGGAATAAGAAATGGTTTTAGCAAAAGTCCAGAGAAACAAGACAATATGAATGAAAGATGGAGACTAGTCTATTTGGGGTGGAATACAGAGTACAAGGAAGGAGGTAGAATGACATAAAGATAAAAAAGTAAAAACCTGGGTTTACCACATTCCCTACAGCTAAAAGAGATACTCTTTCTCTGGTAATATAATCAACTGAGCACTCACAAAAGAATTGTTAACAAATATAATACTCTTAATTATAGATCTTCTCATTGTTGCACAGTTGAACTACTTTTGAGATGAGCAACAGAACTCTATCTTCTTACATGACCATGGTAGCATGCTCATTAACAAGTAATTTCATCTCTTTTCACATGAGCCTTTGGAAAGAGAGATAATTGTTTGTGGTAATTATGATTACCTATGTAGAAATTAAGATTTTGGATAATTTGCAATCAAAACACCTACATTTAAAATCAGCTCTGACACTTGTAACTTATAAGACTTTGAACAAGTAATTTAATTCTCTTGGCTTTGGTTTGTTACTTTGTAAGATAAGGGGTTTGATTTATGATATTTAATAGCCCTAAATCTAGATATAGTTTTTTCCTAGGGTAAGAAAATTTAGAGACATTGAATAGAATAATTGCATTTTATAATTAGAAGCTACCTTAACAGTCATTCAGTTCAGGGGTTTCCAGCAATTCAACTCAGGTCAACTGATCAATTGTGAAGTCCTAATCAAGTGATTAAGAGGAAGAAATAATCACCATAACCCCATTCCCAAAAGTCACCCCTATTGGAAACAGATAAAAGTGTTTTGATCAAAAGATCCCACTGGTTTTAAGAGCAGTTGCCTCCTCCTTTCACATATATATACATACATACATATATACATACACACATAGATAGAGGCTCTACTTTCAGCATAACAGAGGTAATCCTCTTTGCCACAAACAGGGGAATCTCAAGTTTTTGAAGAGCCTCAAAAATAATTCTTCTCCACAAAAAAGACAAACTAACTACTTAGTTAAACCAACATTCTCATTTTACAGATGAGAAAACTAGAAATTGACTTGTCCAAATTGACCTAACTTGAACTGCCAACAGTAATGATTTAGAACTAGGTACACTCAAATTCAGTTCACTGCTACTCATGTTCAGATCTTGCCCACAATCTTGTGTTCCCTATAAACACAGCCAGGGAAATATAGATGGCTATCCAATCATAAGACTAAGAAGCAGAGTGAAGTTGAACCTCATTTTATTATTCACTGAACTATTCCTTAGATGTTGTGTGAACATGAAATAATATTTTCCCACTAAGTCCTATTAAAATTGCAAAGAAATATATCCCTAAAGGAAAACAATCAGATAAAGCCCAGAATAGTTTTTAACAATCAAAAGTTTTTATACACTTTTTTCAAGGAACATTTTCCTTTGTTACAGTACAATCTGTATGCATTCAATTCTCCCTCTCAAATCTTACTAGGTGTTATTTAAATAAACTATAAAATTTACATAATCTTTGTTTTTAAAATAGATCTACATAGTTAATTTGCATCTTAGTGGTAAAGCTTACAAATTCTATGAAACTTGAATGTTTAACACTAGTTTACACCTCTCATTCTAATTTATTTTTATTTTCAGTTCCAATTTTTTTCTCTCCAGTTCTTCCTCCATCCACTGAGAAAGCAAGAAATGCAATACCCATTATACATATGATCTACTTCCAATATTTAACACAACTGCCTGACTACAAGAGCCCTACATAAATGTTTTTCAGCCTGTTAGATAATGTAAATGGTCCCTAAATCCCTAAATCTAAAAAGTCAAAGTTTTACCCATTCCTTCAGGTGACAACTTTGTTATTAATAAGCATTTATTGACCTAATACCTAACTGAATTAATAACAAAGAAAATCTAAAAACTATAGCTTATTTGAAGTGAGGACTAGCAATCAGTGGCATAGGACAGAATCACACGACAAACTAGGCAATAACTATAGCAATTTAGTGTTTGATAAACCCAAAGACCCCAGCTTCTGGGATAAGTACTCATTATTTGACAAAAACTGCTGGGAAAATTGTAGAAGAAATTAGGGCTTCATCAATAGGAGAATGGCTGAATAAATTATGGTATATGAATGTTATGGAATATTATTGTTCTATAAGAAATGACCAGCATGATGATTTTAGAGAGGCCTGGAGAGACTTGCATGAACTGATGCTGAGTGAAATCAGCAGAACCAGGAGAACATTATACACAGCAACAAGACTATACGATGATCAATTCTGATGGGCATGGTTCTCTTCAACAATGATGTGATTCAAACCAGTTCCTATTGTACTGCGATGAAGATAGTCATATACATCCAGAGAGAGGCCTGCGGGAACCGAGTGTGGACCACAACACAACATTTTAACGCTTTCTGTGAATATTTCCATGCATTTTGTTTTCCTTCTTAGGTTATTTTTTTTCTTCTCTTTCTAGATCTGATGTTTCTTGTACAGTAAGATAACTGTATAGATATGTATACATGTATTGGATTTGTCATATAATTTATCATATTTATCATGTATTAGATTACCTGTCATCTAGGGGTGGGGGGTGGAGGGAAGGAGGGGAAAAGCTTGGGAAAAAAAAGTTTTTTGCAAAGGTCAATGTAGAAAAATCACTCATATGTTTTGTAAATAAAAAGCTTTTAATAAAAAATAAAAAGAAATTAAAAAAAAAAAAAGAAATTAGGGCTTGACCCACACCTAACACCACATACCAAGATAAGGTCTAAATGGGTTCATGATCTGGATATAAAGAGTGATATTATAAGTAAATTAGAGGAACATAGTATAGTTTACCTCTCAGACCTGTGGAGATGGAATAAATTTATGTCCAAAGAAGAACTGGAACTCTTAATTGAACACCAGATAGGCAATTTTGGCTATATTAAGTTAAAAAGTTTTTGTACAAACAAAACCAGTGAAATCAAGATTAGGAGGGAAGAAATAAATTGGGAAATCATCTTTACATTTAAGGGTTCTGATAAAGGTCTCATTTCTAAAATATATAGAGAATTGTCTCATATTTATAAGAATTCAAGCCACTCTCCAATCGAAAAATGGTCAAAGGATATGAACAATTTTCAGATGATGAAATTAAAACTATTTCTAGTCATATGAAAAGGTGCTCCAAATCACTATTGATCAGAGAAATGCAAATTAAGACAACTCTGAGGTACCACTACACACCTGTCAGATTGGCTAAAATGAAAGGAAAAGATAATGATGAATGTTGGAGGGGATGTGGGAAGGCTGGGACACTGATGCATTGTTGGTGGAACTGTGAATAGATCCAGCCATTCTAGAGAGCAATTTGGAACTATGCTCAAAAAGTTATCAAACTGTGCATACCCTTTGACCCAGCAGCGTTTCTATTGGGCTTATAATCCCAAAGAAATCATAAAGGAAGGAAAGGGCCCCACATGTGCAAGAATGTTTGTGGCAGCCCTTTTTGTAGTGGCTAGAAACTGGAAACTGAATGGATGCCCATCAATTGGAGAATGGCTGAACAAATTATGGTATATGAGTGTTATGGAATATTATTGCTCTGTGAGAAACGACCAGCAGGATGATTTCAGAGAGGGCTGGAGAGACTTGCATGAACTGATGCTGAGTGAAATGAGCAGAACCAGGAGATCATTATACACGGCAACAATAATACTACATGATGATCAATTCTGATGGACATGGCTCTTTTCAACAATGAAATGTTTCAAACCACTTCCAATTGTTCACTGAAGAAAGCCATATACACCCAGAGAGAGGGATGTGAAATGTGGACCACAACATAACATTTTCATGCTCTCTATTAATGTTTTGCTTGCATTGTGTTTCCTTTCTCTGATTTTTCTTTCTTGTAGATATGATTTTTCTTGCACAAAAATGATAAGTGTGGAAATATGTATACATATATTCGATTTGTCAAATATTTTAACCATAATTAACATGTAGTGGATATCCTGCCATCTAGGGGAGGAGTGGGGAGTAGGGGGAAAAATTTGTAACAGAAAGCTTTGTAAGGGTTAATGTTGAAGAATTACCCATACATATGTTTTGCAAATAAAAAGTTTTAATAAAATAAAAAAAAAATGAAGTGAGGACTAGACTAGCAGGGGTCTTTAAAGGGGTTTCACTCCCACTTCCTCTAGTGACCTGCAGGCAAATGGGACCTTTAGAAGACCTTTCCTGTATCTCACAAGATACCAGATTAACAAATCAGATGACTCCCTACCTTTGTTTAGATATGTTAATGTAAACCTGAAGTCAGCCTGTATGGACAGTGCCAGGTTGTCACAACATCATGGCTATTATGGGCAACTGGGTAGTGGTAATGAGTTTAGGAATAAAGTCAGGAGCTAATAACAATAAATCATAATAATAGCTAAGATTTTGTTGTTGTTGAGTCATATCAGTTGTGTCTGGCTCTTCATAGCCCCATTTGGGGTTTTCTTGGTAAAAATACTGAAGTAGCTTGTCATTTCCTTCTCCAGCTCTTTTTACAGATGAGGAAACTGAGGCAAACATGATTAAGTGACTTGGGGTCACACAGCTAGTAAGTATTAAAGCCAGATTGGAAGTAAGATCTTCTTGACTACAGCTCTAGTCTAGTATTCTATCTAGTGTATCACCTAGTTGCCCCTTGTCCAACAGAGCCACTGCCACCTGGGTCTTAATCTTCACTACAATTCCTTAATCACAAAATGGAGTTGCTATTAACAACTTTTTTCTTTAAAATAATTTTTTTAAGTTTTTTGATCCCTAGACACAAACCTTTAGAAACAAGTAGGGAGATATTATAGATGGCAGTCATTATAAAATAACTTAAGTCCTCACTTTTGTTTTGTTTTACTTTTCTGTCTCTTCTCACTACTCCTTTTGTTCCTTTCTCTCTATTCCTTTTCTAACATTTGTTTGAATGGACATTCCTTAATAATTAGGTCAAGTAGTCTCACCTTTTCAAAACTAGCAGTGGTGATTATTATCCTAAGTGAATTTTAAAAGAAGAGCATTGAAGCAGTCAGTGGTTCCCATTCTCAAGTTATTCCTTAGTAGTAAATTAAGTAAAACTGGAATTGTACTCACTCTATTTAGTCTTTAGGACATCCACATCATGCAGTATGCATACATAAACATACACATGAAATTATTATAGACTGACATTTATATTCAAAAATGATAGTGCTAGTAAGTCAGTAGGGCATGTGTTTTATCATGTACTGGTGATGTTCTGGATTTGAGTCATCCATACTCTCTCAGGATGCTTTGCAGTCCTACAAGGAGAACTCTTTGAGAACCCATGAACAGATTATGAATATCTCTAAGACTAGTCCAGTAACTATGAAATAAAATCTAATTCTAAAATTCTTTGATTCCGCTAGCTTTTTTTTTAACAAAGTAAAATTGTGTGTGTGTGTGTGTGTGTGTGTGTATAAAGGAAAAGCACTCAATTCAATCCAACTTAAGTCAATGTCAAGAGTTAAAGCAGGTAGTTTCTCTCAGGTAAACTTTTTACCCCTTAAACACACATACATACACATCCACACACATCCACACACAGAGTTTTTATAGAGTACACAAGTTGAGCACCAGTCCTGAAGTCAGGAGGACCTGAGTTCAAATCTGGGCTCAGACACTTAGCATTTCCTAGCTGTGTGACCCTGAGCAAATCACTTAACCCCGACTGCCTCAGCAAAAAAGAAAAAAAAAAAAGTACACAAGTTTAAATTTGTCTAGATCATGCACTAATTTACTAGAATTTAAGTTTATTTATATATCACTTTTTATTCGATGAGAAGCAAGATAGAGAAAAGAGAAAGAAATTCTCAGTTTTCCTCTTTGCTTTTCTCCATGATGAAAAAATTGTGGACATATCAGTAAGATTTTTTCAGTAACATGCCTCTCAGTAATAAGCCTTTAGCTATTAATAAAATTCTTCATTTTAACTCAAATTAAAAGAAGTAACTATGCCACATCAATTTGAAAAGTACTTCAAAAGAGGAAAAGAAAGTGAATGTGTCCAAAGATCTGGAACAAAACTTCAAAAGCATGTGCACTGGCCTGAAAAATAGTTACTGATTTAATTTACCTTGAATACTGACTGACCTCTCTTCTGTATGCAATTCACAATCACAATATATATATGTATATATATATATATATACACATACATATATATGCATATATTAATATATGTATGTATGTGTGTACACACACACATTTTGCTGATTAGGTTTCTCTCTTGTGACTGATAATAAATTTCAGAGATGGACGCTTTTTACCTTTCTCAGGCCATTAGATCACTATTGAATATTGCATTTCTGCAAAACTATTTTCTTCTTTAGAGAATAATTGTTGTAATACACCAAATAGTTCCCTGTGTGCCTGGAGAGGGAAGTGGGGTAGTTAGTATTAATAAGATAGATACAGATGAATTATGTCCTGTCTGTCCTTCACATCTGTGATAGCTGGTCTTTAAGGAGTCACAGCAGCAGGGGGGCAGAAAAGGGAAGCAAAACTCAAAGAATTTTAGAGATGAAAGGGACCTTAGAGATCATCTTGTAATTCTCATTTTATAAATGAAGAATCAGAGGACCAGAGATGTGAAGGGATTTTCCCAAACTCACACAGCTCTCTTAACTCCTTCTGAAGGGTTTTTTCCACTACAAGTTACACTTAAATTGGAAAATAATCTCTAAAACAATTAAATTTTGGTTTAGAGAAAGAATAAAAATGAAAAGTTTGTTGTAAAGAGTCCAAATCCTCCCTTACATATTGTAGAAAAATACCATATACTGCAAAAGATTGAAACAGCAGAAGCCTTATCTTTTGGGGCTACCTATGAATGTAACTAAAATGAAAGGATGCAAATATTTGTTACCTAGGGACAACAATCACTTAAAAAAATAAGATATTCCAGTACATTCTCTGGACAAACTAGAAAGTCTTCTTTTATCAACTTTTAGTTTGTCAGCTACTACACAAATATAGGCATTTCCAATACAGGAAATCTGAGCAGTGGTGGGGAGCTGTCCACATGCGAAATCTGCATGTGCTGAAATAGTCAAGATTGGAAGTGTGCTGTTGATTAGCTCTAGATTATAGGACTGGAAAGGACAAAATGGTCTTTGTCCCAAGTCTCTTCATCAGTAAAATGAGGAGAACTAAATAGCCTCCAAGATCTTGTAACCATTTTGAGATCCAGTTTCTTGAGTTCTCAACAGACCTTAGTCTAGACTTGTCTATTCTATCCTTTGAATTTTGACATTACTGCACTGCTGATATGCTCTGAACAGGCCTCCTACCTCTGGCCCTAAGTTTCTCCTTTTGTTTCATCCAACATCCATTTGCTTCTGGTTTCTCACTACTTCACTTGACTTACTTTCTCACCTCAGTTAGCACTGAAGATGAATAGGTTCACACCATTCACTATAGATACAGACAAATCTAAAGTAATGAACAATTATTAAGCCCTGCTGGCCTGAAGTCGATTCTGTTGAAAGCTCTTGCCTCCAGCTACTGGCCAGTCTGGAGAGTTTTTATAAAGAGTACACAAGTTGAGCACCAGTCCTGAAGTCAAGAGAACCTGAGTTCAAATCTGGGCTCAGACACTTAGCACTTCCTAGCTGTGTGACCCTGGGCAAATCACCTAACCCTGACTGCCTCAGCAAAAAAGAAAAAAAAAAAGTACACAAGTTTAAATTTGTCTAGATCATGCACTAATTTACTAGAATTTAAGTTTATTTATATATCACTTTTTATTCGATGAGAAGCAAGATAGACTTCTGGACTCAGATTCAAAGAATATAAAGAAGACCTGGGTTCAGATCCTGCTTCTGACACTAACTTTGTGACTGACCATGGACATATTGCTTAATCTTTCTGAATGCCAGGAAATTAGATAAAATTTATTTACTAATTTATAGAAAGGTCACTTTGGGGGAGGAACTTTCTATTCCATTCCTCCTTCCAGTGAAATTATTTTATGCAGGTATTAAAAGAAACTTTTAAATATTACAAGTGAACTACATTTTGAGGCAAGAAAGGCTGTTCTTGTGAGTTTATCTCTCTGCTTACCTGTTTTGTAAATCAAAGTGAGGTTGGCAATCGGTTGAACTATTCTTAAAGAACCAAATACATGAAATATTCCCTGGGATATTCAAAATCGCTTGCAATGTAATGCCTGCAAAAATATCTACTTCAACTGTCTCAGATGCTTCATATACAACTCCTGGGTTTACAGGTCTCAAGGAACATCCAAGGTCTTTCATTAGATTTGATGCCTGCATTGCAAAATAAACAAATTCAAACAGATGGTAGTAGTTAAAACTATGATCATATCTTAAACAAAAACTTTATTAAATACTTATATTTTTCATATCACAAGACACTTAGCCTTATTGTCTAGAATATATATATACATATAATATAATATGTAACATGTATGTAATATAATAAAAAGCTAAAAAGTTAAAAAACCTAACTTCTGATTGCATCTTTAAATAATTTCATAAGCATTAAGCAATTATTACAACATTCAAAAAGGGTAAACAAATGGTAGTTTACTGATAAGAAACACATTCTATAATGCTTAAGAATAACATGGAAAGTGAGTCAGCAAGGATTAGTAATCTATAATTTCTTGGATCTAATATTTTGCTGCTTCAAATGTTAGTGAGGGCAATAAAAGAAGGTGAAGCAGTAGTTTCTGTTTTACACCACCTGCAATGCCTCTGTCAAGTCTCACAGAATCATGGGATTCAAGACTGAAAGGGGATTCATAAATTCATGGATTGCTATCTCTGAATGCATCATTTCAAATGACTTATATTAGAGATAAGAAAAGAAAAACCAGAGAGGTTAAGAGACTTGCTAATCTTCCAACTTATGAAAAGGTCAGAATTTGAACCCATGTCTCTGGCTCCAAGTATATTATCTTACATTCCTTATGGTATGGAGCAAAGAAACACTTCATAAAAAAAAAAAGGTTGGATCTTTTTTTCTTGGACACAGGCTGCATGTGTATTTTGATATCAATCTTACTGTAATATATATCTTAAGTTCTATGTTATCATCATACCTGTAAAATACCTTGGGGCAGATAAGTGGTACAATGGATAGAATGTCATATCTGAAGTCAGGAAGATTTCTCCTCCTGAGTTCAAATAATTTACTAGCTGTCTTACCTTGGAGAAGTCGCTTAACCCCATTTACTTTGGCTTCCCTGTCTATAGTACACTCCAATATCTTTGTCAAGAAAGCCCCAAATGGAGTCATGAAAAATCAGACGTGACTGAACAACAATTTAACAACAAGAAACATCTTAGAAATAGGCATAAAATTTTAAAATGGAATAGCCCTTAATATGGAACCCAATTCTCACTTGAATGAGAAAGAACAGGGGCAATTCTTTGTGCCTTTAGTCAAAGGGTAGAGAATGTCCTCCTTCTTTCCACTCTTGAACACCACCAGTCCATGCACAAGAGCTTCAGTGTTTTGCTGCTTATATCATTCATGAATTGCCTAAGTTTTATGTAAGTAACATTTGTTACTTGGTCAGCATATGCTTTTCTTTCTGCTTCTCAACAGCAATTGCTCTTTTATAGGGTTTGTATAAGAGCTAAAGTCAGTGAGGTCCGGAATAAGCCTGACCAGGACAAACAATCCAAAAACAGAGCAACCTGTCTCACTGGTATACAAATGGCCCCCTTCCAGAAGCAAAGGCAAGAACAAAGTTATCTATTTCTACATTTTTGCCTGGTTCAATAACTAGACAATTTAACATTTAGTCTATCAAATGTTCTACTCAGTAGAGAACACTACATCCCAAATAGCTGCTCAGGACATCAGGTCTCACTGTTATCTGTTACTATTTTTTTTAATCTCTAATTTTATTAGTTTAAAGAACTCTTAAAAAAAAAAAAAAAGAACCAAGAATTTCTGAGCTCTCTACCAATTTAGATGAGTAAATTCTGAAAATTATGGTCTTAAGAGACTACTCTAGGGCATTTAAAGGTTAGGTGACTTGCCCAAAATTAAGGAACTTGCCGAGAGTCAATATGTTGCAGAGGCTGAATTTGAGCTGAATTTGACTTTCCTGATTCTGAGGCTGGTTCTTTATATGGTTCGATTTTTTGAAAGGAAAAATTTTCTTTGTAATTTTTTTTCACTCAGTTATTTGTGTGTATATATGCATGAGGCAACTAGGTATAGAAGAAGATAGTAAGCTGGTCTGAGTCAGAAAGACCTAGATTCAAGTCCCATTTCTGACACGCACTGGCTGTGTGACCCTAGATAAATAATTTAGCTTTTTGATGATCCAGGCTACTGTCTAAGACTATATGTAGTTCCATCATTTGTGCCATTTATTCAGCAGTGTTCCAGAAAAGTAGTGGACCTATGTTCATTCTGTAGTAGGGAAGATTATCCGTACCCCTGGCAACCCAGGCTTCTAGATTCATAGAACACATTCTCCCAGCTAGATGTAAATATTTGATTGGAGAGACAAACAGATTCAGATATAGAGAGATAAAGAGGGGAGAGAAGACTCTAGCACCTCTAAAATTCTGAGTTTTTATCTTTTCTATCCTCAAAAAGTTACTCTACTCAATGTAAGAGAAGATACTCAGTATCAATGTTTGAATTTCCAAGTGGTCTTACAAGTCTGAATTTACAATATCACCTATGTATTAATGAATTTTGTTTAATATAGTGTTTTAAGGGGACAACTACATAGCTCAGTGGATAGATTCTGGTCCTGGAGTCAGTTAGACCAACGTTCAAATCTGGCCTCAGACACTTACTAGCTATGTGACCCTAGATAAGTCATGTAACCCTGTTTGTCTTGGTTTTCTCATCTGTAAAACAAGTTGGCAAATCACATTAGAATCTTTGCCAAGAAAATCTCAAATGGGATGTTAAAAAGTTGGGCACAATTAAACAGGTGGGATTTTTTTTTAATTCTATAGATTAACTGAATGTTATAATTGATAAATGAAACCAAATGTACCTCTCTCACTACCTTTTAGTCATTCGAGTAATGACTACAGCATTATAGGATTAATTTGAAGGTCAAGAAACATTTATTAAGCTTATTAGGTTCCAGGCACTGTGCTAACTCCTATCAATAATAAAGCCAAAATACTGTTCCTGTCCTCAAGGAGGAAAGATGTAAAAAATTACATATGTAAAAGATATATACAAGGTAGAAGGAAATCATAGAAGGAAATCACTAACAGCGAGGACAGGGAAAATCCTCTGGAAAATGTAATTTTTGAGCTGAATCTTGAAGGAACCCAAGAAAGAGAAGAAGCTGACATGAGGGAAGTAAACATTCTAGGGTTGGAGAAACAGTTAGTAAAAAAAAGATATGGAGAAGACAGATGGAACAAAAATTAGGCCAACTGGACTGCATTCATCAGAGCAGGTAGTAATAAAAACACTAGGAATGTGGAAAAGGGCCAAGCTGTGAAGGCCTTTAAATGCTCAACAGACTTTGTATTTGATCATGAGGGAATGGATATCACTGTAGTTTACTAATTAGAAGACTAATAGAGTCAGATTTGGGAGTTAGGAAAATTAATTGACAACTAAGTGGAGGATAGATTAGGGTGAGGTGAGACTTGAAGCAAAGAGCCTGATTAAAAACCTCTTGCAACAATCCAGGCAAGAGGTCTTGTTCTAGTATAAGTAAAGAGAACATAGATGAGAAACATGATGGTGAAAACAAAAAGACTTGATCACAGATTGCCTTATGTGAGGTAAGTGCAACTGAGTTGAGGATGACATAAAGGTCTTCAGTCCAGGCAACTGGAAGGATATTGGTGCCCTCTACATTAACAAGAAAGCTGAGCAGAAAAATAATAATAATAATAATTAACTCTATTTTGGACCTTTTGAGCTTCAGATGCCTATAGAACTTCATATTCTAGAGCTGGGAAAGGCTTTAAAAGTGATTTTGTTCAACTCATTTTACAGACGAGGATTAGATAAATTAAATAATTGGTACAAGTTCTCACAGGTAATAATTGTCAGAGATGGGATGTGAAGCCAAGTCCTCTGCATCCAGAGGTAGTTCTCTTTCCACAGTGTCATGATGACATACTTAACAACTAATATGCAAAGGTATTAGTCTAGGTACAGAACAAATCCATACAGCTTTTGGAGCTAAACAAAGCCTAAGCAGAGTCTCTGGAATAATGTCTTCTATTGTCTGATTTTTAAAAATTATTAATATTATTTTACCATAAATGCTGTTGATGATGTCCTTATTGA
This sequence comes from Myrmecobius fasciatus, assembly GCA_023553655.1. Taxonomy (NCBI): domain Eukaryota; kingdom Metazoa; phylum Chordata; class Mammalia; order Dasyuromorphia; family Myrmecobiidae; genus Myrmecobius; species Myrmecobius fasciatus. Next base: position 896,088 of record JAJPUD010000157.1, on the reverse strand, counting down.
TGAATCATTGATCTTGTGATCAATTAAAACACATTTTATTACAAGTGGGTCTTGATTTGCAGTGGATCCAAAGGTCATTGCTGAAATAACAACTGCAAAACAAAATCAAAACAATTTAAAATGGTTAAAAACACTTAAAATTTAAAAGCATTAAAATTAATAGCTATGGCACACAAATATCTCAAAAACTGAAAACACTCTACCAAATTATTTTTCAGAAAATATAGTATTGGTACTTAAAACAGATAAGAATAAAGCAAAAAGAACTATAGACCAATATTACTAATGATTATTGACACACACAAAAAGAATCTAGATAGAAAAATATTTCATGAAAGGGATTCTAACTTACAGAAACATTACCTGGTGATCATGACAGCAAAATAAAATTCATTTTTTACTGTTAGGTTGACTAGTTCCTCAATTTAGAATACTAAATAGCTCCACTAGCAACCAATGAACACTATTGTGGGGTCCCTTTCCAAATTTTTGTATTTATTCTGTATATTTTTATGCTCTACATAGGATATAAAATATAGAGAACTATATGATCTTCCCTGTTAGAATATAAGTTCCTTGAGAGCCGACTGATTTTTTTTTTGTCTTTTCATATTGTAGATACCAAATAATACTTGTTGATTGATTGGTTATGAAGACCAGGATGAGTAACACATTTGGCTAATCTGTCTATAGTATAAGAAATAGATAAGAAAGACTATTTCTGCTACTAACGATATTTAATTTGTTCAGGATGAATGTTGGGGTTATTTTTTCTCCCTAATTTACTCTGGACCTGCTATAAAACAGTTGAAAAATTTCCAAAAGCTATTGATATTTGCAGATACTCAAGATAGTGATCAGACTTCACTTCTGATAACTTTAGGCATTACATCACTGAAATCAAAAGAGAACTTTTTTGCCAGGGAGGGTTATCTAATTGATTAGTTGCTAAAAGTTTGATGGAAGCTAATGGGGGTGGAGGAGGGAAGGGGGGGAGGGAGAAATCTCTTCTAGGCAACCATAAGGTCTATAGTTGAAAAGTTATGTCTCTTTTTCAGATGTATCTTTTGTGTTGGAATCTTACAGTTGCTTGGTATTTTGGATTGAAGAGAAATCAAAGCATTATCTACCTAGCAATCAAACTAGATACTAGGAAAATATGCTTAATAAATAAAACTAGTCTTTCAGTATCCTAGAGCCTCTCCAATCTGCTGGGCTTCCCTGCCCTGTCTCCTCAATCATCATTGTAAAAGTCTATTTTCTTTCTTTTTTTTTTTTAATTATTTTTTTAAAGCTTTTTATTTACAAAACATATACATGAGTAATTTTTCAACACACCCTTGAGAAGCTTTCTGTTATAAATCCCACACACACACCCCATCCCCTCCCCTAGATGGCAGGAAGTCCAATATATGTTAATCATGTCAAAATACTTGACAAATCAAATGTGTATACATATTTATACAGTTATCTTGTTGCACAAGAAAAATCGGATCTACAAGAAAAAAAAATCTGAGAAGGGAAACATAATGCAAGCAAACATCAATAGAAAGCATGAAAATGTTATGTTGGGGTCCATATTCAGATCCCTCTCTTTGGGTGTAGATGGCTTTCTTCATCACTGAACAATTGGAGCTGGTTTGAAACATTTCATTGTTGAAGTGATCCATGTCCATCAGAATTGATCATCATTTAGTATTGTTGTTGCCGTGTATAATGATCTCCTGGTTCTGCTCATTTTACTCAGCATCAGTTCATGCAAGTCTCTCCAGGCCTCTCTGAAATCGTCCTGCTGGTCATTTCTTATAGAACAATAATATTCCATGACATTCATATACCATAGTTTATTCAGCCATTCTCCAATTGATGGGCATCCATTCAGTTTCCAGTTTCTAGCCACTACAAAAAGGGCTGCCACAAACATTTTTGCACATGTGGGTCCCTTTCCTTCCTTTAAGATCTCTTTGAGATATAGGCCCAGTAGAAACGTTGCTGGGTCAAAGGGTATGCACAGTTTGATAACTTTTTGAGCATAGTTCCAAATTGCTCTCCAGAGTGGCTGGGTCGGTTCACAGTTCCACCAACAATATACCAGTGTCCCAGTTTTCCCACATCCCCTCCAACATTCGTCACTATCTTTTCCTGTCATCTTAGCCAATCTGACAGGTGTATAGTGGTACCTCAAGAGTTGTCTTAATTTGCATTTCTCTGATCAATAGTGATTTGGAACACCTTTTCATATGACTAGAAATGGTTTTAACTTCTTCCTCTGAAAATTGTCTGTTCATATCCTTTGACCATTTATCGATTGGAGAGAGGCTTGAATTCTTATAAATATGAGATAATTCTCTATATATTTTAGAAATGAGGCCTTTATCAGAACCCTGAAATGAAAAGATGATTTCCCAATTTATTGCTTCCCTCCTAATCTTGTCTGCATTAGTTTTGTTTGTACAAAACCTTTTTAACTTAATATAGTCAAAGTTATCTATCTGGTGTTCAGTTAAGAATTCCGGTTCTTTTTTGGACACAAATTCCTTCCTTCTCCACAGGTCTGAGAGGTAAACTATCCTATGTCCCTCTAATTTGCTTATATGCTTTATGTCTAAATCATGAACCCATTTAGATCTTATCTTGGTATGTGGTGTTAGGTGTGGGTCAAGCCCTAATTTCTTCCATACTAGTTTCCAATTTTCCCAGAGGTTTTTGTCAAATAATGAGTACTTATCCCAAAGGTGGGTTCTTTGGATTTATCAAATACTAGATTGTTATAGTTATTGCCTTAGTTTGTCCTATGATCCTATCCTATTCCACTGATCAACTACTCTATTTCTTAGCCAATACCAAATGGTTTTGATGACCACTGATTTATAATATAGTTTTAGATCTGGTATAGCAAGGCCACCTTCATCAAAAGCCTATTTCCTCATTGCCATTTTCTCCATTCCTCATCATGAAAACCTGCTTTCAGAAAAAGTTCTAAAATTCACTCAGATAAAGGTATAAATGTCTAATAACAGACCTGACTCTTCCTGGGGGATGGAATTCTTGCTATTATGGTGGTAGGAAGTATTTTGAAAAAAAATAAAATGATGCCCCTGATATCACATCTATCTACCAAAGACAAGTCTTGCTTTCACACAAAAATAGAAATGTAAACAATATAAAATAATTGGTTAAATTGATTCTTCTAAAGCAAATACAAATAATACTCTTGGACTAGATAACCTTTAGAAATACCTTCCAACTTGAACTTTTTAGGTTCAACTATGAAATATCTAAGGCTGGATTTTAACTCATTTTTACTCTGTAGAAGGAAAAAGATAGCCAATTAATTTATTCCAAGAAAACTTCCTATAAAAGACTTATTCTCAAGAGACGCTACACAGTCTCCAAATCTTTTAAATGCATTGGTCAGATCACATAACTCCCTAGATCAAAGCCTTTTGGCAGTTCACCAACACCTACCTACTCAATCCTACTACTGTGGAAAAAGAACCAGAATAGCAATTAAAAGACCTATATGGGAGGCTCTACCATGTACTGCCTGGATGACCTTAAGCAAATCACTTTATTTTTCTGAGTCGCAGTTTATTCATTTATAAAATGAGGATGTAAATGATCTAAGACCCCTTCTACCTCTAATATTCTGCAGTTCTTAGATAAAATATAAATTCCTTTGCCCAGCATTTCAATTTGGCTACAATTTATCTTGTAGCTTTATGTACTTTTCCCCTATCTCCAATTATTGAAAGCCTTCTCCTTCAAGGCCCCAGCTCAAGATCAAATATAATATTCTTCCATGTTTATCTTGCTCACATTTCATGCCTTGGTTCACTAGAAGTGATCCTTCCTTAAATCACAATCCATTTTGTAATGTACTTTATCATTTCTCTAAATTAAGGTTTTATGAATATCTCCTTCCAGACTAGATTTTTAAGGTCCTTGAGGACAAGGGCTACTATATTGAACCTCCACAAAAGAATCACAAAGACTTGAATGTAGTAATAGTAGTAGTACTAACAGTAGCAGTAGCAGTAGCAGCAGCAGCAGCAGTAGCAGTAATAGTAGCAGCAGCAGCAGTAGTTACTTGATCTGGACCTAAGATTTCATTAATGTGGCTAAACCCCAATGTGGAAATTCTATCCATCTATGAGGATTGGCAATTCATCTCTTATTTAGTAAGGTTTTTGTTTTGTTTTGTTTTGTTTTGTTTTTTAAAGAAGATTTTCAGGAACGTTAAGAAGTTAAATTACTTTCTCATGGTTACACAATTAATATGAATTAGAGACAGGACTGAAATCAATGCTTTGTGACAACACTCTTTCCACTACATCAAGACTGAATAGATAGATCTTCAGAGCAAAACAGGCCCCTTATCCACACAACAACACAACCTCTTAATAATCACTTAGCAATTGTTGAATTGAACCCAGATGTTCTAGAAGAATTAATTCATCTCACTCCCAAGAAGCATTTAATTCAGCAGATCTTTTATTGAACATAGGGTGCCCTCCCCCAATTTAACTTTGAGAGCAGGACTTATCAGTAGCTTTCTTCTCTAGGGTCTCAACTTGAGTTAACTCCTGAGGTTTGGGGTGGATTAGAAAAAAGATTTTGGCAATTTTCACTGTTTTCTAAGGAAAATGAGAGAAACAAAGATTTTTTAAAAAAAATTCAGACCTCGGGGTCTTTAAAAGAACTCCATCTAAAACCTGCGTTTTAAAACTGGAAAAGACTTTGTAGATAATATAGTCTAACCTCCTTATTTTACAGATGAAGAAGTTGGGATTCAGAAAAATTAAGAGACTTTCAGTCAGATAATACACAATTCAAAACCAAGTTCTCTAATTCCAAACCCTTTCCATTACAGCTGCTTCATCTTGTTCGAGTGAAACTACTGAGATTTGGAGAAACAATAATTTAACATTTAAATTATAACTGCATAAATTTTATTTCTATTTATACAAAGCGTTTTCACTGTCTGATAGTTGTTTTTTAAATATTTTGGGGGGGAGGAAGAATTTTTTTTTTTTTTTGATCTGGAGTGAAAGTTCTAAGTGCACGTTTTTTTCCTCACAGTTCGTTCCATTACCAAACTCATCAGGGAGAGATGGATGCCCCTGTGCACGTCCTGGTTGTACCCTCCCTTGAAGTCCACAGCTAGAGGTTCGCTGCTAGCTCACCCCGACCTCGGAGTCCGATTTCATCCACCAGACTCCTGATGCCAAACTCCCGCGGCCACACAGTGCCCCCAGGCGGGTATGGCCCCGGGAGAGATGGAAGTCTCTCTGGGGACTGAGGAGGATGGGGAGGAGGGGGCGGTGTTAAACGGAACAGGACTTGAGAGGATATGGCCGGGAATCAGAGTACTCGGCTTTGGGATGGAGGAAAGCAAGATTGAATTTCAGAGGAAGGAAAGGGAATGAACGAAAGGGAAAAGCAAGAAACGGAGGAATAGTTCGAAGCGATTGGAGGGGAAAGGAGAAGGCCGGATGAGGAGGGTCAGATGAAAAGAGGAGGGGCAAGGAAAACGCCTGAAAATCAGGGAAGAAAGGAAGGCAAAGGAGAGGGGCAGAACGATTGAAAGAGAGCGCAAAATGGAGCTGGATAGAGAGTGCGCATGGGGACTGGGGAGGTAGGCAAAAAGTAGGTAGGGGAGAAAGAAAAGAGACTCGGCGGCGGGGGAATGAAGGAAGGAGGGAGAACCAAGAAAGAAGATTGGGAGCGTAACTCTGGTAGGGGAGGTTCTTACCGAGAAGTCGGAGCTGGCCGCGGCCGCCTAGGAGCCAGAACACCAGCATGGCCTCCTGTGCCACAGGGGTCCCCCAGGCCGGTGGCTGCGGGCCCGGAGCCCGCAGATCCCTCCCCAGTCTGGCGCGCCAAGCGCTGCAGGTGGCTCTTAAGGCTGCGCGTCACCAACCACAAATTCCCTCGTAACTGCGGCAAAGTAAAAGAGCGGGGGAAACCCTTCTTCAGTGTGGCTCCTTGTAATGACCGCGTGCAGAGCCCAGGGGCTGGGCCAGGAGGGATACTGCTGGAGTTGGAAGTTGAAAATACTTTGCTGTCGGACCTGCCGGGCAGAGAGACCCAAGTGCAAAGAAAGTGGCGCTGGCATGGAAAGCCTGTGGGCGCGGCTTTAAAGTTTGCATACATCTATCCCAAATGTATCTTATAATAATTCCATGACAGCTATTGATTATCCCCATTTTACAAATGAGGAAACGGAGGCATACAGGCAAAGGAGCTTACCAATGGTCATACAGATAATGTCTAAGACACGATTTGAAACTAGATCTTTTGGACTTCCAATCCATCACTGTGCATTACACTACTGCTTCTGGTTTCTCTCTAAGGAAGCTGGTACTTAAGGTGGGCAAGGAAAAGTGAATGTTTAACCTGTCACAATGGATCTAATGATGGATTTGGAGTCAGGAAAACCTAAGTCTAAAATCGTACTTTGAATTCTTACTAACTGTAACTATGACCTCAACCTTCCTGAGACTTATTTTCTCCCCCTTTAAAGTAATCCACGTTATCTACGAAGAGTTGAAGTGAGGCTAAAATAAAATAATGAATGTTAAACGCTTTTCAAAGAAAACTGTGGCTAAGGGAATTGAAACAATTTGTACAAGATCACCAGGTAGTAAACTTCCCAAGCAAGATCTTTGGCTTCAGAACCTGTTCCTACCACCCTACCTCTGGGCTATTAGGAAGGGAAGTACTCAAGTGATACTGCTAAATACGATCAATAAAGGGAAATCTTTGCCCCTTCCCTAAAAAAATCAAAGTCCTGACCTGAATATATTCTAAAGTAAATTAGAAATCATAGTTATCTATGCTGGGCTGTGGCATCAGAAAACTCATTTGAATGTTATTTTTCTAATTTATATTAGAATTCAACACATGGTATAGTAGATAAATAGCTGATAAAATTCTGACTCCTTCACTATGCAAGTTGTATAAATGGGAGAAAAAAAATGCATTAAGTGTTCATTATCTACAGACCACTGCTCTAAGCACTGGGTAAGATACAAAAACTTAGAAAAAATTAAATCCCTGTTCACATGGAGTTTCAAGCGGAACTAAACCTCTCTGGATCTCAGTTTACTTATCTATAAAACTAGAGGTTCATGGGATCATAGAACCAGACTAAGAAATGGAAGGTTATGTTAAAGACTATTAGTTCAAGTTCCTCATTATAAAGATGAGCAAACTAGTCCAGTGAAGAAAACCATATACACCCAGAGAGAGGGATATGAAATGTGGACCACAACATAACATTTTCATGCTCTCTATTGATGTTTGCTTGCATTGTGTTTCCTTTCTCTGATTTTCCTTTTTTTTCTTGTAGATAGGATTTTTCTTGCACAACTTGACAAATATTTTAACATTATTAATATGTAATGGACTTCCTGCTATCTAGGGGAGGGGAGGGGACTGGGGGTAAAATTTGTAAAGGAAAGCTTTGTGAAGATCAATGCTGAGGAACTACCCATACATATGTTATACAAATAAAAAGCTTTAATTAAAAAAAAAATGAGCAAACTAGTTCAAAGTAAAATGCCCAAGGTCACAGAAGTAATAAGTGGAAGAGCTAGAATTTGAAATCAGAGACTCTGAGTCCAAATCTAATATTTTTTCCATGAACTATAGAGTCTTTTCTGGCTCTAAAAATCCAATTTCCTACATTATTTTAATTTTTTTTTCTCATACAACACAATTGGTGGTATTCTGATTTGTACAATAATTTTGTTCAAATATTCAAGAAGTATAAAAATTAGACATGGAAAATCTAGAAACATTGTGCTATAAGATCACAGAAACATAAAATCTGAGATAGAAGAAATCTCAGCGGTCACTTAGTCCAACCTATATATACATAAGCAGAAATCCTCATACAACTGGTCACCTAAACTGCTTGAAGACTTCCAATGATGGAGAGCTTACAACCTCCAAAAAAAGGTCCAGACAAAGCTTAACTATTTCTGGTTACCTCTAAATTTTCCTTACATTGAGCTCAAATCTCCTGCTCCTAGTTCTTCCATCACTCAGTGACACCCCCTTCAAATACTTGAAGACAGCTGTCATGTCCCCATGAACTTTTTCTCAGTTCCTTAAACTGATCCTTGTAGGGCATGGTTTCAAGTCCCCCTTACCCTTCTGGTTACCTTCCTCTGGACATGCTACAGATTGTCAACATCCTCTCTAAAATGTAGCACACCACAATTAAAAGCAAATACAGAGGTTAATATAATTAGCTATCTGTCTTATTTGCTACAATTAAAAAATTTTTTTCTCTTAGAATGTAAAATCATGTTTCCTCTGGTTAACCTTGCAAGTTGAAATGTTAGTTTGTTTAAAGAGTGTTTCTAAATTATGTGTGTAATAAACAAATTAGATTGCAAAAAATAAAAAAAATAAAATGTAGCACACCAAACTGAACAAAATACCAGATTTGATCTGATTAAGGCAGAGGACAAAAAAAAAAAAAAAAAAAAAGGACTTTCTTTGTTCTAGACTCCATAATTTTGTAAATGTAACCTATGATTAAGTGACATTGTTGCCTCATTGAGCAAGTTCACCACTAAGTCAAATAGGTCTTTTACGCATGGATTGTTGAGAAGCCAAATTCTCTCATATTTTTGAAGGTGGTGATAACATTTGGGGCCCTTTTCTACTGTCTGTGTGCATACATATGTAAATTTGTAAGTACATACACATATACATTCATATTATATTCTTGTGGTAACAAAAAACTGGAAGCAAATTAAATGTCCATGAATTGTGAAATAGATGAGAGAGCTATTGTATATTAATGTATTATAAGAAATGATAGAAATCAGAGAAACATGGACAGAATTATGGGGGAAACAGGCAGAATTGGGGGATATGATGCAAGAAAAAAAACAAAATTAAGAGAACAATATGCATTTTGATGACAATAACATAAATGAAGACAACACTAAAAGGAAGCTAAAGTCATATAATATGGTACTCCTCCTAGTTCCTATTCAGTAATAGGAAGCAAAACTATGGGTAGTAAATATGGAATATGATTATAGACTTGATCATTGCATCAAATAGTTTAGCTTAACTTTTATTGTTTCTCTTTATTATAAAGGTGAAAGTGGTTAGAGTGAAATTATATCAGAAAATGATGATGTAAAAAAACCAAATAGAACCAATAAATTTTTTTTAAATTTATTTTTAAATTTTAAAAATTATTTTAAATAATTTTAAAATTATTATTGGTTAAATGAGAGGACATATACCTGTAGTACCCACACCTGAGGACAGTTCTTTCAGATACTATAGATAATACATATGGAGTATGATTACAGACTTGATCATTACGGAGAGAAATAAAATAACTATTTTATCAAATAGTTTAGCTTAATTGTTTTATTGTTTTTCTTTATTATAAAGAACTTAGTGGATAGAGTGAAATTATATCAGAAAATGATGGTAGATAAAAACAATAAAACCTTTTTTAAAAGTCATATATCGAATAGGATGGCACATACCTGTATTCCCTATAAACAAGGATAAAATTCCTTTAATCCTCCAAGGTGTACACTGGCTCCTAATCTTGAATCCCATTCCCTCTATTAGTAAGGAAAATTTAAGTGTCTTGGGAGCTCAAAGCTTTGAGAACAAGAAAAGTTCTGGGGAATAGGAAGGCAAAAGCATTTTCAAGAAAAAATAGCCTTCTAGCAGAGCTTGAAGGACTAGATTCCTTTTCTACCTTGATTTTTCTCAAATGCCCCAGCAAAAAGACCAGGTCCTCCTAATTGTTGGTGGAATTGTGAACTGATCCAATTATTCTAAAGAGCAATTTGGAACTATGCCCCAAGGGATATCAAACAGTGTCACTACTGGATCTGCAACCTAAAAAGATCATAAAAAAAGGGAAAAGGGCCCATATATGCAAAAATGTTTGTAGCAGTTCTTTTTGTGGAATTGCAAACTGAATAGATACCCATCAATTGGAGAATAGCTGAATAAATTATGGTATATGAAAGTGTGTGGGACATGCAGACCCTCACCCCAAAATGACTACTCAGAGGTCTCTCAAAGTGAAAAGCAGAAAAATATTTAATTAGCAAAAGAAGCCGACGGGCCACAACCTGAGCAAGGGAGGTTCTCCGAGGATAGCCGCCCTCCCAACCCTTAAAAATCATTAACCTCTCACTTTACCCCTTTGATTGGCTGCAACAATTTCATTCCCTTTTTTTTGGATGATTATGACGTCATATGTTCTTGTCTCCTTTCTACCTGTCTTGTGACCTCTGGGAAAAGGAGACTGAGGCCTTCTAGGCTCCTTGTACTCTAGCTGATAGTTAAAGAATATATGTGCATAAAATATATATATTGATTGTCCCCTCTGTGAATTCTTCATTTTTCCCTGTCTTACACAAACGTAATGGAATATTATTTTTCTATTAAAAAAAAAAAAAAGAATGAACAGGCTGGTTTTAGAAAGATCTGGAAAGGTTTACATGAACTGATGCTGAGTGAAGCAAGCAGAATCAAGAAAATATTCTACGCAACAATGGGATTGTACAATGATCAACTATGATAGACTTGACTCTTCTCAGAGGTTCATCCAAGAAAATCCCAGTAAACTTTGGATGAAAACAACATCTGCATTCAGAGATAGAGCTATAGATACTGAATATGGATCAATACATACTATTTTCACTTTTGTTTTTTCCTTCTGATTTTTCCCTTTTGTTCTGATTTTTCACTCCCAATATGATTCATATGGAAATATGTAAAAAATGAATGTACATGTATAACAAAATAAAGTTTTATTTTAAAAAATGGGGAAAATAATATTTATGATGATGAAGAGCACCATCTGCACCCAGGTACATTCCTGTGCCTTCCTTATGGGCCAGACATTAACAGGAGAATGAATTTAAATGGAATTTAAGTGGGCCTTTGGGCGATAGTTGAATTTCCACCTCTAATTTCCATAGGCAATTTAGGGAGGGGACTGACAGGATTATTTTGTCTTTAAGTGGACTTTTGTTGTCCTTAAGTAGGCCTTTGTTACAGTGGACCCTAGTTGAATTACTTCCCTTGACAAATTTATCATGACTCCACAATTACTATATCCTATCAGAAGACCAAGCTATGATATCAAACTATTCCCTTCCCCCTTCTCCCCAGGTTATTTCTCTCTTACAAAAGAACTTACTTGTCCCTTATTTCTTTGCAGATTCATTAGGAATCTCCTTTTTCATGGCAGCCAGATCTCTAGGGACTTTGCCTGCTTTATGCTGTCTTGCTCTTTGTTATGGCTACTTTATTAAGAACTTAGCTCTTTCAAGTTCATCAGAAGCTCTGCCCATCTTATATCTAGTTCATTAAGAATCTAGCCATCCTATGACATCTGGTCATTTTCTCCTTCCTCCCAATTATAGCGAGTTCATTAGAAATTGTAAGTGCAGTAAATTCTCTAGGACCTTTGCCTGCCTAATAGCATCTTCCCCCTTGTTAATGGCCAGGTCTGCTAGTCTTTCCCTTTGTTAATCACTAACTCCCTTTTGGAACTTAGCCCATCAGTCAATGGTGTAAATAATAAAATCTTTGCTCTTGATTTGGAGATGGTCTAAGCCCACAAATCCTTTTGAGACACCTCGTGACACCAACCCAGAACCCCAATATATTTGGGGGATTCAAACTCCTGATCCCCATCACTACCATCTAACTTTACTTAAGTTAGAGTGGTCTGAGAGGATATGGAGAACTCTTTGACCTGGGGAAGCATTTTTTCTTCCCCAGAGTATTTTGTTTCCATAGGTTTCCTAAAATAGTCTTTGCATTCCAGGGCAGGCCCTCATTATCACATACTTTGATTACTGGTATAACCTGGGATCAGTCTGGCTGCCTTAATTCTCTTCCCATTCCAGTGCATCTTCCATTTAGTACCTACTGTAATTTTCCTAAAATGTAGGTTTAATCATATCTCCCTTTCTACCCACCAATAAAATCAGGTGGCTTTTTATTTCATCTAAGAACAAATTTTAAAATGTTCTATTATTCAAAACCCTTCATAACCTAGCCTCCTCCTACTTTTCCACCCTTCTAATACCTTATTCTTTGATCCAGTGACACTGGGCTTCTAACTATTTCACAAACAAGATACTCCATTTCTCAACTACTGACATTCTATCTGGCTGTTCTTCATACCTGGAACACTCTCCCTCCTCCACTCCAACTACTGACCTTTCTGGTGTTAATCCCAGCTAAAATCCTGCCTTCTATAGGAAATCTTTCCCAATCTCTCTTAATTCTAGTACTGTTAATTATTACCTATTTATCTCACATAAAGTTTGCTTTTGGTATTTTTCTTTGCATGTTGTCTCCTCCATTCAATTGTAAATTCCTTGAGGGCAAGAGACTATCTTTTGCTTTTTTTGTTTGTTTTTTGATCTTCAATTAGGACAGTGCCTTGAATATAGCAAATGCTTAATAAATATTTATTGATTATTGTTTGATTCCGTTCCTTCACAGGACAACTTGTCATATTTTCAACATGATTTTCCTGCCCAACTCCAAAACTCTGGGCCTAGGAGAGTTTAAAATACCCGCTAAGATAACACTTCTAGGGAAAGACAAGAATAGGAGTAGCTAAAACATCCCTAAAATAGTATGGCCTTCCATCGGGAGAGAAACTCTTTTTCTCTTTCTTCGCCTTGTCCCTCCAGGCTCTTACTGTGTTTAACCTGACTGTGAAGAGTAGAATATACTAATTAGTATTCTTGGGGAAAAAATTTAAATTCCAAAGAAACTTGAATATTAGTCTCCAAGTTTACTCAACTGTACTTGTAATAAATAAAGTTACTAAATTTTGTTCTATTAATTCTCTGAGGCATGTTATGATTTTCTTCAGTTAATCATTGCTTTCTTCAAATAGGAATAAATCACCTGTCTTAAACCCTATTCCTTTTTGTACATCGAGTATCTCTTACTTTTTCCCTTTGGGGCAAATCTTGAGCTAGAGCCAAAAGTAGAATTGTCCTTGGAGTGGGAAGGGAGACAAGGGAGAAAGGTAATGAGACTGAGAGAAAATGGTAAACCTACTTGCCTTATGGACAAGTCTGGCTTCTTCAGACCTAACACCAGGTAAAACAAAATGCCTTGCTAAATGGCAGTATGTGAAGCAGGCTCCAATCTCTAAGTCTCACTGCATCCAGGGCCAACTCCAGTAATCCTGATCTATATCTGGCCACTGAATCCAGATGGCTGTGGAGGAGAAAGTGAGGCTGGTGGCCTTGCAAGCTCTTTCTCACTTAAATCCAACTCACTTGCATGTCATGATGTCATGTTCTTTGAGAACAAAGGACAAACCACAACCTCTGTGAGTAGGAGCTGTCCCATTGATGACTGGACAACCTTCCTTCCTTCATTTCTTCCTCTCTATCTTCCTCCCTTTTTCTTCCCTCGCTCCCTTTTTCCTTCTTCCTTCCCTCATTTCTTTTTCTTTCCTTCCCTCCTTCCTCCCTTTTGTCCCTTCCTTTCCTCCTTCTCTTCCTTCCTCTCTTCCTCCCTTCTTCCCTCTTTCTCTTTCTTCTTCCCTCCCTCCCTTACTTCCTCCTTCCTCTTCTTCCTTCTTTCCTCCCTTCCTGCTTCCCTTTCTCCCTTTTTCCCTCCCTCTCTCTCTGTCTATCTCTGTCTCTCCCTGAATAATAGCTTCTTGTTTTCAAAATATATACAAAAATAGTTTTCAACATTTACTCTTGCAAAACTTTGTTTTCCACATTTTTTACCTTGCTTCCTCCTATCTCCTCCTCTAGACAGCAACTAATCCAATATACATTAAACATGTGCAATTTTTCTAAACATATTTCTACATTTATCATGCTGCATTAGAAAAAAGCAGATCAAAAAGGAAAAACCGAGAAAGGAAAAAAGCAAGCAAACAATAATAAAAAAGGTGAAATTCAATTCCCATGGACCTTTCTCTGGATGCAGATGGCTCTCTCCATCACAAGTCTGTTGGAATTGGCCTGAATCACCTTATTGTTGAAAACAGTCAAGTTGATCAGAATTGATCATCACATAATGTTGTTGCTATGTACAATGCTTTTTTGGTTCTACTCACTTCATTTAACATCAGTTCATATAAGTCTCTCCAGGTCTTTCTAAAATCATCCTGCTATCATTCCTTATAATATAATAATATTCCATAGCATTCATATATCATAATGTATTCAGCCATTTCTTAACTGATGGGCATCCACTTAGTTTCTAGTTCCTTGCCACTGCAAAAAGGGATGTTACAAACATTTTTGCACATATGAGTCCTTTTCTCTTTTTCATGATCTCTTTGGGATACAGACCCTGTGGTCTCTCTCTTTCTTCATGTCAGCCTTAAATAAGTTTCAAAGAATCAGATAGATTTTGCATCTTCAAAGAAACTCAGATGGTTGGGGAAGAATCTTTGGAACTATACTATTTGTACTAGTTATTAATTTGCATTCTCTATGAGACTCAAGAATGGGCTTTATTTGTCATTGAATTTTCTTCAGAGATTAAAAGAGTGTTCTTCATAGAGTAGATGCTAAAAACGCTGTGATGGTAAATGAAATATATCAGAGAAAGGTGATTCTATAAAAGCCAATCACGAGCAGGAATAAAATAATTCTTAAAATGGGAATGCAAGATGAAGAAATAAAGGAGGGAGTATCAGATGAGATGTTAAAAAAAAAAAAAAGCAAAAAGAGTGAGATTGAAAAACGCCCTATTTCCTCTTTTTGCATATTGATTTCAATAAGAACCTTATAATGGCCCTATGCAGATTCTGTTCTCTCTGGATTCTTAGCAGCAAAGAATTTAAGCTGGTATACAACTGTAATTAGGTGATTATTGCTTATTTGATAGTTATCCCTTTCCTAATTCTTTCCTAAGCTTGAAGGATATGCTTTGTCACAGAATAAAGAGCAAACAATAAAAGTGAAATTTCTTGGTAAATATAGCATGAAAAAAATAAATTTTGAAGGAGAAATTTTTTAAATGAGAGCTAAGAAAGGAAGGAGGCAATGAAATCATATTGTCCTTGACTGTTACTCTCTATCTCCTTTCTGGTACAGTAAAGTCCAAGAAAAACTTCAATGAATTAAGACAACTGCAATTAGGGATAGCTGATCAGGTATTTAAGATGGAGTTTATTTATACTTATTGATTGTATTGAAGATAGAGGCTATTAGTTCATCATCTACACAGATGTCTCCCTCAATACTTTTTATGGAACAACAAATAACAAATTAAATGAATACAAATAAAAGAAGGAATAAAATTCCAAATAAAGTCAGAGATTACAAAAAGAAACCCAAAGATGGTTTTTATTTTGGTCTGTATTTGTGATTTCATCAGTGCAAAGAACTCCCAATGTAAAAATTCTTCTTTCTCACTCTTCCTTTCCTGTCTCCATGCAGTTTTCAAACCTCATTTGTAATTTTTGTCCCTACAATGTAGCTGCTATGAGAGGGAGGCAGATATGAAAGGAAATACAATAGAAAAAAGCCCTAACTTTGGAGTCAGAGGTTCTGAGTTTCTATCTTAGTTCAATGTGCCCATCCTAATTACTATTGCACCTGTGTTAGCTTTCATTCTCTGCTTGACAAACTATCTAAAAAGAATAAACCATTTGTTGTCAGCTCATGGGAATAGTATATAAGTTTGTGGATTATGTGATTTTGTTTTTATCTAAGTGTCATATTGCACTAGACATTACTATTTTAAAAGATCAAATTATAGATAAGAATTATTATTGTAATAAGGTGATTCAGGCCAATTCCAATAGACTTGTGATGGAGAGAGCCATCTACATGCAGAAAGAGGACTGTGGAAACTGAATGTGGATCACAACATAATAGTTTAACTTTTTTTTGTTGTTGTTTGCTTGCTTTTTTTTCTTTCTCATTTTTTTTTCCCTTTTGGATCCAATTTTTCTTGTGCAGCATAATAAATGTGGAAATATGTATAGAAAAATTGCACATGTTTAACATATATTGGCTGTCTAGGGGAGGGAGGGGGGAAGTGAGGGAGAAAAAATTGGAACACAAAATTTTGCATGAGTGAATGTTGAAAACTATCTTTGAATATATTATGAAAATGAAAAGTTATTATTAAAAATATATTGTTGTAGAGGCAGTTCATATAGGGGTTCAAAGCCTAAGGCAGAAGTCATCTAATAATCCATGGTTCATTTCTCATTTTTGTACCCTCTTGAAGGGGCAGTCCTGATCTAGTGGACAAAAGACCCTTTTGTCCTCAGTGGAATGCCCTAGGTTTGAATATTCTTAATCCAAATTTTTTCAAGACTTAGAAGAATCTTAAGAGAAATTAGGTCCAATGTAATTATGTATGACTAAAGCAGGGATTTTTATCATGGGGTCTTCTTTTGAGAGGTTTGTAGACAAATTTTAGGGGGGTTGTGATTTATAAAACTATTTTGATAACTGTCCTTCAATACATTTGTTTTTCTTTGCAAGTCTACATATTATATTTTATGTATCTCAGGCATCATTCAGAGAAGTCTATAGGTTTGCCAAAGGTATCCATGACACAAAAAAATGTTAAGAACCTCCAATCTAGATGGACCCTCTAGCAGCACCTGAGCTTGTGGTAAGCAATCCAATGGAGATGAGACAAAAGTCCCAATAGTGAAATAATGATGATCAAGGAAGATTTTAGTGATGGAACGCTTTCCTCTGGAGACTATTTGAATGAATTCAAAGATCTCTTTTTGACTGCATATCTTCACTACTGTGAACCTAAAAGATGTCCTCTGGACTAATTTTTTTCTTCTTCCATATTCTACAACTAATTAAGCAGGGAATTTGCAATCCTGAATTCACTATCCCATGCTTGAATAATGATAATATTCTGAGTTGGGGGGAGGTGGGGAACTTACTTCCTGCTCCCTGTTGAATTGTTTCACTTTTCATGATACGTTATGTATTTTCTTAACTTCATCATTTAGCAAGTCATTTTGATAAAACACAGGAGCTATGTGCCTAGGTGAGTCTGACTGTACATAGTTGTATTTAATCCTAAAGTTGTTTACAGAAATAGTCAGTCTGTCAAGGAATGTACTGCTGTAGTTTAGAAAATTCTCTGGTCTTTTAAGACTAGTTTTTCTAGCAATAAGTTGTCTCTTCTTTAAATATGTCTTCTTTTTCTGCTTAGTATTTATTCCTTTATTGTCCTTTTTTTGCGCACCCCATGTCTCCTCATCATAGACATATACTCCCACCCCTCATATCTGGAACTATCTACATCTGAAAACTTCCAGATTATATACTTGCAAATTTTTAATTGGTGCCTCCTTTGTGTGACATCAGAATTTGGAAACTTATGAGATGTGTGTGAGTGAAGCCCCTTTCTTACCCGTAAAATATCTGGCTTTCTTCTGAAATTGCTCTAATCCCCGAGTTAGATTGTATCATGGAGTGATGGCAGCTCTAAAAGTACCAATCATTGAACTGGTGGAAGCTTGGTTTAACAATGCAACAAATCCTGGAAGCAACCTACTTCTGGGAGATGTTCTGCCTTCCTCTACCTCTTAGGAGTAGCCTTTTCCCATTGGCAACATAACTAGAATAGGCTTTGTTTTAAAAATCATGGAACTAGAACAGTCACTCTTCCTAAAGCCCCCTCAAAATTTCATTGCTTATCTAGAAGGAGTGAAAGTCTTGTTTACTCCCAGCATGAGCACAATGAATTGAACTAGTGAGGGGGTGTGGGGGCCACTTCTTCCCCTTTTGCTCCATGGCCTAAGAAATGAGCTTGAAGTTTTGTTTTACTCTGTTTTGTTTGTCTTTTTTAGCTATAAATGAAGGCAGAAAAATCCCCACTGGACCTGGATTCCAGCGACAGTGACCTAAAAGGCAAGAGTTGAGGCTGGGTGTTGCTGTCAGGCCAGCAAGAAAGTCCTGAAAAGTCAGGATTCCTGAGACTCAAACCCAAGGAGAATTTTGGACTAGGAACTAAATGGAACTGAGCTAAATTGTGAAGCTAATCCTCTTCCTTTCACCAGAGACTAAGGTAGAGGGAGGAATTAGGTTTCTAGGTGTTAAGAGAATGTTTGTTTATTCTTGCTATACCTTTGATGTAAATATGCTTTCCATAAACCCAATTTGGCTGCTAAAATGGAATTGAGGTGCAAAGAACACCCAAAACTGATGGAACACAATTAGTGAAGACTCAAACTGATGGCAGAGACTGGATATCCTGCTCAAATTCTCTTAAAAAACCAAAGTACCATTTATCAACTAGATAATGACTTGTATTCTTATAAATTTGATTTCTGAAATATAGAGAAATGAGCCAAATTTATAAGAAGACAAGCCATTTCCCAATTGCTAAATGGTCAAATAACATGAACAGGCAGTTTTAAGATGAAATCAAAGCTATCTATGATCATATAAAGAAGTGCTTTAAATCACTTTTGATTAGAAAAATGCACATTAAAACAACTCTAAGGTACCACCATATACTATCAGATTGGCTAACATAAAAAAAAAAAAGGAAAATGATAAACATGGGAAAGGATGTAAGAAAATTGGGAGATTGATGCACTGCTGGGATAATTTTGAATTGATCCAATAATTTCAGAACTTGTAAAAACTGATGAAAAATGAAATGAGCAGAACCAGGAAAACATTGTTCATAGTTGCAGCAAAGTTGTATAATGGTCAGCTATGAATGATTTAGATCTTCTCAGCAACATAATGATTCAAGACAAATACAAAGAACCCATGATGCAAGATGCTATCCACATCCAGATAAAAACTGATGGACTCTGAATGCAGATGAAAACATGCTTCATTAAATTTACCTTATTTTTTTCATATTTTTTTTCCCATTTGATTTGTTTCTTCTTTTACAACTGTGACTAATGTGGAAATGTTTGACATAATTGTGTATTTGTGTATATATATCAACCTATATCAAATTGCCTAGCATTTTAGGAAGAAGGGAGGGGGGAAAATCTGGAACTCAAAAATTTGTAAAAATGAATGCTAAAGATTGTCTTGACATACAACTGGGAAAAAATTAAATGCTATTTAAAAAAAAAAATCAAAGCACCCTGGAGGAGAAAGGAAATGGAACATACATCATCTTTAGACACCAGAAGTAAGAAAATTTCTGTTATTCCTGGAACACAGTCCCTCCTAACCACTACCTTTTAGAATCCATGTTTGTCCTTTAATATTCTTTTTGAGTGTTACATTCTACACGAAGTCATTCTTGATCATCTAGCTTCTACTAATCTTCTATCTATTTTTATCTTCTATTATACTGTATGCATATTTATATAAATGTTATCTGTGTGACAGAAGCTTTTTGAGGGTAGAAACTAATTTTTTTTTCTTTGTTATCCATCCCTAGCACAGTGCTTGGAACATAATAAAGGTTATAAAGAAATATTGATTGATTGGTAGATTTATTGCTTGATAACTGTAATCTATGGGAAAGAATCAAAATTAGAGTGACTCAAAGGACAGTGGAGAACTACATAATGAACATAAGGAGACTGCAATATATGTGAAAAGCTGTGCACAAGAAGTGGCATAAAGGATGTCAGTACATCCCTAATCTCTAATCTTTACCAGCATAAGAACTTCCTCCCACACTATAACATATATAACATAGTAGATAAGTCTTAGAAAATTGACTGAGGCTTTCAGAGGTTAAATGACTTGCTGTAGAAGCCAGTTAGTAAGTCAGAATGAGGATTTAAACCTCAATTTCAGCATTCTAACCACTAATCCATACTTCCTCTTTAGCATAAAGATAACATTCAAGAATTGTACAATCAGAAAAGGAGTGAAGCTAATAATGTAGAAAAGTAAGAAATTACTACTAGGCAGCACATGTATAGGTGCATAGTACCCATGAAAGTTTAAAAGACCTAGAGAAAGATCTTCAGAATATCAAGTATTCTCTTTGGAGGATTTGTGACATGATATAGAAAAGGATATCTCATAAGATGAGAAGGCGTAGAAGGGCTGTAGCCTTCAATGATTGATCTGGAATGTTTACCATGTGATAGATAATAGATAAAATGAATCTATTAAAGTATTTATATGAAATGATTTTTTAGCTATTCCCTAATCTTTGGACATGTTGGCTTTTTCCAGAGTTTTACTACTTTGAATAAACCTACTCTGAGTATTTCTATACAAACATTCTCTATTATTTATAGGAAAACTAATGTGGCCAGACTATTTTTGGAGTGTCCAGCTCTGTGCATCATACTTTAGGAAGTACATGAATAATTAGAGCTGCAACTAGCAATTCTAATTCCTGGGATAATCAATAGCAATAATAACAAGCATTTGTTACGTGCTTACCGTGTGCTAGGCATTGTTATAAATGCTATTATAAAGAAAGGAAAAATACTGTTCCTTCCCATAAGGAGCTAACAAGCTAATGGGGGAGACCACATATAAGTAAATACATACATATAAGATATCTATAGAGTAGCTGGAAAGTAATTTTAAAGGAAAGGCTTTAGGGGGATGTCAGATCCTAGCAAGTAGCAATAAAGTCTTCAGAGATGGCATTCCAAGGCCAGGGATCACAGCAGGAATAACCTGCAATAGAGTGAACTGTGAAATAGGGTTAGGAAGGATGTTGGAGGGAGCATTGCCTCTCGGTATACCTCACTGCCTAGTCCCAACAGATACATCTCCATGTGATTTGGAGCTCTAGTTATCCAACATAGGCTTGTGAAAGGAAACATACCACCTCTTGAAGCAATATTTTCCTGTTTGGGGCAATTGTTTCTATTTCTTGTGAAGTTTTCCTTTTATGAGGCCTAAAACTGCTTTTCATCATCTTCCTCCAGTTTGCCTTTTAAAGGCCAAATAGAGGAGCAGTTAGGTGGCATAGTGGATAGAGCAGGAGTTAGGAAGACCTGAGTTCAAATCCAGCCTCAGAGATTTACTGTATGACTGTGAGCAAGTCACTTAACCCTGACTGCCTCCCCAAACCAAACCAAAATACAATACAATAATCACAAAAAGAACAAGTATATTCTCTTTTCTACATGGTAGCCTGTCAAATACTCAAGGATAATTATTGTCATTCTTATGTTTTCTCTTCTCTGTAATAAACATCTTCAGTTCTTTCATCTGAATTTCAATATTGTGTGACTTCAACAAACTCACGCTCCTGATTGTCCTCTTATGGATATTATCCAGTTTATTTATTTATTTTTATTTTTTATGAAAGCTTTTTATTTGCATAACATATGTATAGGTAGTTCCTCAACATTGATCCTTACAAAGCTTTCTGTTACAAATTTTCCCCCTAGTCCCCTCCCCTCCCCTAGATGGCAGGAAATCCACTACATGTTAATTATATTAAAATACTTGACAAGTCGAATATATGTATACATATTTCCATACTCATCTTGCTGTGCAAGAACAATCATATCTACTTGAACCAAAAATACCTGAGAAAGGAAACCCAATGCAAGCAAACTGTCCAGTTTATTTAGTCAAATAAATTTGAATTGAACTTTCTATTAACATGATAACATAGAGAGGGAGACTTTCTTCCAATGTCATCTCAGTGATTCTAAGTCTGACTTGTTAAATACTTACAATATGCTAGGCATCGTTATAAATTTTGTTATAAAGAAAAATGCTGTTTTCCCTTCTCTACCTTCCCAAATGAATTTGTCCTGAGTGCCAGAATTTCCAATTATACCTGTACTGTTACATATATATTCTAATTATTGTTTTCATATAAGCTTAAAGTTAATTTTGTGTATTTCCAAAGAATTAGAGCTAGAGACATTGTTTTATATATCAATGGAATCACAGGTATTTAGCATTCAGAAAGTTCTGTCAGAAAAAAATTTAATTAAGACAATTAATGATGTTCTTAGAGTACTCTTTGGGTGCTTATTATGCGCAGATACTGTATCAGTCTCCGGCTTATCAAAAGTTATTCTCCAAAACAGCCTTGTTTAAGGTCTATTTGTAACTCTGAATGCATTTTTCCCTAGAAATAATATTAGAAATGATGACTGAATTGTTACGCTAATCTGCAAAAGTCTTTAAAATCTGTAATTTAATTAAAATAATACTAAAACTAACTCTAAACCCCATGTGTCCTTAGGAAGTTTGTACATCATCTTACAGTTTATGTACTGAATCCCAAGATTTTTTGTGTCCTTTTGAGCAAGGAGTTAGGTCAAGGAGAGGAGTAGGTGGTCAAGACATTAGTGGATGAGCAGTAAGTACAGGTAAGGACTCTAAAAGCAAGAAAGAAGAGAGAGGCATGGGTCTGGACTTGAGGAAGAACTGAGGTGGTGCCCACAATGACAGCAGGGAAAAGAGACATTGATGAAAGGGAAGAGCTAGAGTATCCCTATGTAGGGCTCATTTGTAAGCCAGTTATTTCTAATTGGATTATTGCCTGTACTTGCCAGACCCAGGGCAAAATGCTAAAGTAGATGCAATTTACTTCCATTGTTTTTGTTGTCTAGACCCATTTTCTTTGGTTTACTATTCCATCCCTCTTCTCTTCTACTTAGATATTTAGAATATTCATACTGACTCTTGTATTTGCAGGATCTTCTACCACTGCTCACTTTTCTCAGTATTCTTTTCTCTTCAGTATTCTCTTTCCAATTAACTTATTGATATTGGGTCCCACTTCAATCTGGGTTAGATGACATTTAGCTGATTTGATCTATGGTGTCCAGGCTTTTCAATAGATAATATTTTAACAAGGGTCTTTAAAAACAATAACAATTCAAAAATTGGGACACTAAAGCATTGTTTATGGAGTTGTGAAATGATCCATCCATTTACAGCTATGCCCAAAGGACCATAAAACTGTGCATACCCTTTGACCCAGCACTGTCACTACTGGGTTTGTACCCCAAAGAGATCATAAAAGAGGGGAAAAGACCCACAAATACAAAAATGTTTATAACAGTCCTTTTTGTAGTGGCAAGGAATTGGAATTAAGTGGATGTCCATCAGTTGAGGAATGGGTGAATAAGTTATGGCATATGAATGGTAATGCAATATTATTGTTCTATAAGAAATAATAAGTGGACTGATTTTAGAAAAACTTGGAAAGACTTACATGAACTGATGCTAAGTTAAGTGAGCAAAATCAAAGAGAACATTGTACACAACAGTTACAGCAAGATTATGTGATGATCAACTCTGATGGACTTGGCTCTTCTCTGTAATGTGGTGATTCAAGACAATTCCAATAGGCTTGGGATGGAAAATGCTATCCACATACAGAGAAAGAACTATGGAGACTGAATATGGATTGAAGCATAATATTTTCACCTTTTTTTGTTTATTTGTTTGCTTTTTCTTTCTCATATGTTTTTTTCCCCCTTTTGGTCTGGTTTTTCTTGCACAACATGACAAATATGGAAACATGTTTAATAGAATTGTACATATTTAACCTATATCATACTGCTTACTGTCTTGGGGAGGAGGGAGAAAAATTTTGAAAAAAAACATCTTACAAAAATGAATATTAGAAACTATGTGTATTTGGAAAAATAAAATGCTATTGTGGGAAAAAACAATAGCAATCCAAAATATTTTAAATAGTGGGCATTTAAAAACAAACCACAAAATTAGTGGACATTTTAATTACAGGCTAATAGGAAGAATATTTTTGGTTAAAGTAGTCTTTTGATGTTCCTCTAAATCAGAGCCAGCTCCAGTGTTAAAAACCACCTAACACAAAACAAAGAAAAAAAAGGAAATAAAAATCTGTTTTTTGTTTTCTCTTAAGGAGTTTAAAATGTATATTTTAAAAGACAAGACAAACAAAATACATATATATATATATATATACACACTCATATATATATGAGGGAAGAAATATAAATATATGTAAACAAGAAACAATTATTAAAATATGTACTTAGCTAGATCTGTGATCTAGTCACACTGATGTGATTATTCAATGATTCATATCATGAGTCATCTATATCTATGCACCTTGTGCAACTCTTGTTCATCACTTCTTCATACATCCCCATACTTCACATATTAACAATAAGATATCCACCTATTATGCTGGAGGTGGGGGTGGGGGAATGGAAGAGAAGGATTGCTGGTTTTCTCTTAACGTCTCAATACTAATGAATTACATGGATTGTCTATTGATTATGTTTTGCTCCTGACTGTATGACCACATCTTCATCTTCTTTCACTCATACATTTCTTTAATGACCTTTATATCATCTGTACTTTGTAATTCTTTCTGAAAAAGATTTGATTTCCACCCTCTCAAACCCATGAGATCATATCAGCTCATATGATGTACTAATCAAGTGTAGTCATAGATAGCAAGGTTTTGACATGGTGACAGTGTATGAGCAATAACTCAAAGAAATAGAAATTACTCTCTTTAATTGAAACAGAAGGGGCAGTAGGGTGGGCTACCAATTGGCCATAACCCCTGATGGTTTTAAATAGTTATTCCTTAGAGAACAGTCAAAGGTTAGAAAGTTTGGTAATTTGGGTGAACCCAAGCTATGAGCAATGGAGGACACCATTGAAGGAGAGGAGAGAATGGGAATTTTTTTCCTACCCTCCCTAATGGTCATATATCTATCAGTGGAGCTATTGCTTATAAACACTTTATCTAGCAGTTGGAGAAACTTTGAAGAGTATAAAGAACAACTGAGAGAACAAAGATACATGCTTCAGGTGAATATTAATATAGAGAGAATATCACTTGAAGTCAGAAGTAACTTCCAAGAATGAAATCTCTGGCAAGAAGAAAAAGAATTGATTATGCATTCAATTAAAGGTAATAGAGAATTGAGTAGCAAAGAGCATTGTATGAAGAGAGAAAGGACTTGGAAGACAAAGAACTCAGTATCTTTGACCATATGTGTTCCCAAAGCATGTACTTTACTACTGCTGTATTCTAAGCATAGATTCATTCTTCTCAAGAGTTCTCTGTTTATTTAGTAGGAGAATTCATCCTAGGTTTCTGGAAGAAATGTTTTTATAGCTAATGTTATTATGCCATCTAAGTAATTAGCTAAGAGCTATTGACTATTGAAAAGCACATTGGTGAGTGTTCAAGAGCTACTGTGTAAGAAGTAGACACCCATAGGTACTCTAGAACCAGAGATATTGTTCACCATTTCACATTTACCAGTGTGAATGCAAATTGGAAGAGTAACCCATAGAGGGTGATACACTTTCAATATGCTGCAATCTAGTTACATACTTAGCATGTGCTCTTCCATTGCCCTATGGGTGATGACTTAAAAAAAAAAAAAAAAGAAATTTACAACAGTACTAATTAAATGAAAAACTTGAAAAGACTAGTGGATTCATTGGTCACTGATTATTGGGGTAAATAGAATGATAAAATATGAGAAATTTTCCCACTTGGGACAGTTTTAGCAGAATTAAAGGAAAGTGAACAAGATATCTTAGCACAGGAAAAATGAGAATGTAGGGGAATGTGGGATAAATGGGGAAATAAGAAATATTTTTTTTTTCGTGGAACAACTAAATGTTTGGCTTGTTAAATTAGTAGTGGTGGGTTGGGAGTGACAAATTTGATACTTTTTACTCCAGAGCTTGAAATTGGGAAATACTAAGAAATTTGCTTATAGATCTTCTCTGTTTATAATCAGTTTTCAATTATTCAGGATACTCTGTGGTTTATCTAGGTCCCTTGATTCTTTTTATTATTTTCTCTCTCTTAGCCATTTAACTATTTTTTATCCAACTTTTTAATAAAGTGCTTATGGATAGAAGAATAGGGAATAATTAAAGTGCTAACCCTAAATGCACACTGGACTAGAAATGATGCAGATTAGCAATTTATATATAATCAATAATCTTAGAGAGTTGACCACAGCCCTAAGAGATAAAATAACTTGTTCAAGATCATACCAGTTAATATTATCAAAACATTTTAGAGACACACTGTTTTCCAGAGCTAGAGCCAGCAAGTAGGATGTGCCCTGAGCTTGGCATAACAACAATCCTTTGCACTCTGGATGATCTCACCTTCTGGCAAAGTGTACTGCTTTGATGAGCACCAGGTATTCACTGAGGGAGCTTCCCATATTTCCCAGGGACCTGAGAGTCAGAAGCAGGTGATCCATCACATCTTTTAACATGTTCACAATCCCTATTTCTTATAACAACTCAGTGAACCAAATCAGATTCTGTCACAGTAACTCTGGTTTTATATCCAACTATGAGATGATCAACTTGTAGATTGTTTCCACATGAACCAGAAATGACTGCATTGTTCACACATGAGATTGTTGAGAGAAGTGCTATTCAAATCTAAGAATGATTGTCATTTTTACATATATGTCCTTTTACATATATGAAGCATTGCCTTTGTACCAACAAGTTAAGCCCTTCTTTTCAAGAGGACTTCCTTGGGCAAGTGTTTTCCTCATTTTCCTCACTTTATTAAACTTCTGTTTGATGCCTGAGTCTCCTGTCACTATCCTGCTCTGTTAGCCTCCAGCCACTCATAGCTTAAAAACTATGTTAACAATATGTATAAGTGACAGAACTTGAACTTGAGTCCAAGACTAGCTCTGTATTCACTACTTCATGCTGTCTCTTGCTGAAATGTTCTACTTGTTAGTAATATCTTGTAATACATCCCTTCCTATAATATTATCAGTGATCATTCATTCATTGCACATTTATTAAACATTTACTGTGTGCAGAGAGTATGGTATTAGATTAAAAAAAAGAGAAACAAAGGGGAAAAAAGAACTTTAGATAAGACATGATGTTCATGCTCATGAGGTTACAGTTCAGCAGAGAATGGTACTTATAGTTCAGAATGGGATAGATAGAAACAGAGATAACTGTTTCTATATAGTACTACACAAATTAGAACATTAGTTCCCATATAATAAAAATGACAATTCTACCTAAATTAATCTACTTATTCAGTACCATCCCAATCAAAGTGCCAAGAAATTACCTCATAGAGCTAGAAAAAAATAACAAAATTCATCTGGAAGAACAAAAGGTCAAAAATTTTAAGGGAATTAATGAAAAAAAAAATTCAAAGAAAGGTGGTTTAGTGGTACCAGATCTAAAATTATATTATAAAATAGTAGTCATCAAAATTATTTGGTACTGGCTAAGAAATAAGAGTACTTGATCAATGGAATAGATTGGGTTCACAAGACACAATAGTCAATTATTTTAATAATCTAGTATTTGATAAACCCAAAGACTCCAGCTTCTGGGATAAGAACTCATATTTGACAAACATTTCTGGGGAAACTGGAAAATAGTATGGCAGAAACTAGGCATTGACCAATACCTAATACTCTATACCAAGATAAGGTCCAAAATAGGTTCATGGTTTAGACATAAAGAGTAATACTATAAGCAAATTAGGAGGACAAGGGATAGTCTACCTCTCAAGTCTGTAGAGAAGGAAGGAATTTATGGCCAAAAAAGAACTAGAGCACATTATAAAATGAAAAGTGGATAATTTTGGTTATATTAAAATTTAAAACTTTTGTACAAACAAAACCATTACAGCCAAGATTAGAAGGGAAGCAGAAAACTGAGGGAAAAATTTACATCCAAGGGTTCTGATAAAGGCCTCATTTTTAAAATATATAGAGAATTGAATCAAATTTAAAAGAATACAAGTCATTCTCTAATTGATAAATGCTCAAAGGATATGAACAGACAATCTTCAGGTGACGAAATTAAAGCCATTTCTAGTCATATGAAAAAATGCTCTAAATCACTATTGATTAGAGAAATGCAAATTAAGAAAAATCTGAGTTACCACTTCACAACTCTCAGATTGGCTAAGAAGAAAGGAAAAAATAATGATAAATGTTGGAGCGAATGTGGGAAAACTAGGACACATATATTGTTAGTGGAGTTGTGAACTGATCCAACCATTCTGGAAAACAATTTGGAACTATGCCCAAAGGGTTATCAAACTGTGCATTAATCCAGCACATTAATCCCTTTAATCCAGCAGTTTCTCTGCTGGGTCTATATCCCAAAGAGATCATAAAAAAATGGAAAAGGATCCACATGTGCAAAAATGCTTAAAGCAGCCCCTTTTGTAGTGGCAAAGAACTAGAAACTGAATGGATGCCCATCAGTTAGGGAATGGTTGAATAAATTATGGTATATGAATGTAATTGAATATTATTGTTCTATAAGAAACAATCAGCAGACCAATTTCAGAAAGGCCTGGAGAGGCTTAAATGAACTGATGCTAAGTGAAGTGAGTAGAACCAAGAAAATATTGTATACAGCAACAAGATCATGTGATAAGCAGTTGTGATGGACTTGGTTCTTTTCAACAATGAGGTGATTCAGACCAATTCCAATATGCTTGTGATGGAGAGAGTCATCTGTGTCCAGAGAGAGGACTATTTTAATCTTTTGTTCTTTTTGTTTGCTTGCTTGTTTTTGTTCTTTCTCATTTTTTTCCCTTTTTGATCTGATTTTTTTGTGCCGCATGATAAATGCAAAAATGCATTTAGAAGAATTGCACATGTTTA
The DNA here is from genome assembly GCA_023553655.1 of Myrmecobius fasciatus. NCBI lineage: Eukaryota > Metazoa > Chordata > Mammalia > Dasyuromorphia > Myrmecobiidae > Myrmecobius > Myrmecobius fasciatus. The sequence goes on along the minus strand of JAJPUD010000157.1, from coordinate 867,527 downwards.
ACCTATATTGGATTACTTGCTGTCAAAGGGAGAAGAGAGGTGGACAAGGTGGGAGAAGAATTTGAAACTCAAGGTTTCTCCAGAGTGAATGTTGAAAACTATCTTTGCATGTATTTTGAAAAACAAAAAGCTATTATTTAAAAAAAAAGAACAATAGTTCCCCTCTGAAGTATGAAGACACCTTTTAATATAAACAAACTTCTCAGATCCTAATATAATAATACTGGAACTATCAGTCACTGTTCATTGGAAAATGCATAATAACAAATAATATGCTATATAAAATAAATAATAACATAGCTTTGTGAGCTTATAGATTTCAAGACCCCTTGCAATAAATCTAACTTTTCCAGGGACCCAGAACCTACACATTGAAAATCCTTGCATTAAAGAGTTGAAAATAAAGTGATACATGAAGTCTAAGTGAATGAACTTTTATTTAAAAAGGAATAAATATCAAGAAAAGACTTCATGAAAGGATGACATTTAGGTTGGATTTTAAAGGATATTTAGGAATTCATCAGACAAAGAAATCAGAGGATGGAAGATTTTGGCAATTTGGAAATTTGGAAATTATGAGTAAAGGCACAAACTTGAGAGAAATGCAAGGCATATTCAAGGAAATACAAAATAGTTTACTTTGATTGGAGAATAAAGATTATGCAGTAAATATTGCAAGGTAAGTATAGGAAAGTGGACTAATGCCAGTTTTTGGAGAACCTTGAATGCCAGACAAGAGGATTTGAACTTTGCTCATTAAGTGAAAGAAGTAGACATTTTGGTTTGCTGAGTAGAGGAGAGCTCTGATCAAAATTATGCATCAAATCTATGATTTTATCAATTTGGCTACATCTTCAGTGATGAAGATGGCAAGCTAACAATGGCTGTCTATCTTGTACTACTCTTCTATAAAGACAGTAAACAATCTTCAACCATTTGGGTTGATTTGATATTGTTTGCATATATATGTATGTGTGTGTGTATAAATATATACATATATATATTTATATACATACATATACATATACCAAATTTTGGAATAATAATAGATCTCATTTAGAAAGCATTGTAATGATCTATGTATAAGAAAGATTATTTTGTCAGCATTAAAGATGGATTGTACACAAATGACTAACTTAAATAGACTTAGTGATTGTCCTTTTAAATATTTAAAATCCAGAAAATCCAGATTTTGTCATAAGAGAAGGAAAAAGTGAAAATAGTCCCACTTTCAACTTTATTTCTCACTTAGCTGCTAGCAAAACCTAATTATCATGTTAATTAGCTTTAAACATTAAATTAGGGTATATTTATGGAAAATTAGAATTATTTAATCCTTAATTTTGTTAACCCATGTACCTTTTTGTAGTTTTTACAAGGAAAAACTTAGAGGGAGTCTAAGGCAAGAAGAAATTGTGAACTTAAAGAAATACATTGAACTAATTTTGCTAAGGGAAACAAATTCTGTAAAGGCAGAAGGAGTATGTTAAATAGAATTAACTTTGATAATTTGCACTCATGTATAAACAATTACTCATCCAACATAAATAGGACATTTCCCATGAGTTGTTTGTTGTTGTTTGGATTTGTTTTTTTAATATTTATTGACATAGAAATTGAATACCAGATCCGGAAAGACTCATCTACCCTGATACCCTTATGTTATTGCTGACATCAAGGCTGATTCATTCTCAGTTACCAAGTGTCCTACAGCTTAACCAAAGGCACATATTTGTAAACCCACTAACTGGGACTTGGGGTACACTTGGTGCCCAAAGAAAGAAGTGAAGTAAACCAACCTTGGGAAATTGGAGCCAAGCCTTCAGCTCCCACTGCAGTCTGCTGTCAACAACTGAATCACCTGGCCACAGGATGAATAACAAAGACAAAGCCAATGGTCTATGAATCCTTCCAAAACAAAAACTGACACAGTAAGATGAGGCCAGTATGATTTCCCTGGCTCTAATCTTGTGAAGAATTCATGTAGGCTATTAACACATTAATTAGTGTACTTCTTATTGTTATTATTATTATTGTTATTGGTTTGGGTTATACTAAAGAATTTCTCAGGTTTCTTCCAAATCTACTTTTGTTAAGAAGTGTAATATCCCTAAGTTTTGTTTTGAGTGATTTTTTTCACTGCATGAATCATAAAAAAGTCCCTACAACTTTTTACCTTTTTTGATGACAAGCTTGTGTTTGATGCTTGTATTATACTCTGGGCAATTAGAATTCTATAGGAATATCAATTAGCAAAATAATTGATAAATTGGTTCAAGAATGATAACATGGTGGTGGAGATGATGATAATTGTATCACAATGAAATAATGGCATCTATTTTTTTTCCCGAATGTCTTTCAGCTTCAGAAGTCTTCATGAAAATTTCAAAATCATGGACATATAATATCTTATGCCATCTATGCACATTTGTTTCAGGTGCTTCATCTGTTATATAGCTGAAATTAAATAAAAAGCCAAGTTAAGCTTAAGATTGGAGTATGTTTTTTTCACTTTGGGAGTTTGCAGAAGACTGGGTAGAAAGGTCTTTCAGAAGTTGGTAAACAGAAGCTATTTCTGGGCCTTTGGCATTGTATTGAGGTACAATAGGGAAGTACAGAAAGTACATCTTACCAGTTACTTAAATTACTTTGCTGAAGCTAAGGCTATTTCTGTCCTTGTGGTAAGGGCAAGGGGTGGGGAAGAGAGACTAAAAGAGAATTAGTATGATCATAACAAACTTAGATGAGGTATCCAAAACAAAGTAGAAGACTAAGGCTTGTAATTCTTAGTGAAATTAAATTCTATTCAACAAGCATTTATTAAGGACTCACTGTTACCCCAACCAGAACATAAAACTGAGAGAAAAAACATTTTTGTCCTCAAGAAACTTATATTCTACTGGAGAGGAAATGACATAATATACATGACATAAATAAATGTAAAAGATAGACAAAGGAATTTGGGAATGAAGAAAAGAGAACACTAATCACAGGAGGAATAAGGAAAGGCTTTGTGTGTGGAAATAGAGTTGAACTTTGAAGGGAGCTAGGTGTTCTAAAATTTGAAAGTGAGGAAGGAGTGTATTCCAGGCAAATTGGAGATATCTCTTACATGTAGGTCATATAAGCATATAGCAAGAGATGGATATTATATGGAGAGGGAACAGGAAGTACACCAATTTGTTTGGAATAGAGAGAGCATGAAGACAAGAAATGGGAAATCAGTCCAGAAAGAGAAATGTGCCCATATTGTTATAGGCTTTAAAATCCAAGTAGAAGTATATAGAAGTCTACATTTCTTCCCAGGAGCATTTTTGAGTAGAGAAGTATTATGCACTCTTTGAATATAACTTTGATAATTGTGTAAAGAATGTACTAAAAAGGACAGATACTGGAATCAGGGAAATCCACTTGATGATTATTGAAAAAATCTAAGTGAGAAATAAAGGTCAAAATTAGGGTGGTGACCATGAAATTGGAGAGAGGAAGATAGAAAAGATGTGGTAGAAATAGAATGAACAAAGCTTGGCAAGTGATTGGTATGGAAAGGGGAAGGTGAGAAACAATAAAGACTAGAGGAGACTCCAAGGTTGGAAATATAAATGATGGGAAAAATGATGATGTCTGTGGCAGAAAAGAAGTTAGGAGGAGAAATAATTTTCAGGGGTAAAATAATGGCAAGATGGAATGTGGTTAATATGGCAAGCACCAAATAATTTTATCAAAAATGAACTTAACTATATCTTGACAAAGAAATGCTACATTTCTGTCATTTCTGAATCAAATTTGTGTTTCCTATAACTGAAATGAAAACAAAGATTAAAATCAACATTGACCAATGAATTGATAATAAGACATTGCCTTAAATTAAAATAGGCCCCAAATGGCCTATGTAATTGTTGATAAAAAATTTGAGTTAAAAATAGAGATACTAGGGGCAGCTAGGTGGCACAGTGGATAGAGCACCAGCCCTGAAGTCAGGAAGACCTGAGTTCAAATCTGATCTCAGACACTTAACATTCCCTAGCTGTGTGACCCTGGGCAAGTCACTTAACCTCAATTGCCTCAGCAAAAAGCAAAAAAAAAAAAAAAAAAAAATAGAGATACTAACTCTGTTTAACTACATTTCTTAGAAAAGTGTAATTAGTGTAAAAGTTGCCATTATTAAAAAAAAAATTCAGAAACTATCACAACTAAGAAACATTTGATGCCCTTACCAGACAGACACACAGCAGGCAAAGGCAACTGTCATTTAGAATACAAACTCATTTTGAAACCATTACAGAGAAGAATGATGAAAGATTATGAGTAATATTACCTCATAAATATAAAAAAAGACTAAATAGAAAATGAGACTTCGAAAAACTTGATAGCACACATCATGTCAAGAATGTTTTAAAATTAAACTAAGAAGAAAATAACAAATAATATGAAATTAAAAAGACAAGCTAAGGATTTCTACAGTGATCTACTCTTATTATTAGTGGAAGTAAAATCATGTTTGAATTTTATCACCTCAGTTTCCAATGTACTATGTAGGAAATGGAAATAACAATTAAGAAGATAATTTTAGGAAGATTGGTTAAAACTGATTAAAGATATCCAGGAATTATATAAATATGAATACTACAATTTAAAAAGCATTTGGGGATTAATTTTTGAAATCTATCAAATTAGAAAGGTTCCAAAAGAACAATAAAGATCAGTCTTCAGAGCTCTCCCCAGTTAAATCAAGTCTCTTAACAGATTCTGGAGCAAGAGAATTCACAAAAAGACAGAGTGAAATAATTTTCCAGTTTAAAATAACTGGAAAGACTTCAGGAAAAGTCTGTCTCACTTGGATAAAAAGGGAACAAGGCCCAGCACAGATGGTATCTGAATAAATCAGTGGGAAGCTATTACCACAGCACAGATCAGCAACTGAGGCCCTTTGGTCTTAGCTCCAACTATTTGAAACAGTAGGTCAGCCGAGAGGCCTCCAGTTCCAATGCAGAAGGCAATTTGCCACCCAGGAACCCAGGCACAATAAGCTTGACTAGGTTAGGCCACCTCAGCACTAACAGATCCAGGAGAGATAATTTAAGAATTATTGGAGTACCTGAAAGTCATGATTTAAAAAAAAAAAAAGAAAAGGAAAGGAAAGAAAAAGAACCTGCAAAGAATCTTTCAATAAATTATCAGGGAAAACTGACCTTATGTCCTAAAACTAAGGTAAAACAGTCATTCAAAGAATCTTCTGGATCAACTATAAATGACTTATGTATTTTTAGCAATACAATGATCCAAGGCAATTCTGAAGGGTTTATGTAAAAAATTGCTATTCATACCCAGAGAAAAAAATAATGCTGTCTGAATACAGATTGAAGCCTTAAAAATTATTATCTTTTGTATTTATATCACTGTTATTTTCAGCTTAATATTTGCTCCTCCACCAAGCAAGAAGCTATCTCCCTTACAAAAAGGAACAAGATGGTGCCTGCTTCCAGACACCCAATCTTGTAAGATCATGAGCAAAAAGGAACAAGAAAAAAAGAAAAGGAAAGGAAAGGAAAAAGTATTTTAGAGAAATCATCATCACCTGAGAATGACAGTGTATGCACAATTCTACACTCATACTCTCCCAACTCTACAAAGAAGGGAGGGAAGTGTATTTTCTCCAAGGTCATGATTCTTGGTAATTATGAATACACTGCATTAAGTTTCAGTTTTTGTTATTTAAATTTATTTCCATGCAAATTGTTGCATGAGACTATTCTCATTCAATAAAACTTCTTTTCACACAGATACAAAAAGGATCCAGTTATCACTTCCTGAAAGAGATCCTAAAATGAAAATTCCAAGGAATATTTTAGCCAAATTCCAAAATTATTAGGTTTTGGAGAAAAAACTGCAGTCACTCAGAAAAAAATTCAAATATCAAGGAGTCACAGTCAGGACTAACACAAAACTTAGCAGATTCTACATTAAAGGATCAGAGGAGTTGGAATATGATATTTGAGAAGCCAATTCAATTCAATTCAATTACAACCAAGAATCAATTACCTAGCAAAACTGGGCATAATCTTTCAGGGGACATGCAATGAAATAAGGGACTTTCAACCTTTCCTGATGAAAAGACCAGAGCATAAAACAACAACAAAAACAAACAAACAAACAAAAAAAACCCAAAAACATGTTTTTCAGCAAGATTTCACTGTTTACATCTTCACATAGGAAGGTGATATCTATAACTTCTGGTAACAGTTTTTCTTTTAGGACAGTTAAAAGGAGTATACCTAGATAGAGGGTACGGGCATAAGTTGACTTTGATATTATGGTATACATATAGAAAAAATTAAGGGATAAAAAAAAGGACAGTACTAGGGGAAGAGGAAAGCAAGAGACAGAATAGGGTGTATTACAGCACAGAAAGGAATAAAAGATCCATTACAATTGAGGAAAAGGAGTGAATGAGCATTTTTTGAAACTTACTCTCATCTAATTTGGCTTAAAGAATGAATAACATATACATTCAATTGGATATAGAAATTTATCTTACTCTATAAGGAAGTATTAGGAGATAGGGGAAGGAAAAGTGGGGTGCTAATGAAAGGAAGAGCAGCTTGAAGGAGGTGTTGGTCAGAAGAAAGGCAAAAGGAGAGAAAAGTATAGATGGGCAGGGGGAAATAGGATGAAAGGAACTACATACCTAACTGTGAATGCAAATGTGAATGGGATGACCTTTTCCATAAAATGAAAGCACATAACAGAGCAGATTAAAACCCAGAATCCTACAATATTTTGTTTACAAGAAACACATTTGAAGCAGAGACACATACAGAATAAATGTAAAAATCTAGAGCAGAATATATTGTTCTTCAACTGAAGTCAGAAAAATAAGTAGGGGTGGAAATTCTGATCTCAGACAAAGCAAAAGCAAACATAGATCTAATTAAAAGATATAAGGCAAGAGCCTACAATTTGCTAAAATGCAATCAATTTGCTAAAAGGCACCAAAGACAATGAAATAATATTAATATTAAACACATATGTACCAAGTGGAATAGGTTTCAAATACTCAGAGAAGAAATTAAGTGAGTTACAGGAAGAAATAGATAGAAAAATTATATTAGTAGGAGATACTAAACTCCTCCTCTCAGAACTAGATAAATCTAACCACAAAATAAATGAAAAAGAAGTTAAGAAGGTGAATAGAAAAAGTTAGATAAGGTTCTCAACCCTTAGAGAAAATTGAATAGGGATAGAAATGAATATACCTTTTTCTCAGCAGCACATGGCACCTATGCAATAATTAACCATGTTTTATGACATAAAAAATTCACAGACAAATTAAGAAATACAGAAATATTAAGTGCATCCTTTTCAGATCATGATGCAATAAAAATTACATGTAATAAGAGGCCATGGTAAGATAGACTAAAAATTAATTTGAAACGAAATAATCCAATCCTAAAGAATGAGTGGATCAAGCACATATATAAACAACCAATAATTTTATTAAGATAAACTATGAAAAATATAGGTTTTTTCGATGATCTAAGACAATTCCAATAGACTTTGGATGGAAAAATGCCATCTGTATCAAGAAAGAATTATGGAAACTGACTGTGGATCAAAGCATACTATTTTCATTTTTTGTTGTTGTTGTTGTTATTCTTGTTTTCTCATGGTTTTTCCTTTTGTTCTGATTTTCCCAAGAAGACTCATAAAGAAATATATTAAAAATTGTAAAATCTATATCAGTTTGCTTGCTATCTTTAGAGATGAAGGAAGTAAAAGAGAAAGGGCAAAAAATTTGGAACTCAAAATCTTACAAAAAAATGAATGTTGAAAACCACCTTTATGGAAGGAAAAGGACCCATACATGCAAAAATGTTTTGTGATAGCAAAGAATTGGAAATTGAGTAAATGCCCATCATTTGGGGAATAGCTGAGTAAGTTGTGGTACATGAAGTTAATAGAATATTATTGTTCTATAAAAAAATGATAAACAAACTGATTTTAGAAAGACCTGGAAAGATTTACCTGAACTGATGCTGAGTGAAACAAGCAAAACCAGGAACACATTGTACTCAATAATAGCAGGAATGTGTGATAATCAAATAGAGAGACATGGTTCTTCTCAGTAGTTCTGTTATTCAAAGCATTCTCAATAGACTTTGGACAGAAAATGTCATCTGCATTCAAAAAAAGAAATAAGGAGACTGAATATCAATCAACACATGCTATGTTCACTTCTTTCTTTCTGTTTTTTTTTATCTCTCCCATGGTTTTTCCCTTTTGCTCTGATTTAAATAACCCAATAAATAAGTAAAATTTTAAAAAGAAAAACATCTTTATTTGTAATTGGAAAATAATATATTGTTAAAATAAAAAATGTATTTATTTATACATTTTGTTTGTTGATTTTTTTTCTCAATTCTATTTTATTTTCCAAATATACATAAAGGTAGTTTTCAACATTCATTTTTTTGAAGAATTTTTATTCCAATTTTTTCTCCTCCTCCTTTATCTCTCCCCTCCCCAAGATAGCAAGCAACTTTATGGGTTAAACATGTATATCCTAAATAAAAACAATTTTAATTAATTTAATCAAAGAGAATAGCATTAATGAGACGATATGCCAAAATTTATGGGATGCAGCTAAAGCAATTCTTATGGGAAATTTTATATCTCTAATGCTTACATAAATAAAATAGAGAAAGAGGAGTTTGATGAATTAATTAGGCAATGCATTGAGTGCACAATCATCTGCAAACAAAAAATCATGCCCTAATACTCTTTAGCTTTAGCTTATAGCCTTTTCAAGTTGAAGAACTTATCATCAGTGTGACAGCTAAATTTGATTCCATATTTGTCCTCGTTGAAGGCATTTGACAATATGGCTGAAAACATCATGCTAAACAGCATGAGAGCAAGCACACAGCTTTGTTTCACTCTACTGGTGACAGAACATCGTCCATTGTCCAGAATCCTGGCAAGCATGCCATCTTGAAATTGATATACTATATTGATGAATTTCTCTGGGCAACCAAATTTTAACATAATTTTCCATTAAGCCCTCACAACTGACAGTATCAAAAGCCTTTGAGAGTCTACCTGCCAAAACAAATCTAGGAACCATATCAACACAATTATAAAATACTTTTCACACAAATAAAGTTAGATCTAAACAATTGGAAAAGTATCAATTGCTCATGGATAAGCCACAATCCCATCTAAATTAATATGCTTATTCAGTGCCATACCAATCAAATTACTAAAAATTATTTTATAGAGATAGAAAAAAATAACAAAATTCATCTGGAAGAACAAAACGTCAAGAATAATAAGGGAATTAAGGGGAAAAAGTGCAAAGGAAGGTGATTTAGTCATACCAGATGTAAAACTATATTGTAAAGCAGCAATCATCAAAACTATTTGGTACTGGCTAAGAAATAGGTACATCAGTAGAATATATTAGGTACATAAAACACAGTAGTAAATGACTATAGTAATCTACTGTTTGATAAACCCAATGACTCTAGCTTCTGAGATAAGAATTCACTATTTGACAAAAACTACTGGGAAAACTGGAAATTAGTATAGCAGACATTAGGAATAGATCAATATAACTATACCAAGATAAAGTCAAAATGGGTACATGATTTAGACATACAGGTTAATACCTTAAGCAAATTAGGAAAGCAAGAAATAGATTACTTATTAAATCTATGGAGAAGGGCAGAATTTATATCAAACAAGAAATAGAGAACATTATGAAATGCAAAGTGGATAATTTTAATTTTGTTAAATTAAAATTTTTTTAACTCACACAAAACCAATGCAATCAGGATTAGAAAGGAAGCAGGAAGCTAGGAAATAATTTTTATAACCAGTGTTTTTTTATAAAGGCCTCATTTCTAAGATATATAGAAAACTGAATTAAATTTACAAGAATATGAGCCATTCCCCAATTGGTAAATGGTCAAAGGATATAAAGAGACAGCCTTCAGTTGAAGAAACAAGCTATTTGTAGTTATATGAAAAAAAAAGTTTTTAAAACCAGTATTGATTAGAGAAATTCAAATTAAAACAACTTTGAGGTACCACTTCACACCTATCAGGATGGTTAAGATGATAGAAAAGGGAAATGATAAATATTAGAGATGATGTGGGAAAATTGGAACACTTAGGCATTGTTGGTGGAATTGTGAACTGATTCAACCATTCTGGAGAGCAATTTACAACTATGCACAAAGAGCAACCAAGCTGTGTATATCTTTTTTTGATCTAGCAATACCACTGCTGTATCTGAATTTCAAAAAGATCATAAAAAAGGGAAAAAAGACCCACACACAAAAAATCTTTATAACAGTTCTTTTTGTGGTGACAAAGAATTGGAAATTGAGGGGATAGGCATCAATTTGGGAATGGCTGAACAAACTGTAGTATATGAATATTATAGAATTCTATTGTTCTGTAAGAAATAATAAGCAAATGGATTTCAGAAAAATCTGGAAAGACTTACATGAACAAATGCTGAGTGAAGTGAACAAAACAGAACAGTGAACACAGTGAAGCAAAATTGTGCGATGCAACATTGTGTGATGATCAACTATGAATAGACTTAGGTCTTCTCAGAAATACAATGAGCCAAGATAATTCTAAAAGAGTTGCAATGGAAGATGCAATACAGATCCAGAAGAAGAACTCTAGATGCTGAATACAGATTGAAACTTACTATTATTTCATTTTTTAAAAATTTCTTGTGATTTTCCCCTTTTGTTCTGATCCTTCTTTTACATGTCTAATGTAGAAATAATTTCATGATTGTACATGTATAACCTATATCATATTTGCTTGCTGTTATGAGAAGGGGAAAAGAAGGGAAGGAAAGAGAAAAATTGGAACTCAAAATCTTACAAAAATGAATATTGAAAACTATATTTACATATAATTGGGGGAAAAATATAATGGAAAAAAAGTGTCAACTGCCTCCAGGGATATCGCCAGTTATCCCGAACTTTTTCTTGCTACCGAACACAGATGGTTCTGGAGAAAAAAGTGAATATGTTATTTGTTCATTCTTCATTGAGATGATGTCATTACCAAGAGCCATGGACAGATGCTCAAAGTTTATGGACTAACAGATTTTAAAAGGTGAATTGCAAAAGATATATAACCATATGAAATATTGTACCAAATAAGTAATGATAATGAAAATACAAATCACAACTTTGAGCTTACAAATTGGCAGATAAGATAAAAAATGAAAATAGTGTATGTTGGAATAACTTCAGGAACATAGCAACATTAACATATTGTTTTTAGAACTATGAATTGGTCCATTGATTCTGGAAAGCAATTTGAAATTGTGTTTTTTTAATGACTGAAATACTCATATCCTTTAACCCAAAAATATGAATGTTATGTATATGCTGCAGGCAGATAGAGGTAGCTAAATAATATACTGGATAGAATGTTGGACCTGGAGTCAGGAAGACCTGAGTTTGAAGCTGGCCTCAGACACTTGCTAGCTGTGTATCCCTGGGTAAATTACTTAATCTCTTTAGCTCTCATCTTTAAAATAAGAATAATACAGGGTTCTTGTGAGGATCAAATGGAATAATATTTGTACACACATGACATACAGTCAGGACTTTGAACATAGAAGTCACCTAATAAATGCTTGTTTCTTTTCCCCCAAAAAAAGGTTAGAGACAGAAATGTCACACATATACTAAAATATTAATTATAGCATTTTTGTGACAATTAACTATTTAATCAACAAGAATGTCAAGTGAATATGCCAAGGATTGAGCTATGTCCACTATGAAAGGTTCCAAGAGGGAATTTAAGAAAAAGTGATCAGACAGGAAAAAGGAGTGGCAAGAGAAACATGTCAAACAATAAAGAAAGGCTCCTTTGTACCAGCATTATAAAGGAGTTTCACCATACCTTTTTGTTGTTTTTCCTTTGAGTATATCACTAAACTAAAGGTGTAGATAATTTTATGAAAGCAGAAATAAGAAAATGCTGTCTAATTAGGTTTACTTGGCACTACTTAAGTATAAATAGATTGTCACTTGCAAGGATAAATAAATTTAAAGTTGTAAATGAATTAATATTAAAAATTTTTCAGTTTAACACTTTGTTAACATTGGATGCAATAATTTAATAATTTAGCATTAGTGAAAACAATTAGATCTTTCTGTTGACAACAGGTTTTTTTTCCTTTTTAAAATTTATTTTGTTGTTTTTTCTTCTTCTTTTAAAATTATTTTTGTTTTGGTAGGGGGTTTTATTATTTTCAATTTATTTGAAAGAAATCAGAATGAGAAAAAAAAAAAAAAAGAAAAACAGAAAAGGAATGCAAAACAAAATAAAACAAAAGAACATTGTCTTATGCCCAACAGAACATCAGAGAGAATTCAAAATATATAACAACAAATTACCAAATCAATAAAGTATATATATTAAAAGAAATTATATTCATGAATATCCATTTCTTCTTTACTTCCTTGTAAATTGTTCTTTTGTTCTCTGCTGTGCATTTTATTAATTTTATTCTTTTTCCCCTTTCATTCCCCACTACCACTCCCAGGCAAGTTATGGTTAAGAAAAGATATATTTATATATCCAAATGTAAACACACACACACACATGTTTTTCCTAACCCTGATGACTCTTTGCTTAAATTCTGCTCCATAACTTGCCTTGCTGTTATATAACCTCCCCCTGACCTAAGGATCCCTCCCTTGTCTTCATCCCTGACCCTTTGCTTCCCTATCTGCCCATCCTTCCCACCTTATTTCTTTATAGATTTTGGAGGGTGCTATACCCTTCATAGTATATTTTTTGAAATTAATCTTTAATATTTGTTACATGTTAAATTTTCTATTAAGTTCAGATTTGGTTAATAGAAAGTCCTGAAAATATGCAAGTTTGTTGAATGTCCATATTTTTTTCTCATTCAATATTATAGATAATTTTGATATATATAATATTTTTGGCTGCAGGCCTAGTTCTTTTAGTTTTCAGTAGATATGATTCCAGAACTTGAGGTCTTTTATTGTAGCTGCTGATAAGTTTTGTTCAATTCTAATTGTATCTCTGGCATATTTGATTTTTTTTTTCTTATTTCTTGCAAAATTTTCTCTTTGATCTGAGTGTTTTAAAATTTGGCAATAATATTCCTATGTGTTTTCCACAAAGGATTTCTTTGAGATGGTGATTGGTGGATTTTTTTTTTTTAATTTTTATTTTTACTTTCCCCTCATGTTCTATAACTTCAGGACAATTTTCTTAGATTATTTCCTGATTATTGTGCCAAGGTTCTCTTTTTGGTCACAACTTCCTGGCAATCCAATTATTCTTATATTTTCTTTTCTTAATCTGTTCTCCAGATCTGTCATTTTTCTTATAAGATATTCCACATTCTGTTCTCTATTTTCTCATTCTTTATAATCTCTTTTGTTATTTCTTCATCTCTCATAGCTTGATTGGCTTCCCCTTGTCTGATTATAATTTTCAAAGAATTATTTTCATCTTTAAGCCTATCTCCTTTTTTAGTTGGTTAACATTTTTTCATAATCTCTTGTTTTTCTTGGGTGTTTTAAAAATTTTTTTCCTCAATGTCTCTTATTTTATTTTTAAATTGTTTTTTGAGTTCTTCTATAAATTCTCTCTGAGCAAGGAGATATTTCACATTACTTTTTGGGGTAGAAACTTTTTATTTCAATGTCTTCTGAAGACATTGAAATAAAAACCCCAGTCTTCCCTATTCTCATAGACACTTATCCCTATGGTGAGATTCTTTTTATTTTGCCAATATCCTGGCCTGGGGTCTTTCTTCAGATCTTATTGTGTTGTACTAGGAGGACCTAAGGTCTTCCGCAAATCTTGATTTTTCACCAGTCTATGCTTGCCCTGAGGCACAAATTTGTTCTATTTGTGGAGAAAATCTAGAGAGTCTGAAATTTATCAACCTACTCTGCCATTTTCCCTGAACCCTCCCAACAACTTAGGTTTATGAGTTATGCTTAAAAGCTTTAAAACTTAATGTTTCTTGTATCTCTTACACAATATTGGAATGTTACCTTCAAACATCTTTCTTTTCAAGCTATACTAAATTTATATACTTTGAAGTCTGACTCTGTGCTAACAGAACTTCATTTTAAATAGAATATGATTTAAATTTTTAATAAGCTGCTGAATTTTAAAGAAAGTTTTTTGGGTCCAAGGTAATCCCAATAGACTTTGAATGGAAAATGTCATCTGCAGCCAGAAAAAGAATTATGGAGATTGAATGCAAATCAACACATGCTATGCTCACTTTTTTTTTTCTGTTTTTTTTTCTCTCCCATGGTTTTTCCATTTTGTTCTGATTTTTCTCTCCCAACATAATTCATTAACTAATGTGTATTAAAAATAAATGAATAATAAAAAAATGTTTACTTTGGGGAGAAATGTTCCCCCAAGTAAGTTCAAACTCATTTCCTTATTCTAATAAGTTATTTTATGCCCTTAAAAAAAAAAAAAGAAAGAAAGAACGTTTTTTGGAGCCACCAAATATCTTGAATCACGCAGAGAATATATGTTGTACTGTAATTTTGTATTTACATTTATATGATGTGACATAATAGATGTGAATGTTAATAAAATTTAAATATTTTAAAAATATAGAAAGAAAATATAAAATTCTACAGAGAAGTAAAAAATGATGAGTAAAGTCATTACATTTTATAATTAAGAGATCTTCACAGCAATAGAGAGAAAATGTTCAGTTACATGATAAAGTTGGAAAACAGATTGCAAGAGGAAATGAAGATCACATACTATATACTTTTTTTTAAAGTTTATCTGAGTGGAGGAGGAGAGATCTAAAATGTTAGTTAAGTGGAAATGGGAATATTTTTTAAGAATGAAGGAGATTAATTTATAAGATATATAGGAAGCTGAATCAAATTTGCAACAATAAGAGTTGTTTCCCAATTGGAAAAAAAATTAATTGGGGCAGCTAAATGGTGCAGTCAAAAGAGCACTGGCCCTGGAGTCAGGAGAACCTAAGTTTAAATTCAGCCTCAGACACTTAACACTTGCCCAATTGTCTCACAAAAGAAAAAATTGGATATACAAGGGAAAAAAAAAAAAACCTGAGAAGGAAAATAAAATGCGAGCAAACATCAACAGAAAGCATGGAAATGCTATGTTGAGGTCCCATAGGCCTCTCTCTGAGTGTAGATGGCTTTCTTCATCACTGTACAATTGGCACTGGTTTGAAACATCTCATTGTTGAAGAGAGCCATGTCCATCAGAATAGACCATCATATAGTCTTGTTATTGCTGTGTATAATGATCTCCTGGTTCTGCTCATTTCACTTAGCATCAGTTCATGCAAGTCTCTCCAGGCATCTCTGAAATCATCCTGCTGATTGTTTCTTACAGAACAGTAATAGAATAGGTAATTTTCAGAGGAAGAAATCCATGCTACCAATAGCCATGTGAAAAAAAAAAATGTTCCAAATCACTAATAACAAGATCAATGAAAACTAAAACATTCTATCACCTTACACTTATCAGATTAGCCACAATAACTAAAAAAGAAAATAACAAATGTTTTAGGGGTTGTGAGAATAAAGGTTTATTAATGTATCAACAGTAGAGTTGCAAACTAGTCTACTTATTCTGGAAAGCAATTTGGAGCTATGCCTAAAAAGCTATTAAACTGTGCATATCCTTTGACTCAACAATACAGCTACTAAATTTTTATCCCAAAGAGATCAAAGAAAGTGATTCACATGTATAGCAATATTTATAGAAGTAATTTTTGTGTTGGCAAAGAATTAGAAATTGAGGGGAAACCAAGTGGGGAATAGCTGAGCCAATTATAATATATATATGTGATAGAATACTATTGTGTACAGATAACCAGCTTTGAAAGATTTAGTAACTTTTGTAGTGGCTAGAAACTGGAAACTGAATGGATGCCCATCAGTTGGAGAATGGCTGAATAAATTATGGTATATGAATTTCATGGAATATTATTGTTCTGTAAGAAATGACCAACAAGATGAGCAGAACTAGGAGATCATTATACATGGCAATAACAAGACTGTATGATGATCAAATCTGATGGGCATGGTTCTTTTCAACAATGAGATGTTTCAAACCAGTTCAGTGATGAAGAAAGCCATATATTCCCAAGGAGAGGCCTGTGGGATCTGAGTGTGAACCACAACATAGCATTTTCACACTTTCTGTTGATGTTTGCTTGTATTTTGTTTTCCTTCTCAGGTTTTTTTTTTCTTTTAGATCTGATTTTTCTTGTACAGCAAGATAACTGTATAAATATATATATACTTATATTCGATTCATCATATATTTTAACATAATTAGCATGTATTAAACTACCTGCCATCTAGGGAAGGCAGTGGGGGGGAGGAGAGAAAAATTTGGAACAGAAGTCTTTGCAAGGGTCAATATTGAAAAATTACCCATGCATATGTTTTGCAAATAAAAAGCTTTAATTAAAAAAAAAAGAAAGATTTAGAAACTCTGATCAATACAATAACTAACCATACTTTCAAAGAGCTCATGATGAACTTTGCTAGCTCCAGACAGAGAGATGATAGATTCAAAGGGCAAATTAAAGCATACTTTCTTCTTTTTCTTTCTGTTTTTGAACATGATTAATATTTTGCAATATTACACTTATTTGTAAGGGGTTTTGTTTTTCTTCCTTCTCAATGGGTGGGCGAGGGAAAAGGAGAAGACAAAAATTTGGAATTGAAAATAAAATTTAATTATTGGGGGGGTGGGGGAGATTTGGCTATCTTTGCAAGCTTCAGGGAAGAAACTAGTAGATGGGAAGAAGTTGAATATTCAAGAAAAAATGGTGAGTATAGTGCAGCCTTCTAAAGAACATGAGTGGCTATATGATCAAGAGTATACATAGAATAGTTGATCTTGAAAAGGAAAAGGGACATCTCTTCATCAGATATTTGAGGAAAGGATGAAACATAATGAAGGATCAGGTCAGGCCACTATAATGAGAAGGGGAGAAAAAATAACACTAATGATCTTGATTTTTTTGATCAAGTATGAGATGAGATCATCAGCTGAAAATGGTGAGGAAGAGGTGCTATGGAAGACAAAAGATTTTGTATAGTAGCTGTAGGGAAAGGGAGAATCAATTAGAGAGCAATAAGATTACTTTAATCAATGACTTCCTTCAGCTCCATTCAGCAGCATATGAATAAGTGCAAAGGAAACAGATGATAGGAGTAAATCAGGGCTGGAGTTTGGCAAGACATGAATGGTAATAGCAATGTTCGTGAAGGTAGAGAGATTGGGAAGAGAATAGAGTATAATAGAATAGGGATGATGGCTTGGGAAAGCACTATTAGAAAAGAACTGGAAACAAAGTAAGTGCCATTGATTATGGAGTTTCTAAACAAATGAGTGGATTTAACAGAATGTTATTGCATCATGAAAAAAAAAGAATTTGAAAAATTCAGAAAAGCATAGAAAGATTTGTATAAGAACTGATACAGAATGAAATAAGTGGAACCTCGAAAACAATACAAAAATTATAATACTGTAAATGGAAAGAACTTAATACTTTTAAATGATCAGGCTTGACCCCAGTGAAGAACTGATTAAATGTACTTTCTTCCCTTCTTAGCAGAAGTGAAGATTATTGGTATAGAATATCATATATATTTAAGTTGTAGTCAATATGTTGGTTGGTTTTGCTACATTTTTTCTTTTTTTAATCTTTGTTATGGGTCAAGTATTACTGGATGGAGGAGAGGGAGGGATATATTCACAAATGAAGATGATATAGAAACAAAAAGGCATTAAAAATTTCATTCTGAAAAGAATGTCATATATCAATGATGTGAATCAAATAGAAATGGGGCCACTAATCCATACATAAAAATCCCTGCAGCAGCATACTAATTAATTTTAAAATATACTGTTACATATATTTTATCATATCTTTATTTATTCTGTTGAATATTTCCCAATTACAGTTTAATCTGGTTTAAGTCATACTCAAAAGAGTTTGAGCTACATGTGGAGTGTGCACCTTATATTTGATACCTTTGGAAACAGATAAGCTCAGTGGAAATGTTCATGACTTATATAGGAAGATATGTTCAGCTATTCCTGGTCCTTTCTTCTCCTACAAATAAAACAATTTGGTATTACACCCCCATTCCCACTCCCAAAGATAATTAAAGCAACACTAGCAAGTAACAAAGCATGTCTTTTTCCGTCTCTATGAAATCGTTGGAAAAACAGCATAGAATAATTCTTTCTTGAATCTCCATTTTAAGAAAAGGCCCAAACCAGGCATGCTTCATTTTCCAGGCTTCACCATCATTGTCCGACATAGCTACCCCCTTTTATTCCACAACTTTCAGGTCCCTTTATATGATGCCTTTCCCTTTTAGAATGTAAGTTCTTTGAGGATTGTTCTTTTGCATATATTTGCATTCCCAGTGCTAAGCACAGTACTTAGGACATAGCAAGAGGTTATGATACTATTAGTGCTTGTTATTGACATGACTTGGGCAGAAAAATAGATTTACAGGTAGAAAAAGTTGAGCTTAATTTCCAGTTTTGTTGCTAGCTGTGTGACCATGGACAAGTCACTTTATTACTCTGAATCTTAAGAAACTTTCTAAGACTTAGCAATTACTTTGGAGACATCTTGGGAAATCTTTCAAACATCTATGTCTTAGGAAAATAAATTCCTTGATGTAGAAAATCTTTATCAAAATGATCTATGCATACTCTTAAGGACTCATGGATGAAAATAACAAAAGGAAACAGGAAAGTTTCCAAAGGTAATTTTCCACAACAAATTTCATTTTCAAAGTCACACTGTTGATTAGGAAGTATAGTAAATGTAAGATGCATGTTTTGTTTGTTCATTTTTTCCCCTAAAACTATTTAACTCACTAGAAGAAAATGTAGCATTAAAAGTTTTCTGCAAATTGTAGAAAAGCTTGAAAATATTAGCATGAACTGATGCTGAGTGAAGCAAACAGAACCAGGAAAACATTATACACAGCAATAAGATTGTACGGTGATCATCTGATAGACTTGACTCTTCTCAGCAATTCAGTGATTCAAGGCAATTCCAATAAGTTTGTATGCCATCCACCTCCAGAGAGAGAACTAGAGAG
This sequence comes from Myrmecobius fasciatus, assembly GCA_023553655.1. Taxonomy (NCBI): domain Eukaryota; kingdom Metazoa; phylum Chordata; class Mammalia; order Dasyuromorphia; family Myrmecobiidae; genus Myrmecobius; species Myrmecobius fasciatus. The sequence goes on along the minus strand of JAJPUD010000157.1, from coordinate 848,346 downwards.
ATTCTATGCAGATCAAAACATACTATTTTCACTTTTTTTAATGCTTTTTTTCATTTTGTTCTGATTTTTCGCTTCCAATGTGACTCATATGGAAATATGTAAAAAAATTAGTTTACATGTATAACCTAAAAATTTTTAAAAGAAGCTAAAAAAAGTTTTTTGCAATTAGATATCTGCCTTGCATATGTTAAGAAAATACAAAATATAATAAAGTAATTAATTACTGATGTTGATAAATGATGTCCAATGAGTACCAAAACAAAAAAGATGAAACAAACATTAGGAAAATGTATGCTCACCAAAGAAGAATGTCCTATGCAAAGTTCAAATAGAAGAGGAATTCACTACACATAGTGAGGTTCACCAAAATTTTTGTTTGCAAATGGAACTGTGCTATTTCTGTCAAGCCCTGGAACATGAGTCTCCTTAATGAGAAGTATGATTATGGAAAAGAAATTAGCCTATGACTTCACAAAGAAAAAATCAAGAGGATGAAGAATACATATTGCTCAAATTATGTTACATGATTGGATTGAATTAGGCAGTTAGTTGACACAATACATGAAGAGCTTCATTTGGAGTCAGTAAAACCTGCACTTAAGTTCTACCCCAGACAATGTCTAACTGTGTGATTCTAGGCAAGTCACTTAACATCTCTTAGCAATTGAACTGGACATTGCTATAAGAAATGTTTGAATCCTACCCAGATCTTATGTTGGGTCCTCATTAGGATTGTGTTTTGACTTAGCCCAAATTTTATTGAATATATAAATTTACCTGCTGATATACATCTCAAATAACCCACCTGCCTTATATGGAAACTGCTTGCTGCAGCAGTTATACACTTGTGTTCTGGAAAAAACTTATAATCAAAGTCCTTATTTTGATCTCTTTATAAAATAAAAAACAAAAACAAAAAAAAACCCTAAAAAGTCATACCTGTTTCCATCTCTTTTCACTGCTGAATGACTTAATAAAATGCATTCTAAAAACCTTTTTAAAAAATCTCCTAGTGTTTTCCCCACCTATAAAATGAATCAGAATTGGATCAGGATTGCTTTGTTAAATGAGATAATATCTAAAGCATTTGGCAAATCTTAAGGCTTTATATAAGTTATAGTAAAAATAATTCTTATTGTTTAATCCTTTGAACTACTCTGTGAGCATTCATATGAAACAATAGTGTGGCAGAAAGGAAAACACCTAGTTCACTAGTTTTAGTGAACTCATAGGCATAGACAAGAGATGGAGCCAAGACAGCAAAATAGCTAGAAGAAATACAACCCACTCCATAAGATCTAGAAAATATACCTCAACCAATCTTTCTGTAAATCCTAGGAAAAATAATAATAGTAAATTTGTCCTTTTTTTGTAAGCCCAGGTCAACATTGAGATTCAGACAGAAAAGTCTACAGATACTGGAGATGAGATATAAAGAGCATTCCAGAGTAAGGAAGAATTTTAAGAAGAGTTTCCAAATCCAGCATACAGGAACCTAAACCTAGGTAGGGCATGGAGACTGATGCCAATTAAACAGCTTTGTCATGGATCTATCATTCATGACTGAGACATAGATCAAAGACAGACTAAGGATAGTACCTGCATCTAGGGTTAGCATTTCATTGTAAACAGAGGTCAAGGGTTCTAGACTGTATATCATGTAAGAAACAAATCTGCTAACTGTGCAGCTCAGACCCCAAGAGTAAGGTATAATATAATTTCCAGTTTTTAGTGAAGGCTGAAGCCAGGAGCAAGACTAGTTCTGAACAATAGCAGTTTATGGAAAATCCAAGCAGTCGCACTTACAAACCTGCTGTTCAGACCCAAACACAAATCAGGAACTTGTAGTGTTCAAAACAAGCTTATCAGACTTTGCCCTGCATCAGACCATTTGGGTTGCAATTCCCTGGCCTGAACTGTGCTTGAGAAACTGACATAAAGAAAATAGTAGCAAGACCAACCCCAGATATTTCCTTCTGCAGAATATAAAGTCTGCACCTAATATAAAGTCTGAAGTCAGGAAATGGGCTGGAAGAATGAGCAAACAAACAAACAAAAAATCAAACTCATCATAAAAAGCTATTATGGTGACAGGGGAAATCAAGATTAAAAATTCAGAAGAAGAGAATCACTTAAAACATCTACAAGTAAAATGTCAAAGAAAAATACAATTTGGGCACAAATTCAACTACAATTCCTGGAAGAGATGAAACAAGAGTTTTAAGTGTTTTTATAAATGAAATTAATACATTAGGTTTAAAAAAATGTTTAGGGGGAAGATGAGAATTGTGGAAGAAAAAATTAGAAAGAGGATTAACAGCTTGGCTCAAGAGATAAAAAACCTTACCCAAACAACAAACTCCCTGAAAATTAGAATAAACCATGCAGAAGCTAATGACTTCCTGAAACAATAAGAAATATTAAAAAAGACTAAAAAAAAAAAAAACTTGGAAAAATGGGAAAAAAGGTATCTCATAGCAAAAACAACTTACTTGGAAAACACAGTGAAAAAAAATTTAAGAATCTTTGGACTATATATCCCAAAGAGATCTTGAAGGAGGGAAAGAGACCCACATGTGCAAAAAATGTTTGTGGCACCCCTTTTTGTAGTGGCTAGAAACTGGAAACTGAATGGATGCCCATCATTTGGAGAATGGCTGAATAAATTATGGTATGTCATGAATGTCATGAAATATTATTGTTCTGTAAGAAATGACCAGCAAGATGATTTCAGAGAGGCCTGGAGAGACTTGCATGAACTGATGCTGAGTGAAATCAGCAGAACCAGGAGATCATTGTACATGGCAACAAGACTATATGATGATCAATTCTGAAGGGCATGGTTCTCTTCAACATTGAGATGTTTAAAACCAGTTCTAGTTGTTCAGTGATGAAGAAAGCCATATACATCCAGAGAGAGGGATCTGAATGTGGACCACAACATAACATTTTCACATTTTCTAATGATGTTTGTTTGCATTATGTTTCCCTTCTCAGATTTTTTTCTTGTAGATCTGATTTTTCTTGTTCAGCAAGATAACTGTATAAATATGTATACACATATTTGATTTGCTAAGCATTTTAACATAACTAACATGTATTAGACTTCCTGCCATCTAGGGCAGGGATGGGAGGTAGGAGGGAAAAATTTGTAACAGAAAGCTTTGTAAGGGTCATTGTTGAAAAATTACCTATGCATATGTTTTGCAAATAAAAAACTTTAATTAAAAAAAAAATCTTTGGGCTACTTAAATACCACCATCAAAAGAAAAGCCTAGCCATTATATTTCAAGAAACTTTCAAATAAAATCATCCAAATCTTTTAGAATCAGAGGCAAAGTACAAATAAAAAGAATCCAATGATAATCTCCAGAAAGAAATCCTAAAATGAAAACTCTCAAAAATTATATAACCAAAATACAGAGCTTCTAGGTCAAGTAAAAGAAAAAATAATAGTAATATAAGCACCCAGAAAGAAAAAGGCTCCTTAAGTACTGAGGAGTGATAATCAGAATCATACATTATTTAGCAATCACAAATTTTAAAAGGAGGAGAGCTTGCCTTCCTTAAGGCAAAGGACATAGGTTTAAGTTCAAGAATGTCAGGAAGGGCAGCTAGGTAGTGAAGTGGATAGAGCACCAGCCCTTTAAATCAGCAGGACCTGAGTTCAAATCTAATCTCATACACTTAACACTTCCTAGCTGTGTGACCCTGGTCAAGTCACTTAATTCCAATTGCCTCAGCAAAAAAAAAAAAAAAATAGAATGTTGAAGAAAATTATAATTGATTTTGTCATACTTGGTGACAAAAATAGTGACTTTAAAATAATAAAATCTACAATTAGAAGCAATCTATAGATAAGAAGTATTTATGTATAGGTGTGTGAATATATATATACATTCACATATAACTAGATAAGAATAAAAAATAGCATGACACTATAGAAAAGAGATTATTTAAGATTATAAAATCATCGATTTCAGGCTAAATGGGACATTGAAGAAGTTATTTAATCCGATTCTTTCATTTTATAGCTCAAGAAACCAAGTTCTAGTAAGGTTAAATAACTTGTCTGGCATCATATAATTAATAAGTGACAGATCTGATGGCTGATCTCAGGCCCACTCATTCCAAGTCTATCTCTTTTTCCAGAATGTCCATTATATATATGGGAAGGGAAGCTTTATGAACTAAGATAGCTTGTAGCTCTAACTCATGATCATAGTGCAGAATCTTCTGGCAGATAAATTGTATCTGGGGCCTGCAGTTATGAACCTAGCACAGAAAGGGTGAATAAGGGATGAGCCTGTGGTTCTTTTACTAATTCAGTGGAGTCTAGCAGTAAACTGACAAGATCTGTGGCTAGCAATTGTCTACTAGAGCTCTTACCAGGGGAAAGCATGTAGCTATGTTATCCACACCCTAAAATAGTGTTGAAAGTCTGAGAATCTCAAAACAATCAGGTATTTATCATATCATTCCCTATTCCAAGGTTTACAAAGTTCAAACCACAAGGGCAATAATCAGACTCCTCAAGGCACTGTAAGTTTACAGTTTACTGGTTTTTACTGTGAAGAACAGTGTTCAATTCTTGAAGAAAACAATGACAAGACATAAGCTAATGCAGATCAGGATCCAATAATCCCATTCCCAACTTATTCCAGAAGTGCAAAAAGCCTGACATGGACACAAAGTCCTAACTCATTAAATAAGACTAGAAAAAGAAAACAAAAGAAGACACTGATGATAAGGAATTTGATAGCTAGAGGGATATAAAGATATAAAACTATAAGAAGGGAATAACTTAAAAACATTTAAAGACAAAGTTTCTTTAAAATCATTTATTTTCTCCAACACAATGGTATTTTATTACATTCATATACCACAGTTTGTTCAGTCATCCTCCAAATGACGGACATCCCCTTAGTTTTCAAGTGTGTTTTTTTTTTTTTCTTATCACAAAGAGAACTGAGATAGATGGATTGATACCTATCTACATGAGAAATGATATCTATCTGTATCTATATCTCTCTGTATAATAAAACCTTTTTCTCTTTCTTTGACCTCTTTATTATATAGGCCTCACAGAGATACAGCTAAATATAACTAGATATAGGTATGTATTGTTTGATAACTTTTATGTTTAATACTCTGAATTGATTTCCAGAATATACTCATTCATAGTTCCAACCATAATGCATTAATGTGTTTGTTTTCCTACTGACCCACCACCATTTGTCATTTTTTTGGTCATGTTTGTCAATTTGATAGATTTGAAGTAGAACCTTGAAATTGTTGTAATTTGCATTTATCTAATGATTAGAACTTTTTTTTTCAAATGACTATAGATAATCTGAGTCTCTTGTTTTGAGAATTGGTTGTTCATATATTTAAACTATTAGTCAACTGGGATCTGAACTCTTATTCTTAAATTTTGAATCAATTCACAGAGTGAAGTAGAACCAAAAAAATAATTTTTACTAAAACATTCATATTATTAAAAATGGACAGTTTTGAAGACTTGTATGAAATGAGCAGGGTACCTAGGTAATTTAGTAGGTTTCAGAGCACTGAGCTTGGAATCAGGAAGACTTATTTTCATGAGTTCAAATTTGGCCAGCATCGCAATAAAACACATTTATGCTCCAACCACTGGTATCAAAGAGGCCAAAGTTGGTCAGTTGTGTGAAGACATATCTTTTAAAAGTAGCACCCCAAAAAAGTGTCATATTCATCATAAGGAATTGAAATGCTAAAATAGGAAATCAAAAAATAATTGAAACAACGGAAAAGTTTGACATTGGAGAAAAAAGAGATTAATAGAGTTTTGTCAAGTTAACTCACAGATCATAAGCAAACATTCTTTTTCAACAACCCAAAAGGTGACTCTACCTATGGACATCAATAGATAGCTCATAAAGAATGAGATGAATTATATGCTTTATTACCAGTGGTGGAAAACCTCTATATAGTCAGTTAAAACAAGACTTGGAGTTGACTCTGTAGTTCAGATCAACAACTTCTTCTTGCAAAAGTCAAACTTAAAATGAAGAAAATAGGGGAAACCATCAGCCAGTATAAGTATGACCTAAATAACATCCCTTATGAATGTGAAATGAAATTAGGAATATATTTAAGGGATTAGATTTGGTAGCTAGAGTACTTGGAAAATGATTGACACAGGTTCCAAATAATGTACAGATAGCAGAAACAAAGAAAATGTCAAAGAATAAGAAGAGTGAGAAAGCAAAATGTCTGTCTAACAAGGCTTTGCAAATAGCTGAGGGAAAAAAAAAGGGAAAGGAAAAAGAAAAGAAAAAAGAGAAAGGCATAACAAACTGAATGCAAAATTTTAGGGAATAGCAAAAAGAGATAAGGTTTTCTTAATTGAGCAATGCAAAGAAATAAAAGAAAACAACCAAGTAAGAAAAGCAAGAGATTTCTTCAAGAAATTTAGGGATGTCAAGGGAACATTTCATGCAAAAATAGGCATGTTGAAAGATGAAAAACTGGTAGGGACTTAAGACAAGTAGAAGAAATTAAGAAGTGCAGGAATATACAGAACTATTCAAGAAAGATCTTAACACCACTAGTAACCATGATGTTGTGGTTACTGATCTAGAGAATGAAGTCAAGTGGGCCTTAGGAACCACAGTTAACAGTAAGATTAGTGGAGGCAACAGAATTCCAGCTGAGTTATTTAAAATTCTAAAAGATGATGCTGTTTTGGGAATCTATCTGCCAAGGAAAAGTCAGGAACTATACGAACTAAACTACAAAACACTTTTCACACAAATAAAGTCAGACCTAGTCAATTGGAAAAACATCAAGTGCTCATGGGTAGGCCAAGCGAATCTAATAAAAATGACAGTATTACTCAAACTATTTTTTTCACTCATTTAGTGCCATGCCAATCAAACTTCCAAGAAATTATCTTACAGATCTAGAAAAAATAGTAGCAAAGTTTATTAGAAAGAACAAAAGGTCAAGAATTTCAAGGGAATTAATGAAAAAAAAGGCCGATGAAGGTGGCCTTCATGTACCAGATCTAAAACTATATTATAAAGCTGCAGTCATCAAAACCATTTGGTACTGGCTAAGAAAAAGAGTAGTCGATCAGTGGCATAGGATAGGATCACAGGACAAACTAGGCAATAACTATAGCAATTCAGTGTTTGATAAACCCAAAGACCCCAGCTTTTGGGATAAGGACTCACCATTCGACAAAAACTTCTGGGAAAATTGGAAACTAGTGTGGAAGAAATTAGGGCTTGACCCACACCTAACACCACATACCACATATGATCTAAATGGGTTCATGATTTGGATATAAAGAGTGATATTATAAGCAAATTAAAGGAACATAATATAGTTTACCTCTCAGACCTGTGGAGATGGAATAAATTTATGTCCAAAGAAGAACTGGAATTCTTAATTGAACACCAGATAAATAATTTTGACTATATTAAGTTAAAAAGATGGCTTCCTGCCATCTAGGGGAGGAGTGGGGACTTAGGGGGGAAAATTTGTAACAGAAAGTTTTGTAAGGGTCAATGTTGAAGAATTACCCATACATATGTTTTGCAAATAAAAAGCTTTAACAAAAACAAAACAAAACAAAATAAACAAACAAAAGATGATGCTATTAAAATGCTGCACTCGATGTGCCAGCAAATTTGGAAAATACAACAAAGATAATTGGATTGGAAAAGATCCATTTATGTTCCAATACTAAAAAAAAGGGGGGGGGGCAATGACAAAAAATGTTCAAATTATCAGACAATTGCATTCATTTAACATACCAGTAAGCTAGGATTTAAGAACATGTGAATCAAGAATTTCCAGAAGAGTAGGCTGATTTTCAAAGAGGCAGAGGAACTAAAGATCAAATTTCCAATATCTGCTAGAATTATAGAGGAAACAAGAAAGTTGGGGTTTTTTTTTGTTTGTTTGTTTTAAAGCCATCTACTTCTTCATTGACTACAACAAAATGTTCAGTTTCTTAGAGATATAGGAATACCAAATCATCTTGTTTCTAGAAGAAGCTGTATGCAGGTCAGAAGCAACAATTAGAACTGAACATAGAATAATTGATTGATTTAAGACTGGAAAAGGAGTACTACAAGACTGCATATTGTCACCTTATTTATTTACCTTATAAATACATCATGCAAAAATGCAAGACTGAATAAATCAAAAGCTAGAGTTAAGATTCCTAGGAGAAATATCAACAATCTCAGATATGCAAATAATACCATTCTGATGGCAAAAAGTGAAGAAGAATTTAAAAGCCTCTTGATGAGGGTGAAAGAGGACAGTGTAAAAGCTGGCTTGAAACTAAACATTAAAAAAAACCAAACAACTAACTTCTTGGTCACTGCCCCCATTACTTCCTGGCAAATAAAGAGAAAAGAAAAGGTTGTTTTATATTTTATATTCTTGGGCTCAAAAATCACTACATTGGAGTTATGAAATTAAGAAACACTTGCTCCTGTGGCAAGTCTAAAAAGCATACTAAAAAGAAGAGATATAATTTTTCTGTCAAAGGTCCATATAATCAAAGTTACAATTTTTCCAGTAACAATATATGCTTGTGAGAGTTAAACGATAAGGAAAGCTCAGAGCCACAGAATTTTTTTCTTTTCTTTTTGTTTATTAAAACTTTTTATTTACAGAACATATGAGTAATTTTTCTACGTTGACCTTTGCAAAAAAAATCTTTGTTCCATATTTTTCTCCTTCTTCCTCCCACCTTCTCCCCTAGATAGCAGGTAGTCTAATACATATTAAATATGTTAAAATATATGATAAATCCAATATATGTATACATATCAATACAGTTATCTTGCTGCATAAAAAAAAATTGAATCTAGAAAGAGAAAAAAAAAAAGAAACAACCTAAGAAGGAAAACAAAATGCAAGCAAACATTCACAGAAAGCATTAAAATGCTATGTTGTGGTTCACACTCAGTTCCCACAGGCCTGTCTCTGGATGTATATGGCTATCTTCATTGCTAAACAATGGAACTGGTTTGAATCACCTCATTGTTGAAGAGAACCATGTCCTTCAGAATTGATCATCATATAGTCTTATTGCCATGTACAATGATCTCCTGGTTCTGCTGATTTCACTCAGCATGTAGGTCTCTCCAGGCCTCTCTGAAATCATCTTGTTGGTCATTTCTTACAGAAAAATAACATTCCATAACATTCATGTACCATAATTTTTCAGCCATTCTCCAATTGATGGGCATCCATTCAGTTTCCAGTTTCTAACCACTACAAAAAGGGCTGCCCCAAACATTTGTGCACATGTGGGTACCTTTCCCTTCTTTAAGATCTCTTTGGGATATAGGCCCAGTAAAAACATTGCTGGGTCAGAAGCCACAGAATTGACACTTTTGAAGTGTGATGCTGAAGAAGATTTCTGTATAGCAAGGACATAATAACAGTCAATACTTTAAAAACTTTAATTCAGACTGTTTACTAGAAGGTCAAATACTGAAGCTGAAGCTTAAATACTCTGATCACATAATGAGAAGACAGGACTCATTGGAAAAGACCCTAATGTTGGCCAAAATTGAAAACAAAAGAAAAGGGGAATGGCAGAGGATGAAATGCATAAATAATGTCATAGAAGCATTGAATATGAGTTTAGACTGACTTTGGGAGGAGAGAAGAGCCTGAAAATGCTATAGTACAGGGAGCCATGAAGAGTCAGCCATGACTAAATGACTAAACAATAACATGTACCCCATACTATGCTAAAGGATACAAACATAAAGAAAGAAACAATCCCTATTCACAAAGAGCTTACATTCTACTGATAGTCATATACATATTAGAATATGTATATGCAGGATAAATATAAAATGAATAAATACATACACTCATAGTAGTTCAATGCAAGGTTGTTTGGGAGGAAAGGTACTAACAATTGAGTAGACCAGCAAAGGCTTCATGTAGAAAGTAGTGTGAGACTTGCTTCTAAAATAAAGTGAAGGACTGTCTGAGGCAGAAGTAAAGAGAGGGTGTATGGAGAACAGATCTGGAGGTCATTGATTCAGTAGGGAAATCACATGGTCAGATATGATCTAAAGGAAATTTCCTTTGGTAGCCATGTATTGAATAGACTGAAGACATAAGAAATTTAAGGCAGGGTGACCAATTCACTAAAAAGATTGTTGCAGTAATCATAATAGCAGCAAGAGAGCAGAGTGCCCCATCAATTGAAAAAAAGAGACAACTTCCAACTCATTCTCGTCAGATGGCATCCTATAACTGAGACGTCCAGTGAATGGTGGGGAAAGAGTGGGTCTTCTCTGTCTCAGCATCATGATGGCCAAACTCATGTGGCAGCTACAGTAGGGAATGCCCCCCCCCCAATTGTGCTTGGGTCTCTGGCCACCTTTTCCATTTTGTGTTTCTTTCTTTTTTTTTTTTTTAATTGAAGCTTTTTATTTGTATAACATATATATGGGTAGTTCCCCAACATTGATCTTTACAAAGCTTTCCACTACAAATTTTACTCCCAGTCCCCTCTCCTCCCCTAGATGGCAGGAAGTCCACTACATGTTAATAATGTTGAAATGCTTGAGAAGTTATGCAAGAAAAATCCTATCTACAAGAAAAAAAAAAA
>JAJPUD010000157.1:565465-828734 GCA_023553655.1 Myrmecobius fasciatus | reverse complement strand
TTTAAGACAGCGTGGATATCTCTTTAAGGTAGGGGAAAAAAAACGGCAGCTGAAACAGCTGGCTGAAGATTTTGCCCTGGGGTGCTTCGGCGGATTAATTTAAGGTGCTGGGCCGGTGGGGGCTAGGACTAAGGCCGAATTACTCCTTAAACAAGGCAAGTTTGCCAGAACACCTGCCCCCAATCAGGGCAGAGTGTCCCGAGTGCCTCAGATAAACTCCAGGTGTTTGGAATTTGGAGTTTGGAGTTTTTTGCCAGGATGAGCTGAGCTGAGCTGAGTCCCACCCTCACTTCCGCCCTACACCAGAGTTCTCTGACACCAGAGTCCTCTGTTTATCCCTCTGTCCGAGCTAGACAAACCTGATGTGAAGTTTTTCAGAGATATCTGCAAGCAGTATCCAAATATTTCCTGATTCGTTGACTTGAAGATCAGTTCAGAGGCTTATTTTATTGTTGATTTGAGAGAAGTTCAGAGGAGGATGCAGAGAGTCACCTTTTCACTCTGCCATCTTGGCTCCGCCTCCCCATTTTGTGTTTCTTTTCCTAAGTGACCATATATCAACCTCAAGATAGAAATGTCTAGGTTTAGAGATGACCTTTTAAGATCAAGAAATCTGAAAGTTCATCAGGGACATCAGGTGGAACCGACTAGTATTCAAGGGATATTGGAGATTACTAGTGATAGAAGGATGATTGAAATTTTTTGGACAAGGGCAGAAATGAGGTCAAATGTGATCATGCCTATATACTGTATTATATTCTGATGAGGCTTAAATGTCAGTCTCCTGAGAGATTGTAACACTAGTTATGTCATGTTATGTTACTGTATTATGCTACTGTATCCTGTTTTAATTTGTTCTGTCATTGTATGCTGTCTTTTGTATCCTTTAGCATTTCTCTTTTTTTTTTCTTTTGGTAGGAAATCTGTACTTATTCCATACCTAATTCACATTATACACTAAATATCTTTCTACTTTCCCATTTTGTAGAAACCTAGCCACTAGCCCAGACTTAAACTTTTAATAATTTGTTCCTAGAGCACTGGACCCAATGAGAGCCTAGCCCCTTTTTAGAAGCCAGGATTTATTGGGACTAAATTCAGTATGTCTTGGGTGCCTAGAGGCAGCTAGGTAAGTACAATGGATAGAACACTGGATTCAGAGTCAGGAACACCTGAGTTCACATCTGGTCCCAGAAACTAACTAGCTATGTGACTCTCAGAAAGTCACTTAACCTTTATCTGTCTTAATTTCTCTAACTGCAAAATGGAGATGATAATAGCATCTATTGTTGTGAGAATCAAATGAGATAATAGTTGTAAAGAGCTTAATATAGAACTTGGCATATATTAGGAATTTAATAAATCGTGTTCCTTTCTCCCCCTCCTGAGTCCAGAGGTGTCCCTGAGTGGATTGAATACAGTTTTTAATTTTTAGCAAAATCAGACCATCACCTTGTTAGAGGAAAAATCAAAATTAGTGCAAAGCTAAAAGAAAGATTAAAAGTGAGAAAAAATATGGCACACAATGAAAACAATCTAGCTAGTACTATTTAAATAAATGATTAATGATGGAAAATGGAAAATGGAAGACATAGACATTGACTGCAATCATTTCATACAAAAGTTCAACCAATAGAAATCAATTGACAAGAGATGCACAAAAGAACCAAAAATGTATGTTAGTTCAGAAATACTGAACTGAGTTACCAAGATGAGGTATGGCAGCATACAAAATGTAACAAAGAGTTAAAATATAAATTTATTTGTAAAATATTATAGAAGATGATTGGTTGGTTAGTTTTTGTTGTCCTTCATCCTCAAAGAAGATCAAAATGATATCCCTATGTTAAGATCAAAATGTAGTGTGTCTTAATTGTGGCTGATCAGATCGGAATGCTTGATTACATATCAAGCACAAATATTTTATGTGGACTTTTGGGGGGAATTCTCTAAATTTATACATTTGGTGTTTCTTTTGAGTTACTTCAATCTTGTTTTGCTCACAGAACATAGCATCTTCCCTAACCAGGATACACCATACTGAATGAGTCTAGAGCCAGTGTCTCCCATGTTACACAATTCCAAAGTTCTTAAGAGAGCCCTTGAGAATGTCCTTGTATCTCTTTTTCTGACCATAATGTGAGTCCTTGCCTTGCCTTGTATGAGTGTTCCATAAAATAGTCCTTCAGTCAAGCATATGTTTGGCATTTAAGCAATATGGCCAACCCAACAGAATTGTGCTCTCTGCAGTAGAGTTGGAATATTTGGCAGTTTAGTTCAGGAAAGGACTTATCCTACCAGGTGATCTTCAGAATCATCCAAACACAATTCAAATAGAAGCCATTCAATTTCTGGGCATGGCTCTGGAATATTGTCCAAGTTTTATAGGCATACAACAATGAGGTCAGCACAACAACTCTGCAGACTTTCGGTCAGTCTAATATTTCTTCTCTTCCACACTTTACTTTGGAGTCTCCCAAACACCAAGCTAGCTCTTACAGTGTATACATCAACTTCATTATCAATGTGTACATTTCTGGAAATTATACTGCCAAGGTATGTGAACATATCCACAGTATTCATAACTTTTCTATTTGCCATAACTGACAGTTCCATGTATAGATGGTATGGTGCTGGCTGAGGAAGGACCAATTTTTTTTTTTTGGTGTTTATTGATAGGCCAAAATTAGCACAAGCAGCAGATAACCCATCCATACTTATTGAACCTCAGTTGCAGAGACTGAATTGAGCGCACAATCATCTGCAAGCAAAAAATCATGCACCAACACTCCTCTTTAGTTTTGGTTTGTAGCCTTTCCAAGTTGAATAATTTATCCTCAATGTGGTAGCTCACTTTGATGCTGTGTTTGTACTCACTGAAGGCTTTGACAACATGGCTGAAAATATCATGCTTAAAAAAACATCAGAACAAGCATCCAGCCTTGCTTCACTTAAGTGGTGATTGGGAAAATGTGAAACCATTATCTATTATCCCAATTCCAGACAAATGTGCCATCGTGAAATTAATGTGCAATGCTGATGAACTTCTCCAAGCAATCAAATTTTGATATAATTTTCCATAAGCCCACTATACTGACACTATCAAAGACAGATCAACAAATATTGTATATAGATCTCTGTCCTATTCCTGGCATTTCTCCAAGAATTGTTGCACAGTAAATACCATGTCAATCATTCATAGGCCCTTTCTGAAGCCATACTGGCTTTTAGTGGATGGCCATCTAACAAGGATCAACCTAATAAGAAAAATTCTGGCAAGAATGTTGCCAGCAATGACAAAGAGATAGATGCCCCCCCCCCCCATACACACACTCCCATGGTTCTCACAGGATAATCTATTCCCTTTACCTTTATAGATGGATAATATTTATCCTGGGAGACAACCTCTTCTTGACATGTTACCTGAAAGATTTCAATCAGCTTTTGTAAGAGTAATGTACTCCCCAATTCATAAATCTCAGCTGAGATAGAATCATCATTAGTTACTTGCCCATAAAAAGAACCTAAAGACATTCAAAACTTTTTCTTCACTTGGAACTTCAACCAGCAAGGGATTGACTTCAACCTGAGATAAATGGTCAATGGCTTCAGCATTGATTAATGAGATGGTCTGTTGAGAACACATTGAAAGTTTTCAGTCCATCTCTCCAGGATCATATCCTTACCAGTAATCAATGTGGCTACATCAACATTGAATAGGTGAGATGCACCATATATTTTCTGGCCCATGAATAGCATCACAAAAGTGCTTTGGGACCAACTAGATGTTACAATAGATAGAGAACTGATCCTGAAATCAGGATGACCTGAATTCAAATCCAGCTTCAGACACTTAATATTTCCTAGCTGTGTGACTCTGGGCAAGTCACTTAACTCCAACTGCCTCAGAAAAAAAAAATATATACACACACACACACACATACACATATATATATATAAACATACACACACATATATAATAGTGCTTTGTATTGTTATTATTATTGTAAAATTGAATTTCATCTGCTTTCTTACAGAACCAAGAATCTTACCTCTCTCTAAGCTTCTCTTGTATTTTACTTTTGATGTAGTTAAATGCTGTCTTCTTGGAGACATATGAACTATTCTTCTGGTAAATCCTGTGGAGTTCTCACTTTTCATTTAGCAACTTCTGAATTTCCTCATTACTTTAATCAAACAAATATTGATTTTGCAAAAGTTTTGATCCAGATGAGCAAACATAGTACTATTCACCAAATCACTGAAAACTGCCTGCTCCTTTTCTGCTCAACTGTTGTCAATCATATGTTGGTTCAACTATACATCTAAATTTCCAATTAACTGTTCCCACTCAGAGGAGCACTCTAATCTGTTGACATTAAGTCTGCAGGTAATCATTTTGTCTTGAGATTGCCACTTTTGTTGAATGAGAATATTTGATGGGAAAGGATAAGTCTAGGATCAATCCAGCATTCTGTACCACACATTGGCTTCATCCCTCTCACATCTTGTCTGTCTCTTCTCCTTACAATCACATAGTCTTTAAATAGTAGTATGTGTTGTGAGGGTGCAACCTCAAAGTTATATCGTATTTAAATAAATGGAAGAAGTATTGGTGATAAGAAGGTCATGAGGTACACAAATCTTCAGTAGTAAATGACCATTACTCTTGCTGTTTCCAACTTCATTCTTCTCAGGGACTCCGTGTCAAGTCTAGTAATCTGAAATTACTCTAGTCACCAAGAATTATAAACTTGGACACTCTTTTGGCATATTGATAATAAGGGTAGCCAGGTCTTCATCTAAGATTTCTTTGATTTCATCAGGGTACATCATGATGGAAACACAGGCACTGATGATGGTAGTGCCACGAACCACCTGCAAATGGCAATCTCATTGTCATTAACCTGTCACTCAAACTTTTTTGTAGGAATATAAGCTTTATTTCAACATTATTAACATGTAGTGGACTTCCTGCCATCTGGGGGAGGGGAGGGGACTGGGGGTAAAATTTGTATTGGAAAGCTTTGTAAAGATCAAGGTTGGGGAACTACCCATACATATGTTACAAATAAAAAGCTTAAAAAAAAAAAAAAAAGGAATATAAGCTTTGACTAACTTGGCTTTGATTGCAAACCCTATGCCAGCTTCTTGGTACTCCCTATCACTGCACTTACTCCAGAAAAATGTGTATCCAGTTCCAACTTCAGTAAGCCGGCTTTCATTTGCCAGCCTTGTTTCACTTAGAGCTGCTATTTAGATGTGATATCTGATAAATTCTCTCACACTTAGAGGTGTTTGTTTTTTAACTCTACTAGATTTTTGTTTTGTCTGTAAGTATGTACACATTCTGTATATGAATGATGAATAGATTCATCTTTGTAAAGGTTTTTATACATTTTTTGTGTGTTTTGACCACAGGGTGGTATTCCTGCCTGCTGTGGTAAACAGGCCAGAGTTGGATAAGCAGATAATTTTAGGGTACTCTTTCTAGCCCTTTCCTCACACTACAAGGTGAGCAGAATGATCCTTAAAAGTCCAGATCTCTTAAGCCCCAGGAGGAAAAAATCCCAGCATCTGCAAGAAACCTTTCCCAGTCCTCTTTAATGGTAATGCCTTCCCTCTGAAATTATCTCCAATTTATCCTATACTGTAAGTATTGTGTTTGTCCTTTGTTGTTTGCATGTTGTCCTTCTCACTCCCACCTGTACCCCATGAGAACAAGAACTTCATTGGAGAAGGAACTATTTTTGCTTTTTTTTTTTTTGTAATCCTGGTACTTAGAACAATGCTAAGTACATATTACCACTTAACAAATACTTATTCACTTAACACAGTATTGGTACATAATGAAAGCATTTACATCTTCAGGTCTTTTTTTGCACAATGAGGTTTTCTCCACTTAAAATAATCAGTACCATCTATACCTACACATTTCCAGAAGGCAAGGATACTGGTATCCGATTTACTAGGATATCTTATGATAATAGAACACAAATATTGCTCAGTTTACTTTCCTTTTGTCAAAACAATCATCATTATGGTTTCAAATAGGCCAGATTACAATCTTATGCCTAACCATTTATTTCTTAGATTCACAAGAATGGTTTCACCACTGATTTGGATGCCAACCTAAAGCATGATATTGTCAGAACTTAACTAGCAAGCATTTTCAAAGTTCCTGCTAGATCTTCACAGCTACTATACCACTCTCAGAATACATAAAGTTTCTACTGTATATCACTCTGGCTAGTCTTCCATTAAATTGCCATTGGCCAAATGTTTACCACTACTTAAGCTCTCCAAGTAAGCAATTTGCAATGGCATCAATAACTTTAAATACATTGGGCATGGGTACTGGACTTTTCAAATAAATCTTTGACTTGAGGTCAAACAGAACTTATATTCCTCAAGATACTGAGGTTTTTCTTGACCTTGGTGTCCAAAGTCACCATGGAAGGCTTTCAACATTGTTAGATTAGTAGGATTTGGTTTGCATTAATTGCCATATTTCTTGCATTTTATAAGCTGTATAGCATTATAGAGTTCAGACTTCTGTTTCTCCCAGAACAGTAATATGCTTTCAAAGGAATGAGGTCCCAATGAACTCCAGCAGACACTGTAGAAATATTGGTTAGAACTGAATACTACAGGAACATAATTTCCTTTTTTTTAAAGTTATGAGCATACTCTCCTTAATGTATTCCAGATGTGTAGTGACATGACACTAATTTGGGCAATCTCTTTTTATTCCTCTCAGGTCTTTTAAAGGTATGTGATACTTTATTTGTTATTCATAAAACTAGAAAATAATTATGGTCCAAAGTCCACTGTCCAGACCTGCAGAATATTACATCCACAATTTTCACTGTTACTGTAGTATAAGATCCTATGAATCTACGTGAAATTGACCCAGGAAGCATTACTGGGATATAGATTGTTTTTTCATAGATAGGAAGTAGCCTTTGTCCCTGACCTAAAATAGGTTTTTTGATTATGGTCCTGTGGGTTTTACCTCCTGGAAGACCAATGAAGGTATATATATATATATATATATATATATATATATATATATATATATATTTTTTTTTAACTGAGGCAATTGGGGTTAAGCAACTTGCCCAGGGTCATACAGCTGGGAAGTGTTAATTGTCTGAGGTCACATATGAACTCAGGTCCTCCTGACTTCAGGGCTGGTGCTCTAACCACCACACCAATTAGCTGCCCCAGATTATACTCTTGAATGCACTCAGAACACATATTCCTATTTTTGTCCACAATTCAAGTCAAATTAAATAAATGAGTATTTGTTAAATACTTACTATGTTTCAGGTGTTGTGTTCAGCACTGGGGATACAAAGAAAGGTTACAAAAAAGTTTCTTTTTCTTACAGAGCTCAGGGTTCAATGGGGGAGACAACATGTAAACATCTATATTCAATAAGATATAAAATTACTACCTCATTCCCTCAGATGCTGGCTTTTGTATACCAGTATCAAAACTAAATTATTTGACCTCTTAACTTGGGTTAAGTATCTCTTGGTCATTGAGGTAATTATGAAACTGAATAGCATTAAAGAAGACAGCACTTCTAAACTGGATATCTCTATTAAGGTCTTCTGTTTGGTCTTGGCTGTCTATACCTAACCAAATTGCCCAATGATCCAAGAGATTGAATTTTCATAGTGTAATTATTCTTGTTCCATGTGTTTTGTCTCTTCCTCCCTGATCAACCAGATCATTTCAGAGAAACTGGGGGGAATATTCTCCCTACTAAGCCATCTGTAGTTGTCAGAATAAGTTTGTCATCATGAGTGCACCTAAACCCTTAGACCAACCTATCATAGTTTGCACATTCCATATCAATCTACCTTTGATTGCTATTTTCTATGCATTCTCTACAGCCTTTTTATAAAACTAAAATCTTCTCACTCTCCTCTAGAAAGGAAATTAGGTGTTAACACAAATTATTTCTATGCTTCTTGTACCAGTGAATTAGCCATTCAGTGCCCACAAGAATTCAAGTATATTAACAGAGAGGCATCCCATATTTAAAGTACAGAGAACATCAAAGACAGGATCCTGGTTCCTTTGTAGTAAGTACCTTCATTTTTCTGCACTAGGTATCTGCCACTTTTATAATATTCCAGTTATATGTCCAAACATAGTTCAAATACTTTTTCCCTAGGTAAATAAAAACTCCTCCCTGAGCATTTTCATAGCAGCTGACTGCACTACTTTGCTTTAGGGCTTGTCCCACAACTTAGACTCATGGCTCTCTTGGCACAGTTTTGAAAATAGGGTGTCTGATATCTCAGCAGTCATATCATATCTTCTATATACATCAGTCTTTTTCATGCTTTGTTGAAAAATCCTTGGCAAGAATAGGTAGTTTAGAAAGCAAATTTCTAAGCACCCTCTTATTCAGGCATCTCTCTAGAGATATGGGAAGGTTCACCACTTTCAGGCAGCTCATACAAAGCAGCAGCTGCATTGTCTCCTTCATGAATACTTCTCTTGTTCTTTATGCTCATACAGTCTAAAGCAATCCACAGACGTTAGAATTCTATCTTTATCACACTTCATTGACATGCTCCTAATCAATAGTCCTTTGTGAGGACAGATACTCATCTCTATGTAATAAATGGGAAACTATGTCATTGTTCACCTCTCCCACCCTCTACATTGTACAATGTGTAATTGTACAATACTCTGTGGGCTCATCCCTGAGTTGCTCCTTGCTCATTGGGAACCATTGCTAGTGAAGAAAGTTGAAGTTAAAAAGAAAAATAGATACAAATTAAACCCCTGAAATGTAACCCTAGTGGGAGAGATTTCCTTTTAATATCAAGGGCTTGGATGCACTTTAGGGACCTTTAATTTTTCTCCTGCTAGTTGCTGTAACTTATATGGACCCTGGAAATTCCAGTATTTGGCAATCACCTAAGCCTAGCCACTAGCTAAAAAAAAAGATAAAGGGACTTAATCGTCCCTGCCATAGGAAATTGGTTGAAGGAAATTAGGAAGAGAAGTCTCAGGAAAGATAAGATAGCTGTTTTTCATGAAAACATGAAAGACCATGTAGAAGAAGGATAAGCTTGTTCTGTTTAATTCCAGATGGTAGAACAAGGAATGCTGGGAAAAAGACACAAATGCTTTATGCTTGATGTAGGAAAGACTTTGTAACAACTAGCTGTTCAAAAGCGGAACGGACTGCCTTCAGAGGTTTTAGGACTACTTATGCCTTAGATGTGTTATAGCTGAAATTCTTGTTTGTTATGGGTTGAATTAGATGACCAATGAGTTTCTTTCCACCTATGAAAATTTGTGAGTCTTCTTAAAAATATTCAGGCTCACAAGGCTTCAGAACAGAATGATATTATTTATATAGAAAGGATACATCTCTGAACCCCAGAAAATTAAGAAAGTATACTTTTCATTGAACAAGCATCTTTAAAGACCTTATAACTTAAAATATTATCTTATGAGAGACTCCATCTTGGGGGGAGATACAGGATTTATATTTCCATGCCAGTACTCTGGACCAAATGGTAGCTCCAAGTTAAGTGAGAAAATAATTTAATCCAAGCTGCTTTGAATATTTCCACACGGAATTAGAGAATAGGCAGAACCAGGAATTCCCAATATTGTGACTGTGACTCAAAGGGAGAGGAGCAACTCATTGCACATTTATTATCCTCCTTACAATTTTGTAGAAATAAATAAATGTTTTGCAGAAATTTGACTTAGGTCTCATGCCAAGTTTTCCACTGAATTGTTTTCCTCTTCAAAGTTTAAGAAGGCAAAACTGCTAAATCAAACTACTCTTTCCAGTCATACAAAAGATTGAAAGGTATAAAAAAAAGTAAGATCCCCAAATCACAAATATCAGAACTAGGAAAGTTAGTTTAGATTCTTATAATCCTCATCTGGCCTATAATTATAGACTTCTATTTGGTCTCCATGACTCCATTCCTTCTCTTCCACATAGAAGACAAAGTGATATCACTTTTTTATTTTAAAATTTTCATTGATTTAAACTGTTTTTAAATTTGACAAATACTAACAAACCTGAATGTTTTATATGAAAAAAAAAATATGAGAAAAGACTATATATTTGATTATTTTATATTTTAAAGGTTTTGTATAAATGAAATCAGTGTAGCCAAGATGAAAAAGAAAGCAGAATATTGGTGGGGAGGAGGGAGGAAGATTTATAGACAGCTTCTCAGATAAAGTTTTCCTATCTCAAACATGTCAAATTTATAAGAATAAAAGTTGTAATCCAATTGATAAATGGTCAAAGAATATGAACAGATAGTTTTTGGATAAAGAAATCAAAACTATAAATGGTCATATGAAAAAATGCTCTAAATAATTATTGATTAGAGAAATGCAAATCAAAACAACTTTGAGATGTCATTTCATACATATCAGATTGGCTAAAATGAAAGAAAGGCAATATAACAAATGTTGGAGGGAATATGAAAAAACTGAAACATTAATACACTGTTGTGGAATTTGTGGACTGATCCAACTATTTTGGAGAGCAAAATTATGCCCAAAGAGTTTTAAAAGTATGCATATCCTTTTACATAGCAATACCACAATTATGCCTGCTTCCCAAGATGAGCAGAAAAAAAAGGCTAAGGTATGTATCAAAGCTCTTTTTGTGGTGGTAAAGAACTAGATATTAAAGGAATGTCCATCAATTAGGGAATAGCTAAACAAATTTTGGTATATGATTGAAATTATTTGAACTGAATGAATTGAATTTAATTGAAATACTACTGTGCTATAAGAAATGGTGAAGAGGCTGTTTTTTTTTTTCATTTAATAGTGTTTCATTTTTTCCCATTACATATAAAGATAGTTTTCAACATTCATTTTTTAAAATTTTGAGTTCCAAATTTTTCTCTTGCCCTTCTTTCCTTCCCCCTTCCCCAAGACAGCAAGCAATGCAATATCGCTACACATATACAATGATGTTAAACATATTTCTATATTAGTCTTGCTATGAAAGAATCAGAACATAAGGGGAAAACCAGGAGAAAGAAAAACAAACAAAAAACCAAATGTTTAAAAAGTGAAAATAGTATGCTTTGATCGGCATTCAGACTCCATAGTTCTTTTTCTGGATGTGGATGACATTTTCCATCACAAGTCTTTTGGAATTGTCTTGGATTTCTGAAAAGAGCTAAATCTATCATCATTGATCATCACACAATGTTGTTATTATGGAGTATAATGTCCTAGTTTTGCTCATTCCATTCAGTATCAATCCATGTAAGTCTCTCCAGATTTTTCAAGCAGATTGATTTTAGAAAAACCTGGAAAGACTTAGATTAAACAAAGAAGAATAAAATGAGCAGAATCACAAAAATGTTGTATATAGTAACAGCAATATTTTTCAAAGAATAACTGAATGACTAAGTTAAATTGAACATTGCAGATATTCAAATCAACTACAAAGAACCTACAAGGGAAGATGCTACCCACCTTCAAAGAAAGAACTGATAAATGGAAGAATGCATAGTAGGGGCTTACATGCATACATACACACACATATCTATCATTTATTTATCTATCTATTTATCTATGTATATCAAGTGATGACCTTTAATGTGTAATGAGAAGGGAAGAAGGGAAGGAGAGAGACAGTTCAAAATTTAAAATGTAACCAAAATAATTAATTAATTAATTTTTAAAAGATATATGAAAGCATGAATCTCATAAGTTGTTTAATATATTCAAACTAGTTCCAAAGTAATCTCACTTGTTGTGCTACATTCTGAATTATTCTGGATGTCTTCTTTAAATTGAAACTTTTTTTTCTTCTTTCTTGTTTGATATCACTATCACTAGCTCCCTCTCTTCGTGCCCTGAAAAAAAAAAATCTACCTTGTAGCAAGTTATCATAGAAAAATAAAAACAAATAAATAAAACCACATATTGGTCATGTCCAAAAATATGTCTCATTGTACAATTCTATTCTTCCACCTTTTTGTTAAGAGATAAGATGACTATTTCATCATCAGTCTTTTGGAATGATGACAGGTCATCGAAGTGATCAAAATTCATAAGTCTTTCAAAGCCATTTGACTTAACAATGTTGCTACTATTATATAAACTGTTTCCCTATTGTTGCTCATCTCATTTTATCTCCATTAATATAAATATTCTCAACTTTCCATAAATCCAATCCTTTGGTAATTTCTTCTGTTATAATAACTTCCTATAATATTCATATATCATTTGTCAAGCATTACCCAGTTGTTGGATACCTTTAAATTCTAGTTCTTTGCTAAAATAATTGTGCTACTAAAAATATTTTCGTACATATGAGAACATTTTCTCTTTGATCTCATAGGGATTTATTCATAGCAATAGTAATACTGAATGAGAGGTTTTCATTACAGTCCCAAATTGTTTTCCAAAATTGTTGGATCAATTCATAGCTCCATCAACAATGCATTAAAGTGCCTGTTCTCCCACATTCTTTCTGATAATTGTAATTTTCCTTTTTCTTTCTTTTTTTTGGCCAATCTGATGAGTGTGAGGTCATATCTTGTGGTTCTTTTAATTTGCCTTTCTGCTATTATTAGTGATTTGAGGTATTTTTTTTTTTACATATTTAATGGTAAATTGCTTTTATTCCTTTGAGAACTGTTTATTTATATTCTTTCACCAGTTCTCTATTGAGGTATCTAATTGAAATAGATACTTATATATCTTGGGGAAACTTGCCACTGCTTCCTATTTAAGGATTTCTTTTTGTAATTTTATTTATATTATTTTTGTTTGTTCAAAATTTTTTTAACTGTTACCAAAATTACCCATTTTATTTCTTGTGATCTCCTACATCCCTTGTTTGGTCAGGAAATTTTCTCCTATCTATAGTTATGAAAGATATATCCTCTGTTCCTCTGATTTCTTTGTCATGTGATATTTTGTATTGGGATCATGTATGCATTTGGAAATTATTGATGTTATAGTATATAGATGTTGGTCTAAATCTAACTTCTGCTAGACTGCTTTTGGGGTAGCTAGATGATAAAGTGGATAGAGCATTGGGTCTGGAATCAAGAAAACCTGAGTTTAAATCCAGATTCAGCCACTTACTAAGTGTGACCTTAAGCAAGTTATTTAATTTCTGTTTGCCTCAGTTTCCTTAGCTATAAAATTAGGATAATAATAGCATCTACCTCCCAGCATTGTTATGAGAACCAAAATGAGATGATATTAGTAAAGTTTTTGGCACAATGCCTGGCACATAATTGGTGCTATATAAATGCTAGCTATTATTTATTATACTTTCCAGTTTTTGTCCAGTTTTTGTCCAACAGTGAATCTTTGCCTCAAGCATTTGTAGTTTGAGGATTTATCAAACACTAGGCCAATACACTTGTTTGCTTCAGGATCATGTGTTCTTCATCTCTTTCACTGATCAATTTTCCCATTTTGAAACAAGTATAAGTTTTTAATAATTATTTTTTAGTAAAGCTTGAGATTTGAAATTTGTGGGCCTCTTCTAAATTTTTTTTCATTATTTCTCTAGAGACTTATAATCCTTTTTTTTCCTCCAGATGAATTTTTTTTTTTTTTTTGTCTCTATGAAGTGACCCTTTGGTAGCTTAATTGTTATGGTACTATGTTGCCCTTGATTTTAAATAGATACTGCTTATTATACTAAGAAAAGGTGTGTTTATTCTTATACTTTTAATATATTTTAATAAGTCAGTCAGCCAGTAAAAAAACATTTATTTAAGCACCTATTATGTGCCATGCACTAAGCTAAACATGGAGGATAAGAAGGGAAAGAAAAAAATAAAAACAAAAAATAATCCCTGTTCTCATGGACCATACCCTAATTGATTAGATAACATACATGCAATGCTTACAAACAAAAACTATCAAGAGAAAAATGCAAATAATCACAGAATAAAACATTAACTTTTTGAAGAGTATCAGGGTCCTTCCTGGGCAGTGTTCATATCCTCTGCAGATCAGGAGGGCAGTGATCATAACCCTCTAGGATCACAACACTTTGGAAAGACCAAAAGCTTGCAGACTCCCCATTGGTAGCTTTGAAAACAGAAGCATGAAAAAACCTAAAATTTGGGATAAAATCTCACTCAGAAATGAATAGATTTTAACTTTAACATAAAATTCAAAGCTAAGGAATAAGCTAACAAAGTGAGCTAATAAGAACAACAAAAGTATATAGTAAAGGTGGTGGGGGAAATCAAGACACAAATTCAGAAGACAATAATATGAAAACATTTCCAAACAAAATCTAAATTTAAAATGCAAATTGGACACAAACCTACCATGAATTCCTGAAAGAGTTAAAGAAATTAGAGAAATTAGAAAAAGAATTGAGAGTGATGCAAGAAAATTTTTTTGGGGGAAAAGAGTGAACAGCTCAGTGAAAGAGGCACAAAAATTATTGAAAAAAATAAGGTCTTAAAAAGTAGAATTTTCTAAATAGTAAAATAGGCACAGAAATTCATTAAAGAAAGAAGCCCTTAAAAAGCAGAATTAGACAACTGGAAAAAGAGGCACATAAACTCACTGAAGAAAATAATTCCTTAAAAACTATAATTTGCAGTGGATAGAGCACTGTCCCTGGAGTCATTAGGATCTGAGTTCAAGACCAAGATCAGATATTTGACATTTGCTAGATGTGTGACCCTGGAAAAGTTACTTACCCCCAATTGTCTCACAAAAACTGAAAAGTATAATTTGACAAATGGAAACTATTGCTTCCATGAAATATCATGAAACAATAAAACAAAGTCAAAAGAATAAAAAAAAAATGGAACTATGTTTAAAGGGCTATAAAACTGCTGTATACCTACTGAGCCAATAATACCACTACTAGATCTATATCCCAAAGAGTTAAAAGGGGGGAAGGGTAACCAATATGCCCAAAAATATTTATAGCCTCATTTTTCCTTGAGGCAATTGGGGTTAAGTAACTTGCCCATGTTCACATGATCTGAAGTGGTAAGTGTCTGGTGCTCTATCCACTGCCCCACCTAGCTGCCCCCCCCCCCAATATAGCCTCTCCTTTTGTGGAGCAAAGAATTGGAAATCAAAAGAATGCCTATCAATTGGGGAATGGCTGAATGAGATGTGGTATATCATTGTGATGAAATACCATTGTTCTACAAAAAAATGACAACAGAGATAGTTTCAGAAACACCTGGGTAGATATATATAAATTGATGCAGAGTAAAATAAGCAGAACCAGGAGGTGATTATACAGATTAACAATACTATGAAAGACTTTGTTACTCTGATCAAAACACAATTCAAGGCAATTCTGAAGAATTTAAGTGAAAAATGCTATCGACCTGCAGAAATTCAACTGATAGTGAACTCTGAGTACAAATTGAAGCACAATTTTTCACTTTATTTTTCTTGCTTTTTTGGGGGGGACATGGCTAATATGCAAATATGTTTTGCATGATGTCCTGTGTATGATTGATGTCATATTGCTTGTCTTCTCAATGGGAAGACAGGGGGTAGAAGAAGGGAGAAAATTGGGAACATAAAAACATTTTTAATGTCATAAACAAATAAATATTTTTAAAACTGAAATAATTTAATTAAAAATATAAAAGAATGATAAAAGGAACACTGTTGGAGAAAATACTGTGAAATGGGATAACTTGTATATGTAAAGATATTTGCTTTGGCCAAGACATTGACCAGTTCTTCATGTGAGATATGTTTGATGGAACTCATTAAAGAAATCATCTAAGTGTTGTGAGATGAGCAGAAGAGGAGAAAAGTAGCTTTCAATGCAGAGCCTAAATTTTTTTTTCAGTAAAATATGATATAAAACTCTCAGGGTAGGGGTAGTTATGAACAGTTTAATGAGGGATAAAAGAGTTTAGAAAAGCTGCTAATTGGAATGAGAAGTGAGTCATCTGGGGAGGTGTAAAAGAGTTGCTTTGCCACAATGAGAATCTAGTTGAGACCATGTGACATAAATTTATAGTGGACTCAGCACAATTTCAAGATTTTCCCCAGCTTTGTTCCACAACTTGTGAGTAGGAGGAAAGGTAGTAAATAGTTGGAGTAATTTGAAATTGTAGATCAGTGATAGGATTAAGGGACAAGAGACTTGAAAGAAGAGGATAGTATATAATCGAAATGTTTCATTAAGGGGTCATAAAAGGAAAGCAAGGATTATATAACTAGGGTAGGGGTGGTGGCCTGGGAAAGAATTAAGGGGCTGAGGGATTAGGGGTCAGAGTGAGGGGAAGTTTACAGTTGAAAGGCAGAGGAAGAAAAAGAATGAAAATAGATGTGATAAGGGAATTTCAGGATCTATGACTATGAAAATGGAATATTTTGAGGTGATGTCAAGATCAAGACTACCATATCTGTGTAGCTCAGGTGGGAAAGATTAAATCACAAGGAAATGAGTAAGTTGAGGAACTGGGAAGGTAGGATGTTTGAGAACATATCAATCTGCATGCTATGTCTCTTACAATTTGAGGGAAGAATTTTGGGAGAAGAGAAAGATTGTAAATCAGGTACTGAATTCACTGAGGAAAGAAATGGATTGAACTATAGGTCAGCAGTTATACCTACCAGAATTTTGACTGAATGGTAGATATGGACTGACATGGCAACAGAAATAGGTATTGTATGTTGTTAGAAGTCTCTTTGGCATCTCTAAGTAAAATTATGTGATTTTATTTGTTTTCAATATGATATATTTAGTTATAGTTTTCTTGATATTGAATCAACTCTACATTCTTAGCATACATATATTGCTGAAACCTCTCTAGTAATATTTTATTAATCATTTGTGGGTAGGTATTAAAAAAATCTTGGCCATTAATTTTCCTTTACTGCTTTATCTTTCCCTAGATTAAAGAATTTTGTAGGACCCCTTCTTTTCTCTATTTTTGTCAAACTAGAATTAATTGTTCTTTGAATATTTGATAAAATTCACTTTTAAGTCAATCTGACTTAGAAGGTTTTTTGATGGGGAGAAGGAGGTATGGTGTAATAGTTTCATTTATGACTTTTTTAGGTTTTTTCCTCTTAAGATTAGGTTGTTTGACTTTTTAATTTCTTGTTCTGTTTATTTGGGTAATTTCTATGCCATTATTGGTTGGTTTAAATAACATGATTGGTTTTATTGGTATGTAATAGAATGAAACAGTTTCTAGTAATTTCCTGTGAATTTTTTCCTTTTCATCCTGGTCATCTGATTTTCCTCTCTCTTTTCAAAATCAAATTAACAAATTATCTATTTTATTAATTTTCCCCAAAACAGTTTCTAATTTTATTTATCAATTCTTTTTTAGCTTTCAATTTTAGCCTCATAATTTTTAAGATTGCTATTTTCATCTTTCTTTCCTTCCTTCCTTTTTTCTTCCTTTTTTGTAATTTTCTGCTGCTCTAATTTTTTTATTGAATGACCAATTCAATGATTTGTTTTTCCTTTCTTTTATTGATAAATGTTTAGATATATACAATTTCCCCTAATGAATGCTTTGGCTACATCTCAAAAATATCAATATAGTCTCATCTTTTTCATTTTGGGGACATTTTTATGCTATATAATCTCAACTGGACCCCATTGCATCAAGACAATACTTTTTATACCTTGGTAATTAATTCATTATCCGAGTCACAACAGCCACTATTTCAAATCATTTCATCTTTTCTCAAGCCTCCCATGGCATTTTCTCCTTCCGCTCTCTCAGATGAGAACCTTGACTCACACTTCATTGAAAAAAAATGGAGATCATTTATCAAGACTTCTCTTTTCTCCCTTCATTCTCTTTGCACAGGTCTCAGAATCTTTCTCAGATATCTCCTCCATTACTCTTCTCTCCCATGAAGAGAGCCAAGGCAAGGAAACCCTTATACCTGTATCCTTGATTTTTTTTTCTCCCATTTTCTCTAGTAGATTATGTTCATATCTCTCATACTAAAATTAAATTATATTTTTAAAAGATACCCCCCCAAAAAAATTTCTTGAGTCAACTATCACAATTACCTATATATTTCCTCTCCTTGGCTAAACTTTTTGGTGCCTCTATTTCCTTTCCTTTCATTCACTCATAAATCCTTTATAAGTATAAAAAACTTTGGATCTCATTTTTCAACTGTAACTATTCTTCACAAAATTACCAATTCTTTCGAATTGTCAAATCTAATGGCTTTTCTCTCAATGCTCATCTTTTTAAAAATAACTCTTTTTGTACTTTGACACTATCAATCTCTCCTTCTGGGTACTCTCTTGTCTCTAGGCTATCATGATACCACGTTCCTGTTTTTCCTACTTGTCTGACTGCTCCTTGTCAGTTTACTTTACTAGGTCTTTTAGTCATGCAGACTTATTTCAAAAAGCAAAAGATGATCAAATTCTGCAACCAAGAATATTTTATACTACAAGACTATGTATAATACTAGAGGGTGGGGAGAATGACTTTTAATGGAATACAATTCTGTTTTGGACCCTCTTTTCTTTTTCTTATTTAATATTTTATTTTTCCCAATTACATGTAAAAACAATTTTAGCAGATTTTTTTCTAAATTTTGAGTTCCAAATTCTTTTCCTCTACCCCCCCTTAAATTGAGGGGTCATGCAATTGAGAAGACAAGCAGTTTGACATAGGTAATACATGTGTAGTCATGCAAAATATATTTCCATATAAGCCAATTGGTGAAAGAAAACACACACACACACACACACACACACACACACACACACACAAAATAAAGCAAGTAAAAAATAATATCTTTGATCTACATTCAGCTCTACCAGTGTCTTCTCTTTTGATGGACAGCACTTTCCATCATAAGTCCTTTAAAATTATCTTGAATAATTGTATTGTTGAGAATAGATTCATAGTAGATCACATACAATATTGTTGATACTGTATACAATGTTCTTTTGGTTCTGCTCAAGTCATATGTTGTATAATTCTTCATGTTTATTTTATTTATTTTATTTTTTTGGCAAGGCAATAAGGGTTAAATGATTCACCCAGTTAGTGTCAAATTGGATGGTGCTCTATCTATCCACTGAGCCACTAGCTGTTATTTTCCATGGTTTGTTTTTTTGTTTTTTGTTTTTTTTGGTGAGGATTTTGCTCAACATTTCTTTAGCACAATAGTATTTCATCACAATCAAATACAACTTGTTTAATCATTCCCTAATTGTTGTGCATACCCTCATTTTCAAATTCTTTGCCACCATTAAAGAGTTGTTATACATAGCACATAGGTTCCTATTCCTTTTTGGTTTTTATCTCTTTGGGAGAAGAAAATTAAAACATTTATGTACTATTGGCAAAGTTGTATATTTATTCCATTATGGAGAGCAAATTGGAACTATTGCTTGTTCAAAGAGTTTTATAGCCCTTTGGGCATAGTTTTAAATTGCTCTCCAGAATGGAATCAGTATACACCAATAGTACATGAATGTTTTAATTTTCCTACATTCTAGAGAAGTTCCCAATCTCTATCTCTCATCCCCTTCCCTTTCAATTTTCTTGTATAGTAAGATAGATTTTTGCTCCTAATTGAGTGTGTATATTATTCCCTCTTTGAGTCAGTTCTAATGAGAGTAAGGTTCTTGTGCTCCTCTCCCTGCTTCTTTCATTTCCCCATACACAAGAAAACCTTTTTAAGGACTCTCTTAAATCAGATAATTTATCTTATTCTACCTCTCCTTTTCCCCTTCTCCTCATGCATTCTTCTTTCTCATCCCTTAATTTTATTTTTATATCATACCATCATATTCAATTCATATTTCTGCTTTGTATCTATGTGCATTCATTCTAATTGCCCTGATAGTGAGAAAATTTTTAAGAGTTATAAATATCATTTTCCCATGTAGGAATATAAACAGTTTAACCTATCAAGTTCCTTGTGATTTTCCTTTCCTCTTTATATTTTTATGCTTCTTTTGCATCTTGTATTTGAAAGTTAAATTTTCTATTCAGCACTGATCTTTTTTTTTTCTTTTTTTCTTTTTTAGTTATTTTTTAAAATTTATTAAAACTTTTTATTTGCAAAACATATTTATGGATAATTCTTCAACATTAACCCTTACAAAACTTTCTGTTACAAATTTTTCCCCCCTACTCCTCACCCCTCCCCTAGATGGCAGGAAACCCACTACATGTTAATTATATTAAAATACCTGACAAATCAAATATATGTATACATATTTCCACACTTATCCTTGTTGTGCAAGAAAAATCGTATCTACTACCATAGCTCAGAATTAATCAGGTGAGAGAATTCTCTGTTAGGAAAAGAAATGGCACAATGAGGAAATTGAATCAAGAGGAATCTATCTTCACACCAAGTTAGTCATCCCTTTTGGAACTCACAAGATTTTAGAGACTGGAAAATATGTCCAATTTAACTCAAAATTTTACACAATATCAATCAATTGTAATAGTGTTACTCTTTGGAGGTTTCTAAGAGCTTACAAATGTGTGGTTTCTTTCTAATATTTTTGATAACCTTGCTTCTAATTTACTTAAACAATTAATTCTGTTAAATAAAGCTTTGGAAGTTTTCCTTCAGCCTTTACAAAAAAAGAAAAAGAAAAATTGTATCTACAAGAAAAAAAAATCTGAGAAAGGAAACATAATGCAAGCAAACATCAATCGAGAGCATGAAAATGTTATGTTGTGGTCCACATTTCATATCCCTCTCTCTGGGTGTATATGGCTTTCTTCACTGAACAATTGGAACTGCTTTGAAACATTTCATTGTTGAAGAGAGCCATGTGCATCAGAATTGATCATCATGTAGTATTGTTGTTGCCGTATATAATGATCTCCTGGTTCTGCTCATTTTACTCAGCATCAGTCCATGCAAGTCTCTCCAGGCCTCTCTGAAATCATCCTGCTGGTCGTTTCTCACAGAACAATAATATTCCATAACATTCATATACCATAATTTGTTCAGCCATTCTCCAATTAATGGGCATCCATTCAGTTTCCAGTTTCTAGTCACTACAAAAAGGGCTGCCACAAACATTTTTGCACATGTGGGTCCCTTTCCTTCCTTTAAGATCTCTTTGGGATATAAGCCCAATAGAAATACTGCTGGGTCAAAGGGTATGCACAGTTTGATAACTTTTTGAACATAGTTCCAAATTGCTCTCCAGAATGGCTGGATCCATTCACAGTTCCACCAACAATGTATCCCTGTCCCAGTTTTCCCGCATCACCTCCAACATTCGGTATTATCATTTCCTGTCATCTTAGCCAATCTGACAGGTGTATAGTGGTACCTCAAGAGTTGTCTTAATTTGCATTTCTCTGATCAATAGTGATTTGGAGCACATTTTCATATGAGTAGAAATGGTTTTAATTTCATCATCTGAAAATTGTCTGTTCATATCCTTTGACCATTTATCAATTGGAGAATGGCTTGATCTGGACTCAAAGTCCAGAATGAGATATACTACTCACACAATTGTAATTGTTAATTGTTATTTTCCTCCTTCATATTATCTACTTTTTCCTTTCCTTTGGCTTCAGTCCTATTCTTTTTCTTTTTTTTTTTTTTTTAATTAAAGCTTTTTATTTGCAAAACATATGCATAGGTAATTTTTCAACATCGACCCTTGCAAAGTTTTTTGTTACAATTTTTTCCCTCCTATTCCCCACCCCCTCTCCTAGATGCAGGAAGTCTAATACATGTTAATTATGTTAAGATATTTGACAGATCGAATATGTGTATATATATTTATACAGTTATCTTGCTGTACAGGAAAAAAAAAAAGCCTGAAAAGGAAAACATAATGCAAGCAAACATCAATAGAGAGTGTGAAAATGCTATGTTGTGGTGTATTTCTGTGATATTTATATGTTTGTAGTCAAGTGTAGATGCTATTTTGTCTCTGTTTTCTTGAGCAAATCATTTTATTTTATTTAATTAATAATTTTATTTTCAAAAAACATGCAAAGATAGTTTTCAACATTCACCCTTGCAAAAAAAAATGCAAAGATAGTTTTCATCATTCACTCTTGCAAAACTTTGTGTTCGAAATTTTCCTCCCTCCTTTCTCCCCATCCCTTTCCCTAGACAGCAAGTAATCTAATATAGGTTACACATGTGTAATTCATTTAACAAATTTCCACATGTATCATGCTATGCACACACAAAAAATCAGATCAAAAAGGGAAAAAATGAGAAAAGAAAAAAAAAGCAAGCAAACAATAGCAACAAAGGTGAAAATACTATGTTGTGATCCACATTCAAACTCCATGGTGGTCTTTCTGGACGCAGATGGCTCACTCCAGGACAACCATTGGAATTGGCATGAATCACCTTACTGTTGGAAAGAGTCATGTCCATTAGAGTTGATCAGAGTGAATAATTTTACAAAAATCTTCCCATGTTTCTTAGAATCCTTCATATTTGTCATTCCAACAGTATTCCATTATATTTATATACCTCAATTTATTGTCATTTCTCCATCTTGGACCCATAGTTTCTAGTTTTTTGCCTTTACAATTTCAAGAATATTTTAAAACAGATAATCTTTTCCTCTCCTGTCAATTAGGAAATAATTCTAGTCACTAGATCAAAATAATTATCCTCTTAACTACCAACTCAAGATGACATTTGAAAAGGAAGAACTATATCAGAATAATTTGACTCAACCCTTTTAAAAAATAAATGTTATTGATATCTTTTGATTTTCTATTGCCTACACTTCTCCTTATATCCCTTTCCCCTCACTCTTTACAGAGCCATCTCACATAACGAAATTTTTTTAATTTTATTTTATTTGTATAACATATGTGTGGGTAATTCTTCAACATTAACCCTTACATAGCTTTCTGTTACAAATTTCCCCCCCCCCAACTCCCCACCCCTCCCCTAGATGGCAGGATATCCACTACATGTTAATTATGTTAAAATACTTGACAAATCGAATATATGTATATATATTTCCAAACTTATCATTGTTGTGCAAGAAAAATCTTATCTACACAAAAGACATATCAGATAAAGGAAACACAATGTAAGCAAACATCAATCAAGAGTATGAGAATGTTATGTTGTGGTCCACATTTCATATCCCTCTCTTTGGGTGACATAACGAAATTTTTTAAAAAGAAAAAGAGAAATAGAAAAAAATCAGTAAAGGCAATTAATGAGTCAAGAAAAATCTGAAAATATATGCAAGGTTCTATACTCATGGCCCCATTTCTTTCTTTCTTTTTTTTTTTTGCTGAGGCATTTGAGGTTAAGCTACTTGCCCAGGGTCACACAGCTAGGGAATGTTACATGTCTGAGACCAGATTTGAACTCAAGTCCTCCTGACTTCAAGGTTGGTGCTCTATCCACTGTGCCACCTAGCTGCCCTCCCCACTTCTTTTTTTTTATTTTTATTTTTATTTTTTTATTAAAGCTTTTTATTTGTACAACATGTGTATAGGTAGTTCCTCAGCATTGATCTTTACAAAGCTTTCCATTACAAATTTTACCCCCAGTCCCCTCCCCTCCCCTAGATGGCAGGAAGTCCACTACATGTTAATAATGTTGAAATACTTGACAAGTTGTGCAAGAAAAATCCTATCTACAAGGAAAAAAAAGAAAATAAAGAAAATCAGAGAAAGGAAACACAATGCAAGCAAACATCAATAGAGAGCATGAAAATGTTATGTTCCCACTTCTTTTTCAAATACAACTCAACTATTGAAAGCCTACCATATAAACAAAACACAGTGTTTTGTAAACTTTAAAAGTGCTAAATAAATGTTTAGCTATATTATTCAGAAAATATGGTATTAGGAATGAGTACCTAAAGACTTATTATCTAGTGATCCAGCAGGACACGTCACCAATAAGATGGAATGAATAACATGTTTAAAGTAATCTTGAAAATTGATGGGGAT
Organism: Myrmecobius fasciatus; assembly: GCA_023553655.1. NCBI lineage: Eukaryota > Metazoa > Chordata > Mammalia > Dasyuromorphia > Myrmecobiidae > Myrmecobius > Myrmecobius fasciatus. The sequence continues at coordinate 804,822 of JAJPUD010000157.1, read as the reverse complement.
AGCTAGATGGCTTAATGGATAGAGCACCAGCCCTGAAGTCAGAAAGATCTGAAGTCAAATTTGACCTCAGACCCTCAACACTTAATTAGCTAGGTAATCCTGGGCAAGTCACTTAACCCCCAACTGCCTCACAATGAAAAAAAAAAGAAAAATATTAACATATGCCCAGGTTCAAACTACTTGGGCAAAAGAACTAAAATTGGCGGGAGGGGGAATTTAAGTTAATAGTTAATTTCCTTGAGTATGAAAGTTTTAATGTTTTTTAAAGTATTAAGATTTTAAAAGTATTTTTCCAAATTGACTTTTAGTATATATTGTCTCTTTTTTATTCATGTTCTAGGTAGCCATACTTAGCAAACTTTCTACCTTTTCCAGGTAAGCAATTACTGAAATATCAAATAATTCCCAGAAATGTTAAGAATGGCAAGGTGAGCTCTACCTCTTATCTGCTGCTTTAGGATTTGGCTGGGGAAAGCTTGCCTTTGTAAAAATCCCCTCTCCACACCTACTTTTCCCTTCTTTCACTCCCATTCCTATCTCACTTATCCCTACCCCAGTCTGTCTGCCCCTGATCTCCTCTCCTCCTCACCTCATCCTTCTTTCACTGTGCCTTCTAGAATCTTAGATCTATTATTGATAAACTCCCCATTATGATCTTTAGATCTCTTCTACACATTTTTTTTTTTTTAACTTTCTGGTTTTCAATGAAACCTGACTTTCTCCTGAAGATAGCCAGTCCCTTGCCATTCTCCTAAAAACTGACTCATTTTTTCATAACCTGACACAAACTGCCAGGAAAGATCAGTATATATATTTTTGCTTCCCACTGACTCTTCCAAGCCTTTCATCATCACTTAGCAAATTCCCCTTTGAAGGTCATTCAAACCCATGGACTACATCAATTTGTTCAGATCTTCATTGATATACTCTGACTTCCAATTCACTTTGCTTTCTTCTTCAATAAGCTCGGTACATCCTTCCATCGTAGCCTCCTATTAATTTCATTCTTAATGATTTTAATATTCATATTGACAACCTTTTAAATTATTACTTTGGTCTCCCAGTTCACAAGCCTTAGCTCCAAAATTTTTATCTCCACTCTCTTTCAGCCACCCACAAATGCAGTCTTAAAGTCTCATTAGGACTTTGTTCTACCTCTACTCCAAAATTCTCCTCTTTTAGCACAATTTCTCTATTGTGGACTCAGTACTTCAAAATTTTGTTATTGTTATGAACTTCATTTTACTCAGTCCTTCTCTATGGTATTAATCCATCAATCCTATTTTCTCTTTCCTTCACCACTTTGATTCTATAATCAGTTCAATAAAGCATTTGCTTTACCTTTTAATTTCTTGAGTCCAGTCCTTCCATTCATATTTAAATCTTGGTTTACTCTATGTTTTGGTCTCATATTTTTAGCTGCTTCCAAGGATTTAGATGTCTTAGTTTTACTTGATATTAAACAAATGATCTCTTTTTTCCCCTCAAAAAGTTCTGTTTTTACCTGTTTTATTTTTTAAAATTAAATTTTATTTCATTTTCAAATGAGTATGTCTTCTCTCCCTCTTATTTTCTCTCCTTACTCCCTTTGAGAAAACAAAACAAAACAAAAAAATAAAATAAAATAAAATCCCTATTACATATTGGTGTGGTTGAGCAAAACAAATTTGCACTTTGGTCATTTTCAAAATTTTGCCCTTTTGGGCAAATGTGGCCATTTTCAATCTGTACTCTGAGTCCATCACCTCTCTTTCAGGCAGTATCTTTCCTAGCGGGTCATCTTTACTATTAATGACACTGCCATTGGCCAAGTTTGTATTTTTTAAATTATCTTGATTATCTTTTCTCTTTTGTAGTTGTCTTCTCATGCTCACCCTAATCTCATAACCAGTCAGTAAATCTTTTTGATTTTTAATGTGAAATATCTTTTGGATTTGCCAAGTATAACAGTGTGATCAAGTTTAAAGGGCACTTCACTTGGAGTTGGATAATTTTTTAAAAAGCTTTTTATTTTCAAAATACAAGCATGGATAATTTTTCAGCATTGACTCTTGCATAGCCTTGTGTTTCAGATTTTTTTCCCTTCTTCCACTCACCTCCCTCCCCTAGCTGACAAGCAATTCAATTATGTTATATATGTTAAAATATATGTTAAATCCAATATGTGTAAACATTTATACAATTCTCTTGTTGCACAAGAAAAATCAAAACGGAAAGAAAATGAGTAAAAAACAAAATGCAAGTGAACAACATCAAAAAGAATGAGAATGTTATGTTGTGATCCACACTCAGTTCCCACAGTTCTTTCTCTGGGTGGAGATGGCTCTTTTCATCACAAGATCATCAAAATTAGCATCAATCATCTCATTGTTGGAAAGAGTCATGTTCATCAGAATTGGTCATCGTATAACATTGATGTTACCATATACAATGATGTCCTGGTTCTGCTCATTTCACTTTGCATCCATTCATGTAACTCTCTCCAGGCCTCTCTAAAATCATCCTCCTAATCATTTCTTATAGAACAATAATGTTCCATAACATTCATATATATCATAACAGTTAGCCATTCTCTGATGGGCATCCACTCAGTTTCCAGTTTCTTACCACTATAAAAAGGACTGCCGCAATCATTTTTGCACATGTGGGTCCCTTTCCCTCCTTTAAGATCTTTTTGGGATACAAGCCCAGTAGAAACACTACTATATTGGGACTGCTAGGTGGCACAGTGGATAGAGCACTAGCCCTGAAGTCAAGTTCAAATCTACTCTCAAATAATACTTCCTAGCTGTGTGACTTTGGGCAAGTCACTTAATTCCAATTGCCTCAGCGAAAGATTAAGGTTTGTTAACTTTTTAAGCATAGTTCCAAATTGCTGTCCTACATCCCCTCCCCACATGTGCCAGTTTTCCCACATCCCCTCCAATATTTGTCATTATCTTTTCCTGTCATTTTAGCCAATATCAAGAAGTAAGTAGTGATGTCTCAGAATTGCCTTAAATTTTCATTTCTCTGATCAATAGTGATTTAGAGCATCTTTTCATATGATTAGAAATGATTTTAATTTCTTCATCTGAAAATTGTCTGTTCATATCCTTTGGCCACTGGATAATCTAATTCTAACACTGGTTTTCCTACTTAGTTCTTTTGTTTTTTAGTAAGTTATTTAACTTTCTCAGAGCTCAGTTTCCTCTGCTGTAAAATGAGTTAGTCAAATGGATTGTTCCAAGATTCTTTTCAGCTCATAATCTATTATAATTTCTTTCAGTAAGTGGTGGCTTCTCAGAGATAATTTTGGGGATAAAGGCAGTGATGATTGAGACTTGTTTGAAGGCCAGAATAGCCTTTGTATAGATTTTTAGGAGAATAGATATGGCAAAAATGTAGAAAGAAAGCCTTGGCAAACTGAAGGTAAGTTTGGCAGCTTTTAGTAAGATTTGTTACAATCAGACAGGGAGATCAAGTATTTGATAACAGTGTCATGTAGTTGGGGAGCAAGCAGTATGTAAGACTTCACCAGAAGTGACGCCATGCAACATTTTACCATAAAATCAATAATTTACTAGGGTCTTGATTAATGGGAAGCTACTGTTGTTATTAAGACTATCTGTGCCATTCTGTAGCAGCAGAATAAAGTACAATATAAATATAAAATGATCTGGGGTTGGGCAGCTAGGTGGTACACTGGATAGAGCACCAGCCCCGAAGTCAGGAAGACCTGAGTTCAAATATGACCTCAGACACTTAACACTTCCTAGCTGTGTGACCATGGGCAAGTCACTTAACCCAATTGCCTCAGGCAAAAAAATGATATGGGGTGAACAAAAGTCTTTCACAAGTAAATCAATGTGGTAATAATGGGGCTACTAATTTCCCTTTCTTCTGTGTAAATTGTTTCTGTCTTTATGCAACACCTATGCAATACTTAACAAGATGCCATATTCCCATATTCTATGTGGTGGTTCTCTTGAAGTTATCATATAAGTACCTTTTTTCTTATCAGTTTAGGGCCCCGGATGAAAGAAAATGGGATATCCATGTGGAAAAAGCCAACAATGAGACAAATGACTAAAGCCCCTGTTATCTATTTTCCTGATGCTTTCTACCAATGCCTTTCTATTCTCTCAGAGCAAATGCCCCTGCCAGAAACCTTAAATTCTGACTGGGTTGTGGTGAAGATGTAACAAATATCATTAGTGACCTTGAGTCTTCAAAGGTTATGTCAAAAGCTCTACTTCAGATTTTATCATCTGAAGGCTACCCTAACTTCAGACAGCTTCAATTTTATCAGGCTGTCTGCAGAGGAATACATTTTTTGGTCTTAGAAACTCTCGAAGGCCATCAAACAAATCACAGAGGGATAGTATTCTACATTGCTGGAGGACTACCTAATCAACAAAAGCTTGGATAAAAATAATATAAAGACTGATATTGTTGAAGGGAGAGTTTGTATTTCTCCCAGTGGAGGGGAAAAGATACATTTAAAACAGATTTTTTTTAATGTAGCCTCCACGAAATGCTTACTCTAAAGATACATCATGGTGTGATAGTACCTATAAAGACTTAAAAATTACACAAGTAAAGATCTGCTAAGTTTGATTGAATTAAAAAGTCTTTAAACATGCCTTGAAATAGACTATACATCTAAGGAAATTGCTTAAATTGTTTAAATATCAGGAAAATTAAGCAATGAAAGACATCACCAGAAAGTTTGCCATTAAATAATGAAAATCATGCCATAGTAATACATGAAATGGACAAGAACAGTTCCACATAGTCTCTTCTCACTCTGTAATGGCAAACTGGAGGCAGAAGTGCTAAGTATCCCATGCTTACACCCACTATAAATGTTAACAGCACTTCTAACATGTTATAAGAACTCTGAAAATATTCAACAAACATTTATTAAGGACTTGCAATGTGCACTTAGTAAAACAAAAATAATACCTGATTGATCTAAAGGAAATATCCTATTGGGGATATTACAACATTTAGATAAATTGTATATATAATACATGTTGAAGAAGAGGAGATCAAAGATATCTGCTTTAAATGAAACTAAAAGATATAAAAGAATTGCAGTTAAATGAAAGGATGCCTTAGAATTGTTCTTAAGGAAGCAATTAAAAGAACTAATGGTTTAATTTGGTTTAATATAGAGCCCAAACAAAAGGAAAGGAAAGCATTTCATGGGATACTTAGTTATCTCACCTTGAAGTGTTCATGATGGCCTGAGAAAGTTCATCACCATGAAAATATAAGAGATACATTTGTGCAACATAGTCTGAAGAAACAGAAAAATGCATTGAAAAACTAGATGAGATTTCAAAACTAAGCCAACATAACATGCACCTTAACATTTGGTTACTTTTATGTGACTGTAGACATAGAGAAGAATGAAAAAAACTATGTTGAAAAATATGGTTCAAGAACGTAAAATTAAAGGACTGAAAGACTTTTAGACTGTTCAAAAGACCTGTGTTTTTACCTTTAGAATAATTTCTTCTAGAAGAGTCACAGAGTTTCAGAGTTGGATGAGACCTCAGAAATCATTTAGTTCAACTCATCTCCCAATACTATCACATCTCTCCATCTTTTCTATAAGATTAGCAAGAAAAGACTATTTTCCCTCTCCCCCTTCATCAATCCTTGTGAAGAACTAGGTAAATTAAAACTAAGCAATGCCTTGATCTTTCTGCTTAGAAACCATCAAAAAAGGAAATTGAGTTAGTATTATAAGACCTCTTCAGAAAGAAATCATGTTGGCTTTCCTTCTCTATGTGTTCATTAACGATCTCTTTAATGATTTATATTAGAATTTTGTCAAGAATCATAGTTAATCTCACTTGTCTATAACCTATAGATTCCATTCTTTATGTTCTTTATTGAAAATGAGGCATTTGCTCTTTTCCATTCCCCTTTTCTAAAATGTTTCAAATACCACAATAATCAATGACTATAGTATTGTAATGATACTATAAGCAAATCAAGAAAACAAGGGATAGTTTGCCTTTCAGATCTTTGTAGAAGGAAGAAATTTATGGCCAAAGAAGAACTAGAAACATTATGAAATGCAAAATGGACAACTTTGATTACATTAAATTAAAAAGGGTTTGGACAAACAAAACTAATGCAGTCAAGATTAGAAGAAAAGCAGAAAGCTGGGGAAAAAACACATTATATCCAGTGTTTTTAATAAAGGTGTCATTTCTAAAATATATAAAGAAATGAGTCACATTCATAAGAATATAAGTCATTCCCCAACTGATAGTCAAAGGATATGAACAGACAATTTTCAGATGATGAATTTAAAACTATTTCTAATCATCTGAAAAGGTGCTCCAAATCACTATTGATTAGAGAAATGCAAATCAAAACAACTTTGAGGTACTACTTCACACCTATCAGATTGTCTAAGATCACAGGAAAAGAAAATGATAAATTTTGGAGGGAATGTAGGAAAACTGAGACATTAATACATTGTTGGTGGACTAGTGAAATGACCTAACCATTCTGGGAGAGCAAATTAGAACTATGCCCAAAGGGCTATCAAATTGTGCATACCCTTTGAAATAGCAGTGCCACTACTAGGTTTGTTTCCTCCCAAAAAAAATCACAAAGGAGGGAAAAGAACCCACATGTGCAAAAATGTTTGTAGCAGCTCTTTTTGTGGTGGCAAAGAATTGGAAAATGAGTAGCTGCCCATCAACTGGGAAATGGTTGAATATTGTTTTTCTATAAAAAATGATAAACAGGGGCAGCTGGGTGGTGCAGTGAATAGAACACCAGCTCTAAAGTCAGGAAGACCTGAGTTCAAATATGACCTCACACACATAATACCTCTTAGCTGTGTGACCCTAGACAAGTCACTTAACCCCAATTGCTTCAGGAAAAAAAAAAAAAAAGATAAGCAGACTGATTTTGGAAAGGCCTGGAAAGATTTACATGAACTGATGCTGAGCAAAACAAGCAGAATCAAGAAAACATTGCACCCAGTAATAGCAAGATCATGTAATGATCCACAGACTTGGTTCTTTTTGGGGGTTCAGTGATTCAAGGCAATCCCCGTAAACTTTGGAAGGCAAATGCCACCAGAATCCAGAGAGAGAACTATGGAGACTGAATGTAAATCAACATATGCTATGTTCACTTTTTCTCTCTAGGTTTTTTCTTTTTGTTCTGATTTTTTTCTCTCTCAACATGTTTTATAAAGAAATGTTTTTTTAAAAAATGAATGTATAATTGTTGGTGGAACTGTGAACGGATCCAACCATTCTGGAGAGCAATTTGGAGCTATGCTCAAAAAGTTGTCAAACTGTGCATACCCTTTGACCCAGCAGTGTTTCTACTGGGCCTATATCCCAAAGAGATCTTAGAGGAGGGAAAGGGCCCCACATGTGCAAGAATGTTTGTGGCAGCCCTTTTTGTAGTGGCTAGAAACTGGAAACTGAAGGGATGCCCATCAATGGGAGAGTGGCTGAATAAATTATGGTATATGAATGTTATGGAATATCATTGCTCTGTAAGAAACGACCAGCAGGACGATTTCAGAGAGCCCTGGAGAGACTTGCATGAACTGATGCTGAGTGAAACGAGCAGAATCAGGATATCATCATACACAGCAACAACAGTATTACATGATGATCAATTCCGATGGACATGGCTCTCTGCAACAAAGAATTGTCTCAAACAAGTTCCAATTGTTCACTGAAGAAAACCATATACACCCAGAGAGAGGGAAATGAAATATGGACCAACACGTAACATTTTCATGATCTCTATTGACATTTGCTTGCATTGTGTTGCCTTTCTCTGATTCTTTTTTTTTTTTTTTTTTTTCTTGTAGATAGGATTTTTCTTGCATAGCTTCTCAAGCGTTTCAACATTATTAACATGTAGTGGACTTCCTGCCATCTAGGGGAGGGGAGGGGACTGGGGGTAAAATTTGTAATGGAAAGCTTTGTAAAGATCAATGTTGGGGAACTACCCATACATATGTTATACAAATAAAAAGCTTTAATAAAAAAAATGAATGTATATGAATAACCACAAAAATGTTGTTTTTACATGTAAATGGGGAAAGTAAAAATGTTTAAAAAAAGAAAAAGAAAAAAATGTTAGTTACCAGTCATACCTGCCATTTTCTCAAGGATATACTTTATTTGGGTTGAGTGACTTGAATTCATATTACAAAAGTTAAAAGATACTATATTTGTTGAGTATCAGCTAAAATAATAAAATCTTAAACTGATTATACTTTAACTGACAAAATATTATTGGAATTAGATATTGAAATAGTTTCATAAATAGTTATTTTCATTCATCCAGATCTTCAAATTAAAGCACAAACAGATAAAATTGAATGTTAAATTAGAAGAAAAATGAAGATATTGTAATTTTTTTTTTCTGAGGCAATTGCGGTTAAGCAACTTCCCCAGTGTCACACAGCTAGGAAATGTTAAGTGTCTGAGACCAAATTTGAACTTAGGTCCTCATAACTTCAGTCAGGGCTGGTGCTCTATCCATTGTGCCACCTAACTGCCTTCAGATACTATAATAATTATACCAACTCCACTCTACTTAGAGAAGCTATTGCTCAAACCGGGAGATCATTATACACGGCAACAACAATACCATATGACGATCAACTCTGATGTACATGGCTCTCTTCAACAATGAAATGTTTCAAACCAGTTCCAATTGTTCACTGAAGATATACATATATATACACCCAGAGAGAGGGATGTGAAATGTGGACCACAACATAACATTTTCATGCTCTCGATTGATGTTTGCTTGCATTGTGTTTCCTTTATCTGATTTTTCTTTCTTATAGATACGATTTTTCTTGCACAACAATGATGTGTGGAAATATGTATATATATATTCGATTTGTCAAGTATTTTAACATAATTAACATGTAGTGGATATCCTGCCATCTAGGGGAGGGGTAGGGAGTGGGGGGGGGGGAAATTTGTAACAGAAAGCTTTGTAAGGGTTAATGTTGAAGAATTACCCATACATATGTTTTGCAAATAAAAAAATAAATAAAATAATAAATAAATAAATAAGAAGCTATTGCTCCCTCCCCTCCCCCCTCAAAAGCAAACAACTATGTTTCAGAGTTGCCTTTGATTATCATTTCCTAAAAAGGTTACCATAAAAAAGAATTAGAAAAAGTTCATAAACTTCCTCAGCCAGAAAAGTTTTAAATTTAACAAAGGGAAACACATCACCCAAGGCCTCACCAGTTTAGAAGAGAAATTGATTTGCAAAATAGAGGAAAGAATAAAAATTTAGAATTATCTCTTCCTAAAATGGTGAAATTAAGTTAGAACAAAAACCTGCAGAGTTTGATGTAATAGTCTGCTAAGTATTTATCAGTGAAACTGGAAAATGGAACATATTTACTAATGTTTTATAACACCCATTTTCATCAGCAATAATAATAAAATGACAACATTTAAGCTCCATCTGTATTTTGATGTGCTCTGGAGTAGTGATGAGGTCCTGGGTAGTCAGTAGGTAGGAATTTGGTTGGTTAATTGTTATCCTTTGTTCTTGAAGAGGACCAAAATGACATCACTATGTTGAGTCGAGTTACAGTGTGTCCAATTGTGGCTGATCAGACCAATACAGCTCAGAATGCTCTGCCATAGGTTGGACATATTGTCCCTATAAACATTTGGGATGGCTTCTCCAACTTTGAGAATCTTGCCTTTCTTTTGAACTGATTCAATTCTGCTTTGCTCATATAACACAGCACCATCTCTGATGAGGGCATGCCATACTAGGCGGTCCTGTGCCAGTGTCTCCCATGTCATACAATCAGTTCTAAAGTTCTTGAGAGACTTTGAAATTATTCTTGTCTCACTTTTTCTTACCATCTTGTGAGTGCTTGCCCTGTGTAAGTTCTCCCTAACAAATTTTTTGGCAAGTATATATTTGGTATTTGAACAATGTGGCCAGCCCAAAAGAATTGTGCTCTTTACAGTAGAGTTAGAATACTTGAAAGTTTGGTTCTAGAGAGGGCCTCAGAGTCCACTATCTTATCCCACCAGGTGCTCTTCAGAATCTTCCTAAGACAATTCAAATAGAAGTGATTCAGTTTCCTGGCATGACACTGGTATATCATCCAGATTTCACAGGCATTTGGCAGAGAAAACCTGAATCTATGCAAACAATCTGGAAGCCTAACAACTCCCTGAGGCAAGCAGGGAGGAACACTGATAGGATTATAACTAGGTCCTTTTGTTTTTGTTTGGGCCTTTTGGTCTTAAGTAGGCTTTTTGTTCAAGTGGACTTTTGATTACAGTTCCATCCCAGATGGAAGTCTCTAGAAACTACTTTATTGTATTTAATCAGAAGACCAAGTTATGACATCAAAATCTCAGGTTATTATTCCCTGTAAAAAAGATTTGTTCACACAGTAGACTTCTGCTAACTTTTTTTAAGGTGATAAATTCCTTTTAGGGTAAGCTCACTGAATAAGAATTGGAAAAATCTTATTTAAAAATAAGTTCACTCAAATAAAGCAGGCCTGAGTCTTATTTGACCGTTCTGTGAACCCTATATGCCCTTGGCAGGAGGGGCCAGGAACTCACCATTCCTGGAATTGCTTGTGCTCGGAGGAGGGTGGCTCCCACCCTGAACATACGCAAATTTGTCAAGGCTAAAGGGTCTGGAATGGACCAAACAAAGATATGGTAGTAAGAAAGATAGTACCTTCATACCCATGTAGTACGTACCAAAAGGCACAAACGTAACATATTTTGGCCGGAAGCCTTCTTTGTCTAAAAAAGAAATAAATTGGAGCCCCAATTCCTAGCAACCTGTCGAGTCTCACCCGTGGGAAGGACACTTTGCCCGGGGAAAATCTTTTCCCGATTCAAGCTGCTGAGGCTGAAATGGGGCTCCCAGCCACCTGAGTTTTGAAGTTCCCTTGAATTGGTGATGTATTCTCTTCCTCTATCTATCTCAATTATTATTGGTTTAATTTTAGTTATTATTGTCTTGTCTTGTTGTCTGTGTAAATCTAAACTGTCTATACCGTGCATTTTATAATTAAATTTTTACTTTTATTTTCATTTGAGTCTGAGAGCGTCATTTATAGGAGCGAATCTGGACATATTTAAATATCACAAAACACTCACCATGGGCCAATCCCCTTCCTCCATATCCCCTTTGGGGATTAGTCTTCTAGTTTCTCTATGAATTCAGTCTGGTAGTAAATGTTATACACCCACCTCATGGTATTTTCCTTTTAATGGCATCTTACTCCTGGCTAATTGTGAGTTTCACTAGGGAACTTGTTTTTCCCCTTGTTAATTGCTAAAAATCCTTTTTCTTGCTAACACCTCTTGGAATTTAGTCTGGTCTAGGGAGAGTAATAAAATCTTTGTCCCTTGTATTCGGAGGTCTATACCTATAAATTCTTTTGGGACAACTCAAGACACCTGCCCATAATCCCAATATACTTTTGGGGAATCTCACCCCCTACCCCATCATTCTGGCATCCTTGTATGGGATAAGTCTGACTGCATCCTTTTAACCTCAATATTAGTCATTGTAAGATCAAAGAATATATATTTACAACCAGAAGAAACTTTTAGGTTATCTATATTAACTTTTTCATTGTATAAATTAGTAAATCTATACTCAGAGAAACTGATTTATGGAAGGGAATGGCAGAGCTGGGATTTAAACCAGAATTACAAGTTATAAATTACCACTCTTTTCACAGTACATTTCTTAATGGTACTTAAGAAAGTGAAATCAAAAAGAGCAGTTAGACCAGAGGTGGATTGGTATAACAGTGGAGGTTTTGGGTGCAATGGAAAAAGCACAGACATTAGGCAATGAACCTGGAGGAAATGAAGGAGCTAACACTTGGCATGATCCTCAAACAAGCCAAAAAGCACCCAGGCTTGATATCCTTGTTCATTTTGAGGAACAAAGAATGGGAATAGGATGGAGAAACAAACTGAATCCAACTGATCAGTAAAAGTTCTACTCAATAAATGTGAAATATAACACACTAGAGAAAGAAGGCCCAGAATTTGGAGTGAAAATGTTTTTTCACTACTGAGAATGATGGTCTTCCATAAACCATCTGTACAATTCTATACACAATTAGGAAATGCTTGATTTTTCACTCATATTACCAGAAATCATTTTGAGTTTAACAGATGAATAAAAATGTGAAACTTGAGGATGGTGAGAAAAAGAAAGAGACAACTTGAATCAGAAGATCTAGGCTTTAATTCCCATTTATTAGCTAAAAGATGTTTGGAAAATCTCTTAATGAAGCCTGTTTCCTCAAATATGATATAGGAATATAATAAAGTAGCACTATCTAATTTATAGGATTCTTTTGAAAGAAAACACATTGTAAACTTTAAAATGCTATGTGAGATGACATTATAGGGCTCTATCAGATGTGGTATATCTTTTTCAATATAAATTTTTGTGGACTTTTTTTTTTTCCACATTATCAAGAGTTTCCCCAGAGAGCCATACCATATAATATATTTTTTAGAAAAAAGAGGGAAAAATGAAATTAATAAAAATAATATATTAAGAAAAGATGAAATTACAATCCTCAATTTTTATAGGGGTAACATTTCTACAAAATATTATGAATGTTGATATTTTGAGACCATGGGAAAATATGAGTTTAGGTTCCTGTGACCATCAAAAACCATTTTTTTGCTAAAGTGCTGAAAATATACTTTTCTGCATATACTTTTTTATAGTAAAACTTTAACACATTAACTAACAATATTAACTCATTTACTTACAAATTGCTATTTTTTCAATTCCTTCATTGTTGATTTAAGAGGTTATTTTAGTACTTTGTGGAACAGATTCATGCAAACCTTTAGGACCCTTTCGTGGATATAATGAAGCATTAATTGATTTAACACCCAAAGCAGCAGACAGTGGTTACAGACTTTCCTTTCCACTATAAAGTTTATCTAATGCTTTCATTTTCTCACTAATTCACATCACTGATTTTGCATGCTTGGACTTAAGAGACTAAAGGGCTTGCTTTAGGCTTTGGGGTCATAATTATAACACAAAAGTTGAATTTTAAAGGCAAACAATGAAAATAGGCAACAAATGTACCAGAGAGCTCTTTACTAGAGTGAATACAATCAATGATGTGCCTCAGCAGTTTCACAAACTAGCTCACATGCATTTTTTTCTCTATTCTGCATAGTTAATGTGGGTGGTTGCCAATGGGAAAATGAAAATAAGGTTACTGTAGAAATGAAATCATGCATATACTTTAAGTCATGAAAGTTAAATGCTTGGCTGTATATGAAATGCTCCATTCCCATGGACCTCACATTATGTTAAAGAAATAGGATGGAAGTGACTTCTCATATCTTTTCTTTTGGACCATGTCAATTCTTTGTCATTTTTTTAATACTTTAATTTTATTTATTTATTTTGCTGAGGCAATTGAGGTTAAGTGACTTGCCCAGGGTCACACAACTAGAAAGTGTTAAGTGACTGAGATCAAATTTGAACTCAGGTCCTGCTGGCTTCAGGATGTGTGGGATATTCAGGCCCTTATCTTAATAATCAATACTACAGAGGCATTTCAAGGTATAGAACAAAGGCTTTATTCAGGAACTCATGAGTACCGGGCGGTTCCACAGTGGATCAAAGTAGTCCAGAGTTGGGAGAGCAGGGGAGCAGTACATCCTTGTGACTTTTATACAATCCAGAACAAAGAAAGTCCCAAGCCCACCCCTCTTTTCCCTTACATACTTTCTAACTGGTTATATATGCTTTATTTAGTTATATATTCCTTATTTAGGAATTGGAATGTTGACAGCTTATAAATCAGACTACCTTCTACTTTCCCCTCCACCCCGGAAACCGGAATTTAGGCCCTCAGGCTTTATCTAATTTAGTCTATAGTCCTGAGAGATCTTCACTCCAATTGTCACACATAGTCCCCACTTTTTTATTTCTTAATGTTTTGAAGAGCTCTCATCCCAAAATTTTTGCAACAGCCTGTTACTCTTAGTATCGACCTCCTCATCACCAGCATCTTCTTTATTTACTGGGGTCCATCCTTGATGTTGCAACATTAGCATACACATTTTGTTCTCATTCCCTAGAATTTCAGCTATAGCTTTATGTACTATCCCAGTAACAATACGTATTATACAGGGCAGACAAATTGGTAAAAATATTACTCCACTTAAAGCAATTAATCCAAACCATAATACCTGCTTCCACCAGCTATCATTGAACCAGGACCACCATAATGTACTGAATGGAGAAATCCAGGTTTGCACAGGGATGTGCACTAGTTTCCTAATATCTTTGTCAATCTCCTTCACTATTCTCCCATTATTGTCAATTTGCATACAGCAAGTAGAAAGATTCAGCTTCCCACAAACTCCCCCTTCCTCTTCCAGTAGATAATCCAAAACCAGTCTGTGCTATAAGACTGCCTCTCTGGTTTGGGTTGCCTGATCTGCCAATAAGTCCAGGGCTTTTGCTGTCTGATTAGTGACAATCTCCAAGACAGCTTGGAGTCAAATTAATTTATTTAAAATACAAATAGGAGTTCTGTATCCCCAACTACCATCTTGAGCCCAGGTGGCCGGTCCATACTCTCGGATTATTCTTTCAGGTGGCCATATATCTCCCCATCCATTAGTACCCCAGTCTGTGTTAGGGAAGTATCAATGCTCTGTTTCTCTCGCTCCAAATCATCATATAACTGGATTCCTAAATGATTCACACCATTTCCGGGCAAGAAGAATAATTTTGGTCTAACTAATCCGACAGACACCATTCCAATTAAGGGGAAGGTGGGTATAAGCAGTTTGACCACAAATCCAATAATGTCCCTTTAATGCGGGGTGGTGCGAATTTAAAATTCAAAAATATTTGTCCTGTTGAACACCACAGGATAATACTGCAAGTCTTTATCCCCCAATGGACCTCCCTGGTATAGGGTCCAAGCATCATCCTGATACTGACATCTCCATAATTGCTGTTTACCTTTGAAGTTACAACTCATGATATTAGACTCAGACCTATCTTTTATGCTCCAAAAAGAGGTAAAATAACCAGACCAAGTTGAATTCCGCCAAGTCCATTGATACCAGGGCCAGATTAGAACTCCTTCTTCATTTTTGCTCATACATTCGGCTATTTGCCAAGGCCCACATGGGTACCAAATAACAATTCATATGGGGACAGCCCAATATGTCTCCGGGGTTTTGTTCTGATTCTCAATAAAGTCAAAGGGAGACCCTTCATCCAAGGTAACCGAGTTTCTGTAGTCTTTTAATCTCCTGATTCATCCTTTCTACTTTTCCTGAGGAAGGAGGATGCCATGGAGTATGAAACTCCCAAGTTATCTCTAAGGCTTTCATTAAAGATTGCAAAAGCTTGGCCCTCAAATGTGTACCTTGATCAGAATACGCTCCACCAGCCCATACCTTGGGATGATTTGTTCTAAGAAGACCTTAGCCACAACCAAAGGGTGACATGACAAAGGGGATAGGCCTCTGCCCAAGATGTTAAGTGGTCCACAAGGACCAGCAGGTATTTGAGATGCCCCACAGGGGGCAATTCAGTAAAATTCACCTGCATACTCTGACAGGGTCTGATGCCAGGAAGTCTTCCACCCTGTGGAGCCTGCCAGAGAGCTGTTTTATTCGTCCTTTAACAAACAAGGCAGCCATCTACCACTTGCTGGGCTAATGTGTATAATCCAGGAGTTGCAAATTTTGTGAGCACCATATCACACAGGTTTTGGACATCCCAATGGCTACCCTCATGTAGGTATTGAAGTAGATGTCTCATACCTGCTTTGGTCAGGACCCCCCTTCCATCGGGCAAGAAACAATGACCCTTAGTGTCCTCCTGGGCTCCTAGAGCCTTATCCAGGGTATATGACAGTGGAGGCATGTGCAAAGGTAGAACTGGTATCAAAACCATCTCCTCAGGATCAGTAGGTTCTCCCTTTGCTATAAAAGAATCTCCAGTCTGATGTCCCCTAACATGGACCACAGCTATATATCCTTTTTATTTCAATTTACTGAAACCCCTTAACAAATCATATAAGGGTTGCAACTGATCAATAGGGATCCCACTTTTTATTTCTAATCCATAATATTCCACCTATATAAATATATCTTTTCAAAAGCTATTTTCAAGCCATGGTGTTCAAGTTCACTCCTGACCTCACCCAATACTTGTTCTAAAGTATCTGCATTGACATATGCTGCAAGAATATTATCCATGAAATGAACGATTTGTACTTCAGGGTATTTCTTCTTAATGAGTTTCAATATTTTGTCTACATACCACTGACAAATGGTTGGGCTATTTTCATACCTTGTGGCAGTACTTTTCTACCTATATCTTTTTGCAGGTTCCTGTGGATTGGTAATGTAATTAGGGCTCTAGTTGTTAAGTTCATCTCACATAACGGACTAATACAGTAGGGGTTTTCCACTCTGGAACTAAAAATCCCTTAAACAATTACATATCCTTAAATCCCAAATATAGCAATAGGGAATCCAATCAGTATTCTACAGCTATACACAGTAATCATCAATAAGTCTCAGTTCTCCTTTGAGGAAAGAAAAGCAAGAATTTTGGGAAAGCATTTTTGGTATTTATCTTAGGGAAGGTTATTTGGACAAGAGGCATTTGTGATAGCCTCAATCCTCCCCACCCCCACCCCCTTAGCCCGCTCCCACCATCTCCTACTATTTGTCTTGGAAATTCAGTTATCCTAGACCAGATTGGCATCTGGCAGCCATAGAACTCCAGCACTGTGGAGGCCTGAGGCCTCAGGGCCCTCATCACACCATTCCCATTTCAAGCAGTCCAAACCCCGACTTGTTTGGGACAAAGGGACAAAGGTCTCATCTTCTGGAGCTTCTTCAGGATGACAAAGGGGCGTAGCTAGATCCAGTGGGTCTGAATGAAGAGGGCAGATAGCTGGTGCTGGCAGCGGCTGCAGCCGGTGCTAAATGTCAGAATCAGATCTCAGGTGACTCAGGTTGACCAAGCGGTTGGAATTTTCATCACTTAGAGTCTGAAAGAAGCAACTTTCACAAATACATTAAAAACACAAGGACTAAAATTGAGCAGAAAAGAATATACAAAGTGACCAGAAACTAGAAACCCACCCAGAAAAGAGCTAAGGGGGTGGGGGTGGGGAGTATTGAGGCTATCACAAATGCCTCTTGTCCAAATAACCTTCCCTAAGATAAATACCAAAAATGCTTTCCCAAAATTCTTGCTTTTCTTTCCTCAAAGGAATAGGTGTAATAGGCAAAATATTGTGCCCTGCAGTATAATCTCTTCCAGAAAAAGCCCTAAATTCTCACAAGGAAAAGCTTTCACACAGCTAGTGCAGATATTAACACAACAACAACAATAACAAAAAAACAACAGAAACCTCTCTACATTGATAGCTGGCAATAATCATTACCTCGGCATTGACTTGTTTGGCTATCAAGAATCCCTTCCTTCCATATAGCACCCATGATCACGAAAAACATGAAAAACACATTTGATGTTAACATAAATCTCTGATAAGTAACCAAAGGGGTCTAGGATTGGGGTCCAAAGACCTGACAACCTAGCCCTGCCTTCCATCAACATACAATATCTACTCTTCTCAAACAAAAGGGAAGTTTCTTTATCTATAAAGAAACTCTAGCCCCAAAGGTTTGTTATAGCAGCAGCCAGAGAGTCCTACAGAGCTGGACTTACAATTAAAATATATACTTTATTGTGTTTTATATCTTCCACTAACTACTTTCTCTGATTTCCACTTGCTTTGATTACAGAAATTTATTACAGGAGGAAAAACAGAGACATGGCCATAACACAATATAATCAATCAAAACGGAGACTTCAGCACATACAGGACACAGGATAAAATAGCCTTAACTCAGTTTTACTCCAGGTAATTGTCCCAGTAACTTACAGAAGGTGGAACTTTAAAATCCTAAACAATATCAGCTACAAGCCCAAGAAAGTTTACCTTCAATAACAAATTCCATTAACCAAAGTTTCAGAAAAATCCTAAAAAGGCATTTACCTTGACACTATATTGATAACAGTAAGAGATTTGTCCCATGAACTTTCTGGGACTTAACTTTCATATCAAATACATGTTTCATAAGGTGAACATTACAGATCATTTTGCTTTTAAAATACCCAATACATAAAAATTCCAAATTGCATATTGTCCAGAACAGAAACATAGTCAGAGAAACAAAAAGGCAAAAACTAATTTTCTCAAAATCCCTTCAGACAGCGAATACAATTTTAAGATGACAATACAAATCAATTAAAATTCATACAGAATTTCCTAATTCCACATAAAAGGATTTTTCAGATTTAACATTAATAATTCCCATCTCTCCCCATTCCCAAATAACCTTCTAACCTTTTTTCTTCTCTGTATCCTCTTCATTTTCTTCTATATTCTGTTCCCCTCTTTCCGATCTTCCCGAATACACACAAAATACTCTCCATTCTTTCCCTGTCCTCCAATTCCATATCCCATCCATACAAAGCCATCTCTTATCTCCTGTCTTTTCCCTTTCCTTCCCTTCAGAACTTTCAAGATTCACAGTTAAGTGAATATCTAAGTAATTCAACAAAACTCACATACATGTTCAAAATCAAAGTTGACAAAATGTAAAGCATAACTCATAATGCTTACCAATTACCCAGCATGTTTCAGAAGGTAACATAAATTATCATGACTTTTTCAAACAAGCTATTATCAATCTGAAACCAAATCCAATACAGCTTTAAAAAATTTTCTTACAATATTGATGGTTCAGCATTTAGACAAATTTCTAAGATCTTATACCCAAAATAAACAATCTAGCATGCCCAAAGCAACAGTAATTATAAAAACCAAATACCTATAAATCCAAAAGGATATGGCTTTTTTTTTCACTTAAATAAATTTCCTAAATTCCAATTAAATATTGCAGGCAAACTAATTTACCATCTGATTGTATGTATATATACACATATACACATACTCACATATATGTATATACACACACATACACATATAATTTTAAAATGCAGTTTCCAAAACTTTTTCTCCCATTTTTTTTTTTTCTCCAACACTAATTAACATTCACTTTCTTTGTTCTCTGTCTGCTTCTCTCTCTCCAGGGAGAGCCCTTATCTCTGTGGAGAAAAATTTATTGCCAGCCACTTTATGGCTCTCTCTTCCCATTTTGCTTCTAGCAGGCTTTTGGGGGGGGGGGAGAGAAACAAACAAACTTCTCCACTAGTATTGTAAAATAGCCAAACTTTTCTGTTCCTGCTAGTTTCAAATTAATGCAAACACAACTTCAATAATAAATTTTAAAACCCAAGCATTTTTAACGCTGAAATTTTTGAAAATTTTTGAAAATTTCAATTGCCAAATTTTCCAATCCCTGTTCTTAAAGCTTATGGGAGTTTCCCAAACACCCAGCACATACACACACACACACACACACACACACACACACCAACCATCAGAACTCCAACAAAACACACAGAGAGATCTCTCAAATACTAATTACACAGGCATTTAAAAGACGCTCCTCTCAGGAGAAGGGAGTTAACACAAATCAGACAGAGAGACAAATCTCTGACTCACACAAAACTCTGATTCTGCCTCTTTGGCATTGTACTTTGGGATCTCATCCCCATCTTGTAACCGATTCCCTAGAGGACTATCAGTTAAAATTCCCTGATCCGTGTCCTGGTCCTCATTTTTCTTTTGGACTGCAAAACTCCCCATAAGAATTCCCTTCCTATACTGGTGTAGGTTACCCTATCACCAAACCCCCCCCCCTCCCCCCCCAGCTCTCTCGAGATTAGGCCAAAGCAGTCCAACAAACAACATTTAGAGAGAGCCAATCTCTCCCTCCCCAACAGGCCTCTTTTCCATCTCGAGTGCTTACCTGGAGCCACACATGCAGTTTTTCTGGGTCGTGGCCGGCACCAGGATCGTTACTCTCTCTTTCTTTCTTCACTTTCTCTTTGTTCTATACCAAGTTCCCCTGCCTCGGGCCATTAGATTCTTCAGGAGGTGCGAAATATCTCAGAACCAGTGACCCTTGGACAAAATTGTCCGGTGGCGCGCTTGCCGCTGATCCAAGACCCCCCCGCAGCTCCCCAAGGAATCCCTTGGATCCCGGACGAGCCCCCAAAACTGTGTGGGATATTCAGGCCTTTATCTTAATAATCAATACTACAGAGGCATCTCAAGGTATAGAACAAAAGCTTTATTCAGGAACTCATGAGTACCGGGCGGTTCCACAATGGATCAAAGTAGTCCAGAGTTGGGAGAGCAGGGGAGCAGTACATCCTTGTGACTTTTATACAATCCAGAACAAAGAAAGTCCCAAGCTCACCCCTCTTTTCCCTTACATACATTCTAATTGGTTATATATGCTTTACTTTCCTTATTTAGGAATTGAAATGTTGACAGCTTATAAATCAGATACCTTCTACTTTCCCTTCCACCCTGGAAACTGGAACTTAATCCCTCAGGCTTTATCTAATTTAGTCTATAGTCCTGGGAGATCTTCACTCCAATTGTCACACTCAAGGACAGGTGCTCTATCCACTGCACCACCTAGCTGCCCCTAATTTTTACATTTTTTTAATGGTAGCTGTTCCTTCCATTTACGATTTAGTTGTCTTTCTTAACTTCTTGGTTATGCTTAGTTATGCAAAGAAGGAGGAGAGGGAGATACATTCTTGTCCATCTTTGTGGTTCAGCTTGTGTAATATAATTATCATGTTCAGTTTTTATTTCTGCTGCATTTCTTACCATTTATGTCATTGCAGTCTAAATATCAGAGAGAATAGAATGTTACTCTTGGAGTCAGAAAGAACAGACCTCAAATCTGGACATAGAAACTTACTGTGTGACCCTAAACAAGTCACTTAATCCTATTTGTCTCATATGTAAAATGAACTAGAGAAGGAAATGGCCAAACCACTCCAATAATTTTGCCAAAAAAACCTCAGAGGTGGTCATGGAGAGTCAGAGTCAGACACCAAAATGACTCAACAATAGAGTTGTTGTATATTTTGTTTTCCAGGCTGTTTCACTTTGCATCAGTTCCTATGCCTTCCCATGTCTTTCTTCAGGTGATTAGCACAGTAATATTTTATCCTGAATGTTTTTCAAATTTCTCATTTTCCAGCTGTGGGAGAGCAAATGAGCCAGATGTGTTGTTATGATTTTAAATAACCCTACATCTGATTCTTTTAATCCATGTGAATCCAGGGATGAGTGGTACATAGGTTATATTACTATAAGGGTAGAAGTCCAGGAAGTTTTGCTTATAAATTTATGAAGAAACTCCTACTAAAGAAGACTTTTAAATTCAAGCCTCTGCCTTGAGTGGGAAAACCACAAGAAGAAAGGGTATAGAAACCAACAAATCATTAAATTACTGGAAATTTAAAGGCATAAGATGAATAATTAAAGGTGTAAAAGGGAAATAAAGAAGTGGAAAATTCTTGAAGAGTCAAGTGAGGGACATGTCTCAATCCCTGAAAAATAACAATTCCAATGTTAGAGTAGGATTTCCCTTCCCCTTTTACCTAAGAAGTTGAAATTCATGAAAAGTGGGAAAGAAACTACTAGCATATTCTGATCCAAATCATTAAGATCTGTGACTACTCTCCTAGAGAAGACAGTTCCTCTATTCTCTGAAGAAGTATGAGGTTGTCTTATGTCATGGTAGATGATCAAGAGAGTATAGAAGTGTTGAATGTTTTTATTAGAGTACCTGATACTATACTATGTCAATGAACTTGCAGGAGAAAATGGCAAGAGCAGAAGTGTATAGATAACTGCTATATATGCAACATATACAATCAGAGATTTTCAAGGTAAAAAGTAAAAAGGATTTATTACAATATCCCCAGAAATGGCAACCTCCCACAGACAAGGTATCATTAGTATAGGAGTGCAAATGGCAAGCTGCAAAACACAGGATTATATTGACCCTAATGGTGGAAGTCCACCTCCTCCTTCCCAGCGCTTCTTCCCAATGGTTGGGACTCCAAACTTACATTCTAATCTACCCAGAGACAAAGAATACTAGCCAATGACACTCTTTTGCTATATTAGGAACTTAATGCTAGTGAAAAGATGGGAGAAGGGGACAGGAGGGAAAGGGATGTTTATCTAAGATAATCAAACATTTCCAGCTTTGGGCTATAGCACAACTTGTTATTGCAAAGTTTCAAGTTATAAATAGGGTATAGGTCCAGGCCACATTCTTATAAGAAGCATTCACTGTTTATTCCATTCACTTGTCTGCCATTATTCACACTGCCAAAACTCTCATTCTCATCTCCTACTTCCTGCTTGTTCTCACTGGTACTACTTCCCATTTCTTATTTTTTTTTAAACAAATAGCAATCAATTCTGCCTTGATTAGAAAACCAGAGTGTCTTCCCCTCTCATATTTATTTATTTATTTTTTGGTGGGGACTAGGTGAAAGAGGAGATTCTTTGTCTCATTTGCAACCTAGCCTTAATCACTGAATGTGTATGGCTTCAGTCAAACTGAGACCTGTTGAAGACCTTATATTAAAAAGGCCAAGGTCTCCCATTTCATCCTAGGTCATCTCCAGTCTGATCTATATTTTCCCACTGGACCTAGATGGCTCTGGAGAGGAAAGTGAGGCAGGTGACTTTGCACAGCCCTCCCCCATTTAAATCTAATTCACTTTCATATTATGATATAAGCTCCCTGGGTTGTCTTGGAGAACAAAAGACAAACAATAACAGTATGCAGTCCATGTAAAGATTAAGACCTGTGCTGCTCCAGAAGCAAAACACACGCAGTGCATCAAAGAGGAATCTAGTAGTGTGTCATGTAGATTAAATCTAAGAGCCTAAACTGATTCTCTGCAACTATGCTCAATTCCTTATAACTGGTAAAAATTATCAAGCATTCTACAAGACACTGGCCTATAACCAATATAATTATGTTATAATTAGGTAGGCAAAAATGCTGCTGCAAAAGAAAATAAACCCCAAAGATCCCCTAGTATACTATGAAAACAACTTTCTAATAATATGCATGTCTATTGCTTTTGAGTATCACCATTAGTATAAATTTTACACAAACAAACACCTACAGAGAATAGTGTAACTTTTTTAAGTAACAGGTTAATTGGAAAGATATTTGGATAGCAGCAGCCCTATATATAGGAGAAAGCACATGCATGTGCAATATAATTTGAATGATGCTGAAATGCTCTGCCTCTCTCAGAATATGAATTATATTATTACAAAATAGGAAGTCTGATTCATTTTTAAAATTAAAAAAAATTATTTTGAATTTGACAAACCAATAAATTTGGTTATTTTCACTGTTATACAAATAAAGATTGCTCTACAGATTTTTTTGAAGTAGGAATTAAATTTAAAACAATTTTCCAACACTGCTATACTTGCTTCTCATTTTAGTATTTCATTGACTTTTTTTCCTTTTCTGAATATTATCACTACTCCTTTACTCCCCCACTTAACTACCCTCCCCAAAATAGAAACCTTTTGTAACAAATACATGCAATAATGCAAAGACAAATTCGTACATTTGCCATGTTTAAAAATGTATGTCTTACACAGCATTTCCCCCCTCTATTATCTCTTTGGCAAGAGTAGAGAAGCATGAATGATCAATTTTCTGGAGTAGAGCATGAATTACCTATTTTCAAAGTAGTGGTTAGTCAACATATTGATAATTCTTAAGATTTTACAGACATTTTCCTTTATGCTATTGTAGAAATTTTATAAATTGTCATTCTGCTCACTTCATGATATCACCATAAGCCCTTTCATACTTCTCTCAATTAATCCCTTTAATAGTTTCTTATGGAACAATATGATTCCATTACACTATTATGGCATAAAGATGGTGAGTCATCCTTTAATTAATGGTCAACTACTTTGTTCCCCATTCTTTGCTACAATAGTGTTGCTATAAATATAATTTCTATTTTAGCATGAGTCCCTCCTTTCCTTGACTGTTGTAAACGATTAGTTATGGTATTGTTGGGTCCATGTTATGAAATTTATTGATTTTGGGGGATATAATTCCAAGCTGTTTATCAGAATGGCTGGATTGTTTCACAGTTCTCAACAGCACATTAGCGTACTTATCTTCCTATAACCTCTTAGATGAATGATTTTCCTTTTTTGTCATCTTTGCAAATCTGATGGGTGAGAGGAAGAACCTCAGAGTTTTTGCAATTTTCATTTTTTTAAATGATTTAGACCATGTTTTCAAATTGTTTTACTATTTCAAATAGCTTACCTTTTTTCTTTTCAGAATGGTTGTTTGTATATATTTGAATCCATTCCCTTTATAACTTGCCTATCAGAATTTTTTCTTTTTTTTTAATAGAGAAAATAGCTGTAATTACTTACTAGCTGATTCTTTTAATTTCGATTGCCCTATGCAAATTTTTTTCATTTTCTGTAATCAAAAGTATCCATTTTCTTTGCGATTCTTTCTATCCCTTTTTTGATCAAGAATTCTTCCATTCTCAAGAGTTGTAAAGTTGTCTATTCTTCTAGTTTGTAATATTTTTTATATCAAAGTCCTCTATCCATTTGGCATTTAGTTATATTAGTGTAAGATAATGGTTTACATCCAATTTCTACTACGCTGCAGGTTAATTTTCCTCATAGCTTCGTTTATTAGTGAGTAAGGATTCACTAATTTGCTCTTATATTTGTTGTCTTTAAGTCTATCAAACACTATGCTGCTTAGTGAGTACTTCTAATTCTTATGCACCTAATCTATTCCAGAGATCAACTTCTCTACTTTTCAATCAGTACAAGAGGATTTTGAGAACTTTTGTAGTATAAAATGAGATCTAGTATTGCTGGATGTATTTCTTTCTTATTTAAAAAAAAAAATTTCAGATTCTTCATCTTTTGTTCCTTCAAGATGAATTTTGTCATTATTTTTTCTAGACTTATTTCTCTTTGGTAGTTTGGTATGATATGAGATCTGTCATGTCAACACTGAATTGAGGTTTTAGGGTTAACTAAATAGATGTGATTCAATCATCTGCACAAGGATGATTTTGCTTCCTCTTTAACTATGTTCATTGCTTTTATCTCTATCCTAATTGTTACAGCTAATATTTTTAGAACTATATCAAATAATTGTTGCAAAAAAGGAATCCTTAACTTTACCTTGGCTCTCATTGGAAAGGTCTCTAGCTTATATCTATTACAAGTAATACTGGCCCCTAATTTGAGATTGTTTAAAAAAAAAGTATATTTTATCCATATACTTTTTAATATATTGTTAAATAAAAAATAGGTATTGCATATTATAAAAAATTTTTCCCTCCTCTCTTAATATGCATTGTTTTCAATATAATCTATTATATGTATAGGTAATATCAAACTGGTATATTTATTCGTATAAATCCAACTTTGTCATGGTGAACAACCTTTTTATTATGTGGCAATCTGCTAATGATTTTATTCTTTTTATTTTTAATAGCTTTTTATTTTCAAAATGTATGTAAAAATAGTTTTCAACATTTACTCTTTTTTTTTTTTTTTCCTTTTTGCTGAGGCAATTGGGGTTAAGTGACTTGCCCAGGGTCACACAGCTAGGAAGTGTCTGAGACCAGATTTGAACTCAGGTGTTCCTGACTTCAGGGCTGGTGCTGTAACCACTGCGCCACCTGGCTGCCCCTCAACATTTACTCTTGCAAAACTTTTGTGTTCCAAATTTTTTCTCCCTCCCTTTCCTCCCCCCCTTGCCCTACACAGCAAGTAATCCAATAATATATTAAACATGTGCAATTCTTCTAATATATTTTTGCAATTATCATGCTGCATAAGAAAAATCAGATCAAAAAGAAAAAAATGAGAAAAATCAATTTGCTAATATTTTTAGAAAACATTTAGTATTAGGGATATTGATCTCTATTTCTTTACTTTGCTGTATCTCCCCTTGTTCAGGTATTGCAGTCATTTATATTTGTTTCAGTATTTGGTAGAATCCTTTTAAAATTTTCACAATTTATATACTAGGTTTGTATATTTGATAAGACTAATTTTTAAATCTATTTGGTCATGTTATTCTTCCCCCTTCCTCCCATTGGAAGTTCTTTTATAACTTGCTTTCCCCCCACTTTTTTGCCATTTAGTTAAATTCTTTGTTGTTGTTGTTAATGTATTTTATGATTTTGTAAATATACATTTCATTTGTCAATTTGTTGGTATATAATTGGACATAATAGTTTTAATAATTTTCCCCCTTTCATTTGGTGTGAATTCTTTTTCATTTTGGTAATTTAGTTTCTTTCTTTATAAGATTAGCCAACAGTTCTCTAATTAATTAATTAGAAAAACAATTAGGCCTATTTCTTGGTTCATTTTTTTTTCTTTTTTCATTTTCAGATTTTTTTTTTTGCCTTTGATTAGCTGCTTTTGAGTTTAAACTGAATACCCAATTCAATTCTTAACTAAAAACTAAACTAAAAAGACTAACTAGGACTAAACTAAAAAGTTCTTTTTTAACTAAAAAGAACAAAACTACCTCGTTCCTAAGTTTCTTAATTGCCTCAGTAATTCTTGAAGACAGAAGGCTTATGAAGAGACAATTCCCCTAACAATGAATATAAACATTAGTTTTGTTTCATCTTTTCAGTCTGGTTAGAATGCAAGTTTCTTGAGAGAACATATTGTTTCATTTTTTGTATTTGTATTAAAAGGAATTGGCATACATCAGTCAATTAATGTTTCTTGATTAGTTTTTTTTATTTTTATTGTTATTCAGGATAGGCACTATTTTTGAGCTATTTGAAAATTTCATATCTAACTTCATTAAATAAACCTTTAACATGCATTGACTATATACAGACTAATGTGCTAAGTGCTAGGTAAATTAAATGTAGCATAATAGCTGTCCTCATCAAATTTACAATCTAATAGTGGATGTATATAAAATTATAATAGACAATAATATATAGAAATTTTAATATGTGAAGAAAAAAATGGAAGGCATTCCCAGACACGAGAAAAGAAAACAGAGATGGGAAAATACATGTTCATGACATTTGTCTGGGGGACAAGGAGTAGTAGTATAGTTTGTCTGGAGTATACATTATATATGTGTATAACAGATGGGAATGGAAAGGTAGAATTAGTGCCAGTCTGTAAAAGGTAAAGATATTTGAAGGTTTACTTGTTAATAGGAAGATACCAAAGTTTGTTTGCTTTTTTTAAATGAGGGATGTGATTTATTTCATTTATTCACTGATACATAAAAAGTTTGAAAGACATGGTTTTGGGTAATTATTTTATTAATAATGCTAGCATATTACTAATAAAAGAGGTGATACTCTTGAATGAATTGAATATCAATCATGGAATCCAACTCAAAGCTTATATGGCCTTGGAAAGGGGTATTCCTGAGGGTGGAAATCAGCTCTGATTGGTTAACAATGAGAATGAATATTATATTGTGAAGTGGGCCTATTCTAATGAGGAGCCAGGATGGAATTTTGACTGTCAGTTACTTCTAAATCACCCCCAGCATTGGACAATTTATCAAAGAATTTACCTCCATAGAGACTAAAAACAAAATAGGTTTACCTCATCTGGGTGGGGTCTGAACAAGATTATTTAAATTTGGCATCTAATTAAATATGAATGGTAAGGGAGTGGGAAGAATCAGAGATAATTCAAAGTTTAGAACACAGAAGACTAGGTGAATAGTGTGGTCTTAAGTTAATGATAAAAATGATAAACCAGAAGAGGGGCAAGTTAAAAGTTACAAGTTAGAACTGACTTACCAATTAGCATTTTTTAGGTTCAATAATACTTGATATTCATGTAATATTTTAAAGTTGCTGAACACTTTACAAATGCTCATTCTCATTTGGGCCTTACAACAAGGTATTCTCAATGCTCAGCACCCTATCCACTAGATACCACATATACTCAATTAACCTACCATCAAACCCTGTTACTCCATTTTGTCCCCATGGTGGCTGAAAGAAGTTAGCAAAGGCTATGTCACTACACTAATCATCCAGTCTAGTTAATCCTGTTAAAAAAAAAAAAGTTAATATTGATAGTTTGGGATGCCTTGATCCTCATGAAGCATGTTTTTTAGTGATTAGTTTTCTTTCCTAAGTGCTCAGAAATGGCATCAATTCATTTCAATAAACATTTTACTATATATGACACTGCACTAGGTACTACAAAGAAAAATGACAAGATTATCCTTCAAAAGAGTTTATAATCTAGCAAGATAAGTCCTTAAAACTATAAAAAGTGAGATTTGGAGGGGGAGAGATAACATCTAGCTGAGGTGAGAGGTGGAGTGGGCAAGAAAAGATTCTTGGAGGATGCAACAGTTGAGATTTCAATAGATTGAGATTAGGGTCAGTCTTTTTTAAGCATGGTCTGTGAAAATGCATGCAATAAGAGTAGAATGATAAAAATAGTAACCCAGTTTGGCTGGACAGAATAAGAGGAAATAGAAGCAATGTAAAGTAAGGTAGGAAAGGGAGAATGGAACCCTAATGAAAAGAACTTTGAATGCTGGGCTATAGAATTTTCATTGTAACTTTTTGGAAGCTAATCAATGTTTTTGATCAAGGTAGTGATTTAGTTAGGCATATTAGGAAGAGAAATTTATCAGCAGTGTTGTCAAACAGGAGTTTATTGTATACTATAGGCAATCAAGGAATATTTTTAGCTAGGAAACTGATATGGCAAGATCTACACAATAGGAAAAGTGTATAGATGGAATGAGGAGGAAAAGACTGTTTACTTCAAAGTTCAGTTCTAGTTGCTGTCTAGTACAGGTTTTTAAAATTGTTTTTTAATTATGTCTGTTCATGACATTTGGGGTTTTCTTGGCAAACATCTTGGAGTGGCTTTGCCATTTTCTTCTGCTCATTTACAGAAGAGGAAACTGAAGCAAACAGGGTTAAAGCTTAGGGTCACACACCAAGCGTTGAAGGCTGGATTTGAAGTCAGGATGTAGTCTTCCTGACTCCATGTCTGGCACTTTTTATCTACTGCTCAACTTAGCTGTCCTTTCAATTCTAGTACTATTTGTCAAAAAGCCTTTTCTGCATTGCCTTTTTGTACATTATTCCCCAAACACTCTCCTTTATTCCATCACTTTATTTTATATATATCATGTATTTTTTCTGGGAATAAGAAATCTAAAATCCTTAAAGTTCAGGGAATCCTGTTTTCCATTTTTATCCCTAATGGCCAGCAATGGTTACCACATGGAGGAATTTAATATTTTTTGATTTAATCAGTAAAAAAAAATCCCCTCATTTTATAGATAAGGAAACTGTAGCCCAGATAAATCTTCCCTCCCCCCCTTTCTTTCTTTATTAAAGTGTTTTATTTACAAAACATATGCATGGGTAATTTTTCAACACTGACCCTTGCAAAGCCTTCTGTTCCAAATTATCCCCTCCTTTCCCTCACCCCCTCCCCTAGATAGCAGGTAGTCTATTACATGTTAAATATATGTTAAATCCAATATATGTATACATATTTATAGAATTACCAGATAAATCTCTTGCACAGGATCCTATAGACACCTAATACGGGAGTATTTGAGTCTAGGCCCTCCTAGTGCTTTCTACAGCAACTAAGGATCCCTAGGTGAGAGATCAGGACCTGAACTAGGATGGAAGCACCAAGAAGGGAAAAGAAGATAGATATAGGGAAAATATTGTGGATACAGAATTCACATGATTTGGCAACTAAATGAATGTTGGGATATGGGCAAGGGAAAAAAAGCCCATGATCATTGAGGGTCTGAGCCTGGGAAGTGAGAATTAGGGAAATTAGGAGGGGGAGATTTTAGAAGAGGTTGAATTCAGACGTGAACATAGATTTGAGATATGATATCTAAATAAGGATCTCTATATCAAGCAATTTGAAATACAGACTGGAATTTAGGGGACAGGCTGAGTCAAAGATTATATCCCCAGAAATGGGAAAGTGGTTGAAGATAACAGATTTTAAGTCATTAGCACAGAAATGATTGATACCTGAAGCCCTGGAAGCAGAAGAGATCACCTAGACAGAAGTCAAAAAGAGAAATGAAGATGACTAAGGAAAACTTTAAGAGAAATCTATGCTCAGGGAAAATGACCCAATCCATGAGATCAACAAAGATTGGGAGATAAAAAAACGACAACAACATCAAAAGATAGCTAAGGGAAAGAAATGAAAATCATTGGAAGGGCAAGACTTGGGAGTTAAATGGTGCAGAAAAGAAAAGGCAGATAAGGTCTCAGGAAGGGATATTATATCTGGCCATTAAGTGATTGGTGGCTCCGGAGAAGTCGGTAATCATCTGTTTAAAAATCTGTTCAAAAATTTTCCCGGGGATTATCTGTGATGAAATCTAAGCAGCTAAGTAGTTCAGCTTCAGGTAGGTGTGTGACCCTGGGCAAGTCATTTAACTTTTCTTTCTTAAGTTTCTTCAACTATAAACTGGGAATATTAGCATCTTTTTCTCACAGGTTATCCTGAGGATTAAATAAGATATATGTAAAGTGCTTTGTAATGCATAGTAGTTTAAGGTCGGAAAGCTTAAAATAGTTTTGAAACTTTTGGGGCCGCCCTATATAAATGCCATTTATTGTAAAGGGATATAAATGTGAACTATTTACTACCTTGAGATTTATTTGATTAACTTGGTACAATAGGAAACCATTTAAAATGAAACTAAATCTGAAATCTCATTTTTCTCCCTAAAGGTATGCCATTTTTCTTCATGAGAAACTACTGCAAAGTCCCTGAAAAAACGAAATTGCCCTTTTTTTTCTTGGTGTTACTGTCCCAAAGCTCCAGAAGCAGGTCAGGAGGGGCTGGGAAACGATCTTCCAGAAGCTTTGAGGAAAGTGTGGACCGGCAGCATCAGGGCCACGCTTAAGAATCGGGACTCTTCTCGAGCCGCAGACTTGGCGACAAGGCCCCGAGGACAATGACAGTAATTTAGCTGGGG
Source organism: Myrmecobius fasciatus (assembly GCA_023553655.1). NCBI lineage: Eukaryota > Metazoa > Chordata > Mammalia > Dasyuromorphia > Myrmecobiidae > Myrmecobius > Myrmecobius fasciatus. The sequence goes on along the minus strand of JAJPUD010000157.1, from coordinate 773,746 downwards.
ACCCGCTAGGCAGCCCAGGTGTAGTGCTTGGCTGGGAGTCGGGGTAGTCCTGTGTCCAGCCCAAGTTCGGAGCCAACTGAAAAATGTCAGCGCTCAGAAGCTTTCAACACCTTTCCGGCTCAGAAGGTAGAGCAGAAGGAGGAAGAGAAGTGTGGAAGTGTGGGGGCAGGCCAGGGGAGAGTGAAATCATTGTTTCTTCAGAGCTTGGGCTTGGCCTCGCTCCCTGGCCCCAGTCCAAGGCTGCAGTCACAGGAAGACGGGGTAGGTTTTTTTTTTTTTCCTCCCCATTTTCATTAGAAAAATGTGATCCGGCTTCCAAAAAAAAAAAAAAGCATTTAAAAAGTATGAATATACCGGAGAAGGGTTCCTTAACCGGCACGGCTTCTGAAACGCCCACCAAGAGAGAAACCATCCCAACCTCCGCCGGACCCCGGGCCTCAGAAAGACCCCTACCGGGCGTTCTTTCCTTCCCCGCCCTCCCCCCCCTCCCAAACCGTCTTTCCTCTCGTCCCCAATACCCAGAAGCCACTGCGCCCCAAAGCGCACGCGCAACCGAGGCAGCCGCCTCAGGAAGAGGAAAATGGAATAAACAACTCCGAGAAGCCGGAGCGCGAGCGACGGAGTGAAGGCAGAATTTAAAAATAAACCGCACTCCCCCCCCCTTCCCCCACCTACCCTTCCCTTCCTCCACCTCGCCGCCGCGGCCGCCACCCTTCTTTCCCTCTTTCCCCTCCCAGCAACTCTCAGCCCGGGCCCTCGCGCTGAAACTCGTGCGCCCGCCCCGTCGTCCCGCGCGGCCCCTTTAAGAAAAGAGCGAGTGAGAGAGAATCCCAACTCTTTTCCCCCCCTCCCCTTCCCTCCTTTCTACCCCTTCTTCTCTCCCCTCCCCTTTCCCCTGTCCCCTCCCCCCCTTCTCCCCAGGCGGCTCCGGCTCCCGCTGCGGGACAGACCCACCCGCCCGGGTTTTTCTCTGGCACGGACTGTTTCCCCTCCTTTCCCCGTCTATGGTGGCGTCGGCGGCTCCTCGGGCGGCAGCGGAAGGAGAGGCTGCGGCGTTGCCATGATCAGCGGCAGCGGCGGCCTCCCGCCCCCCCAGCCGTCCCCAGCCGCCGCCGCCTCCTCCTCCTCCTCGGTGGCGGCCGCGGCTGTAGTGGTTGCCCCGGCGGGGGTCGGCGGGATCCCCGGCGTAGTCGGTGCGGCGGCGGCGGCGGGCGTGAAGCTCAAGTACTGTCGATACTACGCCAAGGACAAGACGTGTTTCTACGGGGAGGAGTGTCAGTTCCTGCATGAAGACCCGGCCGCCGGGACTGCCCCGGGCCTCGGCCTCCATAGCAACAGCGTCCCCCTAGCCCTGACCGGCGGCGGGGCTGTGACGCCCGGGCCTGCAGGCTACCCGATCGGAGCTGGCCCGGGTGGCGGAGTAGGGCCGCCGCCGGGGCCCAAGAAGCCGGACCTGGGGGGGACCGGAGGAGGAACTGGCGGCGGCGGAGGAGCTGCAGCGGCAGTAGGCGGAGGCGGGGGGCTGGACGGACCTCGGCTGACAAGTGAGTGCCATAGCTGGGGCGGCGGGCTGGATTAGGCTGGCCAGGCCAGAGAGGCCTGGGACGGGACGGGACGGGACGGGACTGTATGAAGCCCTTCGATCGCCGGACGCCCTGCGCTGGGTAGCTTCTTCCTCTCTTTTCCTCCCGGCCGCAACCTAGGCCCCGGTCCGACCCCCTCTCCTTCCCTCTGCCTGGGGACTACCCGGGAGGCTTGGGATCCGGGAATGGGAGGGGGAGCAAGGGGGATGGGCGGCGGAGCCCGCTGTGTTTGAGAGACTGAGAGTTTCCGGGGGTGTGGAAAGGGGTTGGGTTTGCACACACTTGTGTGTTTGACGAGGAGGACTAGATGTTTAAGGGAGAGTGAACATTGAGGTTCTACTCAGTGTAGGCGTTAGAGAAAGTTGATTTTTCGGGGGGAACGAGGCGTGTAATAATAATACTTTCTAAGGAAGAGTTTGGGCTATTACTTAAGAGAATTAATTTGTGGGAAGATTGGAATCATTAATAAGAGTGGGGATGAAGTGACATAAGTTGTTACTTTCTAGGTGGGGATTCCCCAACTTTTGTGATCTTTCTTTGCTTTGTCTTGCTTTGTGAATTACTTAGTGGTTGGGGTCATTTTTTCTTACAACTTTTTATGCCACTGATATCTGTTCCAAATATGCCACAAAGTGTCCACTTTGCACAGAGTAGGCACCAAATAGATATTAATTAAATTAAAGAATGAACTGCTGATGTGTTGTTTCACAATGTGGATGATGTCAAGAAACCTTTTGATATTTCTTTATCAACTTCTGAATAATAATTACCTTTCATGAGGAAAGAAGATACAGTATTTCAAAACTATACCTGTTGTTAGGAGTAGTTCTCCCCCACCCCCCAGAAAACTGCTTCTAAAATAAGAATGAACTGACATGTTGAAGTGATGTGTTGAATTTTTATTTTTGTTTCTCTTAGTTTTATTGTTTTGAGATTGTAAACAGCTCGAGAGCAGGGACTGTTTTTGCCCTTTTTTTGTATCATTAGCTCTTAGTACATTGTAGGGACTGGATAAATGCTGTTGACTTGTATGTATGTTTCTCAAACATGAAATAGCCACACATTTTTAGACAACTAGGTCTCCAAATAATTTGCCTAAGCAATCTACCTTTGATTAGGGCAACTTTTTTTTCCCCCTCTAGGTGAACTTGGCATGTCAGTTTCAACATATCCCAGTTGCTTTTGTTTTGCTAATTAATTATCTTCTCCCAGATTTTAAACTTTAAAGGCCTTCACTTTTCCTTGATATGGTAGGTTAGGTGGAAATGAATTTCTGGCATCTGGTCTTTAAAATATGAGAACTTTTTTCCCCTCAAGTTTTTGGAAACTAATTTGTGTTTTATGGTATACTTTTGGCATGACTACAATGGATTCGAGGTGAGAACTGAAGAGTTGTGAATTAATATTGTTAGGTTAGTGAAATGGTGAAGTTTACTGATAGTTTTATTATTTATAGTAAAAGAAAGGCAAAACTGGTCACCATTAAGGATGGCTACAATTTTTGATTGATATTTATTATATGAGATCTTTTAATGCTTTTACAGGAAGGCAACAGTGGGGAAATTTAAATGGCAGCTATGTTTAGCAGGAATATTTATTGACATGTTCAGGAGAGTGAAAGGAGTTAGTTACATGCTCCTTAATTTAAAAAAGAGAAAAAAAATTAAAATTTCTTACCTGACTGTAATTGGTCACTTATTTAATCTCTTAGAGCCTGTTTCCTCTTTTGGAAAATGGGAATAAAAGTAGTTACAACTGTTAAGGACAGTGTTTTACATACTGTAAAGTGTTATATAAACGGAAGATGATTGAAATTTAAAATTCATATCAATTATTTAATAGTTCATACAAATTGATGTGTATTTTTCTTCTCATGCTATTTAGCTTTCATTCTGTTTTTGATTTTGTTGTAGTTGTTTTCTTGTATTCCCTGTCTATTCTTTTTCTGGTCTTATTTCTGTTTTGGAGTGAATAAAGTCATTCTTTAAGTGCTTGCAAGTGGAATCTTATTTCAGATCTTGAGGAATCTATTTGAATCCTCCAAACATTTATTATCTGTTCTGTAGATCTTTTGTACCCATTGAGAATATTTAAAGAAAGTATATATAAAAGAGACGTTTTAGTCTCTGCCTTTTTTTTTTTTTTTGCTGAGGCAATTGGGGTTAAGTGACTTGCCCAGAGTCACACAGCTAAGGAATGTTGAGCGTGTGAGGCCAAATTTCAACTCAGGTCCTCCTGACTTCAGGGGTGGTGCTCTATCCACTGCCCCACTTAGCTGCCCTGAGTCTCTGCCTTCAAGAAACTTACTTTCTACTTGGAAGATATACTATATTAACCAAAAGTTATGGACAAAATAGCTTGAGTAGAGAGAGAGAGCACTAATAGTGAGAACTTGCAGGGGATCTGGTTAATGTAGTATATAAATTGAACCTTAAAAGAAGCTGAGAATACCTGGCTGAGGGAAAAGAGGTATACATTATCCAGACATGGATAGAAGCATGTGCAAAGACACAGTGGAAGATGGAATTCCATGTTCAAAGAACAGCGTGTGTGTAGGCCACTTTGGTTACAATATGAAATACGTATGTTGGGAAAGTAATGTCTAATAAGGCTGGTGTACTGAATTCAGATTAATTGTGAAGGGTTTTAATGCCAATCCTGGGAGTTTTTCTTGTTATCCTGGAGACTAGGTAATCATGAAGTTTTTGAGCAGAGTGACATCATCATACTTGTACTTTAGGAAGATTATTTTAGCAGCCTTTTGAAGGATGAATTGGAGAGGATTGTTGATTACAGGTCAATTTTGAGGCTATTGTAATAGTCTCATCCAGCAGTTCTCAAATTTTGGTCTGCCTCCTCTGAACCTTACTTGTCACAGTACCACACTTTGAGAAATGCTGGCTTAGCAAAAGATACTAAAGGTCTTTGGTTAAGGTGGTGGCTAAGTGAGTGGAGAAAGAGAGATAATTGCATTGTGGTAGAGGTAGAATTGACAAGACGACTCCTAATTGGATGTAGAGAAAGTAGAGAATGTCACAGTATATAAACTTGAATGACCTCAGTAGAAACAGTCTGGAAAGTCTGGAGTTTTTTTTATTTTATTTTTTTGGGGTGGTGGTGGAATGAGGTGGATAACTAGCTCCCCTTTGAACGTGTAGAAAGATGATATCAGCATCTTGTTGGAAATGACTAGTGGTGATCTAGGACTGGCGCTCAGGAGAAATATTAAGGCTCATATGTAGATTTAGAAGTCATTGGCACAGAGTTGATAAATGATTCCATCATCCAGAGAGTGAAGAGAGCTAAGAACAGATCCTTGGGGGACCCTTCAGTTAAGGGTTGTGACAGGAATGATAGGAGACTGGGAAGGAGGGAGCTGGCTGAAAAGTGCAAGAAAATCTTGGAAGGCAAGAGTAACCAGGAAGAGGGAGTGGTCAGTATTTTAAACTGTGCTGTGAAGTCTGGAAGAATGAACTAAGAAAAGACCTTCAGAATTAACCATTTAAGAGATACTCAGTAACCTTTGAGATCTAGCTTTTCCAGTGGAGTAGTGAATTTGGAAACTGCTTGGAGGTTGAGAAAAAAATTTGGAAGAGAAGAAGTGGAATTTGGCTTTGAAAGAAAGGGCGATAGCTTGGGGGAAGATTGAGTCATGTGAAACTTTTATAAGGTGGGGGATGGGGAGCTCTAGATGTGATAGATCTGGCCATATCTGCTTTGGTATGCCTGGATTTCTGGAAGTAGCCTTGGCATACCAGAGATTGAAGATTAGAAAGAATTAGGTGGGGATGATCCTAGGGGCAAGAATCCTAGATTTTAGCTCTAAAGCAGTTTATTACTCCCTTCTGTTTACAGTTGAGGAAACTGAGGCCCTAAGTACTTGTGACTTGCTGAAGTTACATAGGTAGAAAACATTCAAGATGTGATTTGAATATAGGTCCTTTGACTGTGGTACCTGTGCTCTTTAGGCTATAATGTGACCCTTGGCAAGAAGAAGGGCCACCTTTTCAACAAAATTTGTAACAAAGAAAGAGAATGGGAAATAATGTAGGTTTTTGAGACATAGATTTTCAGTTTTCTCTTATTCTTTGCTGCCTTTGTCTTCAGAAATCGCCCATCCTTAAGAACTAAACAAGTAAAAAACCCTTGACTTTGTCCTACTTTACCTTCAGCTCTTATCCTACATTTTTCTTCTTTCACAGTCAGAATCCTAGAAGATGTCTATACTCTTTGCCAATACTTTTACACCTCCCACTCTCTTTGTTGAGACTCTTTGCAATCTGGCTTTCATCTCTGCCACTTAAATCAAATTGCTCTCTCCAAGGTCACCAATGATCTCTTAACTGCTAAATCTTATAGCCTTTCCTTTATCATATTTTCCCCCCCCAGGCAATTGGGGTTAAGTGACTTGTCCAGGGTCACACAGCTAGGAAGTGTTAAGTGTCTGAGGTCGAATTTGAACTCAGGTTCTTCTGACTTTAGGGTTGGCATTCTATCCACTGCACCGTTTAGCTGTCCCTATCATACTTTTTTTTTTTTTTTTTAAAGCTGTGTGTGATACTGTTGGCTATTCATTTATTCTTTTGGATACTCTCACCTCCTTGCATTTTCTGATTCTATTGTTTTGTGGTTTTCTTTCTTTTTTAAACTTGTCTGATCAAGCCTTCTCAATTTTTGCAGGATCATTCATGTACTGTTTTCTTTGCATTGGTGTACCTCAATAATCTGGCCTTGTCCTGGGTGTGCTCTCCTCATCTTGTCATCTGTTCAGTTATCAAATTTTATGTCGATGATGATCCTTTCTTCACTTTGCCAAGTTCTTTTTCCAGTTTACTTCACTCTGCATTAGTTCACATGCATTAGTTCGCCTGTTAGACATCTACAATTTGATATAGCATAGTTATTTCAAACTCAACATGTACAAAACAGTACTTTATCTCTTAGACTTCCTAACTTCTCTTTTTGTTGAAGCTATCACCATCCTTCCAGATATCTAGTTTTGAAACCTAGGAGTCATCAATTACTCTCACTCTTACCCTTCTTAGCTTGCCAGTTGCTAAGACTTGTCAGTATCATCTCCCCAACAAATTTTTTCTATTCACAAGACAACTTCTCTAGACCAAGTCCTCATCACCTCTCACCAATACCATTGCGCCTTCTAATTGATCTTTGCCTTCTCTTTCTCCTTTCTGCTATCCTCCTCATACTTGTCTTCTAGCTAAATTGACTTCTTCCCTGTATAAGATATTCCATCTTTTGCCTCTGATTTTGTACAGGTTGTCCCACGTGTCTAGAATGTTTTCTCTATTCCTCACTCTGTCTTTTCAAGTTCCTTTTCACCTCAAGTGAAAGTGCCGCCTTCTTCGGAAGCTCACTTCTCCTTCCCTCTTTCCCTCCCTTCTTTCCTTCCTTCCTTCTTTCCTCTCTCCTTCCCTCCCTCCCCTTTAAAGTTTTAAACTTTTAAATTTTATTTTGTCTTTAAATAATGTATATATTCTTTTTTTTTTATTAAAGCTTTTTATTTGTATAACATATGTATGGGTAGTTCCTCAGCATTGATCTTTACACAGCTTTCCGTTATAATGTATATATTCTTTGCCTTCTTGGTGAGCAATCCTTTTAATAATTAGCAAAGAGGGGAAATGCAATTGAACAAAACCAACTAAAACATTACCAAAGTTGAGTGTATATGCAGTAGTACATACATATATTCTCCCCATCCCTACAGTGTTCCCTTTCCCTCCTTTTCTACTCCCCCTCTCCCCTCTCCAGTCAAAGAAGGGATGGAATTGCATTTTCAATATTTTTTCTCAAGGGCTAAACTTCATGGCCATAATAATTATATTTTTCTTGGAGTATTTTGTTCTTTCCTTTTACATTGTTATAATCATTCTTTATGTTATTTTCCTAGTTCAGTTTACTTCACTCTGCATTAGTTCATATATGTCAGTCTATGCTTTCCTACTATTAATTTTATTATTTCTTATGACACAATATTTCCTTAATTCATGTATAACCATTTGTTTAGGCAATTTTCAATAGGTGGATTTTTACTTTGTTTCTTTGATAACACAAAAAGTGAAGTGCTGCTACAAATATTTTGAATTATTTGGAACTTTTGTCTTTTCCTTCCATGCTTAAAATTGAGCATTTATAACTTGTTATCTTTGCCAATTTGCTGGGTGAGTGATGAGATTTTAGTTATGTTGACTTGATTTCTTTTATTAGTGATTCAGAATAATACAGGTAATAGTTCAAATTTCTTCAGAGAACTTATTGGGGAATGGCTCTAGACTTTTCCTGATTACTGTAGTTTTGAATGGCCCAGCATTCTCCACAAATCACTTTATATATAGATTTTATTTATTTTTATGTATCATACTTGTCTGTGAACATTGTATCCACCTAGTAGAATTAATGGTTCTTGAGGACAGTGACTGCCTAACTTTTATATTTATATCCCTTTGTGGGACATAATATAGGAAAATGGAATGTCAGTATGTATGGCTTCTATTTTTGGAGTCAGGAGAGAGACAGAGAAATTTAGGAGGCTTGAGGACAGAAAATTTAGAACAACCACTGTGGATATTGGGGTAGAAAGTCCATTTAGGGAATTGAAACCATAAAGTAAACAGTTTCAAGTTCGAAGAATTTTAATTAATTTGTATAGCTTAGGATATCATTAAAAGCCAGACATCTAAATTAAAATATATGTGCTAGTTTAATATATTACCATTATGAGAAACTTAATTTTCTTGACCTCATATTGTATTACTATTAGAGAAAAGGACTTTGTCAACCATAAAAAATATATGCAAATGTGAGCTACTTCCATTATAAGCTTAATTCTGTATATATCAAATTTTTTGTTTGTTTGTTTTTGGCTTGTTTTTTAAGTCAAAGATGTATGGTATTTCTTTAGCACTTGACATTTGTAGAACTGGCTTGTAAAAGTTGAGTAGCTAAATGTCCTGGATATTACCTTTATCTTACTAGTAGAACATTTGAGATACAAAGATGCTGGGTTTTTGCCTAATGTCATATCTATTAGACCTGAGAAATGTTTTGATCTATCATTGAATTGTATTGTGTTTTTCCACCTTCTTGGCTTTTTTGTATATATCCCTTTCCATTTTCAAACTTGTTAATGCACAAATGGTGGTGGTGGTGGGAATATTATAGCATATATTTTTGCTATTTGAAGAAATTCTATTAATTTAAAAAACATTTGCTTGAGGTTTTTAACCTTTAAGATTTCTTTTGGACTGATTTGTCCTAAATTTTTTTGTTCTAAAACTTCCAAGTAATTGGACTTGAGCTAATTGAATTTTATATATTTAGCATTAAGTTCTTTTTCAAGGAGTAATAAATCTCTACATATGATTTCATTGTCAACGATAAGACTGCTGTACTAAGATTCCTATGGTCTGCTTCTAGTGAGCTGAGTTCTTTTTTATATGCTTTAAACACACAAAGTTTTTTAAATGCTTAATTTGCTGGGGTTAAAAACAGATAGAGAAAGGGCTTTGATTTCATTGGTATCAAGAATTGCCTTTTGAGGAAGCAATACAGATAGAGCTTTTTTCTTCAACAGAAGAGGTTTAATCAGAAGATTCTCAATCATTTTGGATGTCTTTGAATGAGCCTCTTCCCAGAATGTTTTTAAATGCATTAAGTAAGATGCATAGAATTGCAAAGGAAGCCAAATATATTGAAATACAATTGTCAAAATATTTAAAAACAAATTAACAGATTCTAGATTAAGAACCCTTTGAAAACTGAGAGGTAAAATGATTTGCTCAATTTGGCAGAATCAGGACTCAAACCCTGGTCTTGAATGCGTTGAGTTCAGTTTTATCCACTGTGCCTTACTGCCTCTTAAAAATCAAAGATTACATTTATCACTAACTTTGGTGGATAGATGATTTGGTATGATTCAAATACCATTTCATCCATTCTCCAGGCCTTTTCTTTTTGTGTAATTCTTGTTAACATTTTCTTAAAAGAACTATTATGTAAGGTATAGAGTTAAATAGTGGGTATACAAAGATGAAAAAAATAGTTTCTGCTCTCAAGAAGCTTATTAGGGGAAATATGACATGCACACAGATAATTACAGTAACACTGTGATAAAACACAATGTAATAGAGATAAAGGAGATATACATACTATTGAAAGAAAATTGGGGAGGAAAAAGAGACTGTAACCATATCTTTTTTTATCTGTCCCTTTTTCTGTCACAGCTACCACTTAGAGTTCAGGCCCTTACCACTTCTTTTCCTAAACTGTATTACTGTGTCCTTTTAATTATTTTGCCTGAGTTTCTTCTTCATTTCATCCTTAACATAAATGCAAAATGAGGCACATGAGAAGTTCAAGTAGCTTATCTGCCTCACAGAATACAAATTGCATTTGAAGCCCTTTATACTTTGGCTTCTTTTTCTAGACTTATTGCATATTTCTTTCCTTTGAGTTATAGGTATATTGACCTGCATGAAATTCCCTTTATACAATTTCTCATCTTTCATCTTTCTTTGCCCATTGTCCTGTCATATACTCCTTCCTCATTGTTACCTCTTAGAATCCTTAGTTTCCTTTAGGGTTCAACCTAAGTCACCTACACATGACTTTTCTGATCCAGAAAGTAGCTAATGCAATCTATGTCCCTTTCCCAGTCCCATTATATGTATTTTGTTTTTGCTTGTTTATGCAGCCCCATGAGAGACGAGTACTTCTGTTTTTCTATTTCCAGTGTCTAGCCCTGTGCCTGGCATATGATAGATATTTACTAAATGCTTGTTTATGAATAAATATTGTTGGTGTTGACAGTAAAAGTCAGGTGGAAATATCCATACTTCTGGGGTGCTTAGTATCTATCAATAGTTGAAATTAATTGAAATTAATTTGTGGGTGGGACATTTAGCCCTATAGTTTTAGCATAATCCGAGTGTTTGATCTCTAGGAATTTAACTACTTTTACATCTCTGTTCATTTTATTAAGAAAAGACCAACATTTTGTTTCTTTGAATTTACCAAGTTTCCTACTTCTAATTTTGGGTTAAATCTATGCCTTTTTGTATTTTTCATACTAGGTTGTGATTTTTAATGCTGCAGGGCACCAGTGTGATCTGTAGCTTCTTGGAAGGAGGTTGTCAATTAGGTTTTGAGTCTGCATCTTATGTAATTCTAGAGTGGTTAGTCGTCTTCTGCGTTAAAGGCCCCTTTAGAATCTGGTAAAACCTATGGACCTCCTCCAAATAATATTTTTAAATATACAAAGTACTTGGATTTTCACAGGGAATCAATTATATTGAAATGCTGTTATTTATCCATTTACAAAACAAGTTCATAGGCCCTCAAGTTCAGAGAGGTTTTTGCCCTGATACGGCAATTAGTCTTAAACTTGAAGCCTCTGAAGATCTTTAGACATTTAGGGATTATGAGACTGAGAGCAATTCTTTTAAGGTTCTTAAGAATCTCTTTTTCTCATCTGTAAAAATGGCAGAGGTGCTCTAATTATGACTCACTGGGCTTTTGTGAGGTTCAAATGAGAAATCTATAAGATCTTATTTAGATTCTACATGCTACTCCCTCTGTTAGGAAATATCTGATCCACCAGCCTTTCTCCCTTCTTTTCTTTTTCTCTTTTCCCTGTTCTACATCTGTCTTAGAAGAGTTTCTTTGCCTGGGATAATGAAAAGGTCAGTGACTTGTCGAAGATTATGTAGCCAATTAATGTCAGGGCTTGAAAATGAGCCTTCCTCACTTGAAAGCCAATTCTTGGTCCAATATACCCTGCTGCCTTGCACTCATCGAGATTTTTTCATGAAGACAGAGTAAATTTTTATAGTTCTCCCCTTCCCCCAAATAGTCTGTGCTGGACTGATGGAATATAAGAGTGCTAGCAGAAGAACTTTTTGTTTTATCAAGGCCATTTTCTGGTTATAAAAATTATTTACCTTAAGTCTTAAAGACAGAACCATTATCCAAGAAACTTCTAATATGGATTCTGATATATGGTAGAATAAATTATAATGAAGATCCTTCAGCTGGGAAATTTCATAAATAGATTCATGAACCCGACTTTTTTTGATTACAATAGTTTGTTAAAAGATTTTGCACACATTCCCAATATATTTCTATTTATTTGTAACATAATTTATAACTATACTAATACATGCATTATGAAAGAAAATTGTTTTATCTTTCATCTTTTTAAAATATATTTTTTTCCTAAAGTATGTATTAGTATAGTCATAACTTTAATTTTTAAATTTTATTGATCATCAACAACCACCAAAAAAACCCTTTTTGCCTAGACTAGAACCACATATATACAAGGTATGTGCTACTGCTGCTGTGGGAGTAAGGAATGAAGGACAGACAAATAGCCTAAGGGAGTAGGGCCAGCTAGGGATAACGGATGAAATGCTTGCCTACCTGGTGAAAAAATTTTAAAAACTTAGTTTTTCACTGAACTCTAACTGAAGTTTAGCATTTCATTCTGTCATTAAAAACATGATTTTGAGAAGAAATCCATAACACATAAAGGGTGATGAGCTTTTTTTGGCTGATATCCAGACTGAAAGAGTATTCCAGGTGTTTGGGCAAAGTATACCAGGTATATCACCTCTTTAGCCTTGTGATTTCTTATTGTATCCTAAGGTAGAATTTAGTTTTCATACCTTGATTACTATTATTCTTGATTCACATAAATTTTTCAGTTCACTAAAATCTGCCAATCTTTTTTTGATGTACTTTACATTACTGTTCCTCTTCTATCTTATAATTGTAAACCTGATTTTTTTTTCCACTCAAATGAAAGACTTTATACTTATCCCTCTTCAATTACATTTTCTTAGATTTTGTCTAATGTTTTAGTCTGTCAAAATAATTTTGGATTTCATCATCTATTATACTAACTTTTGCTCCAAGCTTTGTCATGTGAAAATTTGATATATGTGTCATTTTTACCTTTAAGTTAATACACACAGACACACACAGACACACACACACACACACCCTTTAAGTTTTTGATAAAAATGTTAAGTAGAGGCTAAGCATTAATTACTGGATGGGGTTCTCCCCTGGGGAAGATTTCAAACCATTATTGACAAATGCTGAATTTGTCCCAAATCTACTCAGTTGTACCATTTATTTTGTGGCTCTTCTACATTCTTTTGGTAAAGCCTGTTGTGTTTAATCTGGAGTGAAAGAACCCGAAGTCAAATGCCACCACTGATGATTACTTCTCAGCTTCAGTTTCCTCATGTATAAAATTATGGGATTAGACTGTCAGATATCTTTCAGCTCTAGATTTATGAATCCAGAATCCTCTTGTCAGTTCTTCTGATGAAATGCCCCAAATTGCTTGAGTTTGGTTTTCTTATGAAAGTGGATGATTCTTATTTAATGATTTGTTTCTTCAGAGCTAGCTTTTAAAGAAGCAATATAATGTTATGCCAGGAACCTTTGATTTGAAGTCATGAGCTGGATTTGAATCCTCACTCTGTAATTTATTAGCTGTGTGTTCTTGGATATATCATTTAACTTCACTGGGAATCTTTCCATCCTATTAAGATAAGATTGCCTTCTCTATTCTATAATCTTCCTTCCATGATCTAATTCTATGATCTGCTATTTGACTCTACAAGACAAAGTTTAGGGGGGAAAGGGAGGAGTAGTAGGGTATGGAAGAGAAAATTTTGTTTCTTCATTTATTGTAAAGGTTCAGAGAAAATCTCCCCAAAGATAAAAATATGAGATTGCACGGTTTTCCTATTAAATAAGAAAATCCATAGCCCCCAAAGATAGTTTTTCAGAAGCAATGAGTAGTGACTGTTTGAAGTTGTCAGATCAGTCTCTGGGAGTGTTAGGTTTCAGGATATGAGTGGGACTTGAGGAGAAGGAGATATCTTCCTATATAACTTCTTGTTACTGTTTTACCCTTCATTTCTTCTCAAGTTTTTGTGGTTGGCCCTATTTTTGTCACCAAATAACCAACTTATAGAAACATTAATTTTGTACAATTGAATTGGGAACTACTTGTTCCAAGTGTAGCCACTTGGGATTAATACATGCTTATGGCCCTTACTTATACCTCCTTGCCTTTCTCTTTCTGCTCTCTCTTTACTTTTTTTCCCCCAATGCTTATCTTCCACTAATTAAAAAAAATTTTTTTTAATAGCAACCTTTTATTTTTCAAAATACATGCAAAGATAGTTTTCAACATTCATTCTTGCAAAATCTTGCATTCCATAATTTTCTCCCTTCTTCTTGCCTCTCCTGGATAAGTAATTCTATATAGGTTAAATATCTGCAATTCTTCTAAACATATTTCCACATTTATCATGCTGTATTAAAAAAAAATCAGATCAAAAAGGAAAAAAAATAAGAAAGAAAAAAACAAGCAAGCAGATAACAACAAAAAAGGTGAAAATACTGTTTCATGATCCACATTCACATTTAGTCCTTATAGTCCTTTCTCTCCATCACAGGTGATTTTCTCTATCATAAGTCTGTTGAAGTTACCTTGAATTACCTCATTGTTGAAAAGAACTGAGTTCATTATGGTTAATTCTCATATGATCTTGTTGTTGCTGTATACTATGTTCTTTTTGTTCTACTCACTTCATTTACCATTGGTTTATATAAATCTCTCCACACTGTTCTGAAATTTGCCTGCTCAGTATTTCTTATAGAATAATAATTTTCCTTTTCATTCACATAACATAACTTTTTCAGCCATTGCTCAACTAAGGGTCATCCACTCAGTTTCCTGTTTCTTGCCACTACAAAAAGGGCTGCCATAAACATCATTGCACATGTAGTTCTTTTCTCTAATGATCTCTTTGGGATACAGAGACACTGTATGGATCAAGGAGCATCAGTTTGATAGCTCTTTGGGCACAACATTTTCTTCTTAACCTGGGAACTCTGGAATTTTGCTATAAATGTCTTTCAGGAGGTGATAGGTAGATTTTTTTTTTTTTTCAGTTTCTGTGATCTCGATTATCAGGGCAGTTGTCCTTGACAATTTCTTGAAAGATGATGTCTGAGCTCTTTTTTTTTTTAATCTTGTTTCCAGATAATCCAGTAATTTTTAAAGTCTCTCTCTTTCATCTATTTTCCAGATCAATTTTTACAGTGAAATATTTATTTATTCTAGTTTTTTCATCCTTTTAATTTAAATGTTTAATTGTTTTTTGATATCTCATAAAACCATTAACTTCCACTTGCATAATTGTAATTTTTAAGGAATTGTTTTCTTTAGTGAAATTTTGTCTCTCTCCATTTGGTCAATTCTGTTTTTAAGGAGTTCTTTTCTTCAGTGAATTTGAATGGTTTTGTTGCCATTTGGCCAAAAATATTTTTCCAGAAATGCTTTTCTAGGCATCCTTTCCCTCATTGGATCTTTGTGCCCTCTTTGCCATTTGACCTGTTCTGTCTTTTAAAGTGGTATTTTTCTTCAATATTTTTTGTGCCTGCTTTATATCAAGCTGTTGACTTTTTTCAAGATTTTCTTGCATCACTCTCATTTTCCCATTTTTCCTCTTCCTCTTTGAGACCTTTGATTGCCTGAGACCTCCTATTTCCTTATTGGATAAGTTCATTTCTGTAACAACTGAATTTGTATATATATTCTTCCCTTTGGGGAATCAATTCTCTTTCATGAGAGAGAGCAAGCTTCAAGTATTGTCTCCACTCCCACCTCCCATTTTCCCTTCCATTATAAAAACAGTTTTTTGTGTGACTTTTTTTTGTGAGGACATTTTCCCAATTTTAATTCTCTTTTCTTACTTGGGAGGGAGATATCATTCCAACATAATTTTTATCTATGTTCCTTGTAACTTCTCTAATGATAAAATTCTTAAGAGATACATGTATCATCTTGCCAACTGTTTCATTCATTCATTCATTCATGCATGCATGCATGCATGCATGCATGCTGAGGCTATTGGGGTTAAGTGACTTGCTCAGGGCCACACAGCTAGGAAGTGTTAAGTGTCTGAGATCAGATTTGAGCTCACGTCCTCCTAACTTCAGGGCTGGTGCTCTATCCACTGCACCATCTAGCTGCCCCTGTTTAACTTTATTAAGAAACTTATGATTACTCTTTCAAGCTTACCTTTTTAGATTCTCTTGAGTCTTGTCAGATTTTCTGAGTGTCAGATTTTTTGTTAACAGTATTTGAATAGTTACTTTCAAGCTACTTGAAATAATTTTTCTTTGAATTGTAGTTCTCTTTGAGCTCTGGAATGTGAGTATGATATTTTTGGGGGGGGGCAGAAGAGGATGGGTTTACATTTTGAGATCTCTTTTCAGGAGGTAAAAGATTCTTTCAAGCTGTGTGACCCTGGGCAAGTCACTTAACCTCAATTGCCTCAGCAAAAAGCAAAAAAAAAAAGAAAAAAGCAAAAAAAAAAATTTTTTTTAAATTTTATTTTATTTGCATAACATATGTATGGGTAATTCTTCAACAATAACCCTTACATAGCTTTCCGTTACAAATTTTCCCCCCCAACTCCCCACCCCTCCCCTAGATGGCAGGATATCCACTACATGTTAATTATGTTAAAATATTGGCAAATCGAATATATGTATACATATTTCCAAACTTATCATTGTTGTGCAAGAAAAATCTTATCTACACAAACGATATATCAGATAAAGGAAACACAATGTAAGCAAACATCAATCAAGGAGTATGAGAATGTTATGTTGTGGTCCACATTTCGCATCCCTCTCTCTGGGTGTATATGGCTTTCTTCAGTGAACAATTGGAGGTGGTGCAAAAAAATAAATTAAAGATTCTTTCAGTTTCTCTTTTTCCCCATGGACTTAACAGTAAATTTTTTTTTTTTTTTTTACCTTGATAATTTCTTGAAATGTGATGCTTAGGCTCTTTAATTATGACTTTCTTATAGTCTAGTAATCCTTAAATTCTTTCTACTTGATCTAATTTATAGGTCAGTTGTTTTTCTGATAAGAGCTTTTCATTTTTTCTAGTATTTTCTTATTCGTATGACTTTGAGGGTTTTTTTTTGGGGGGGTTTCTCATGGAGCCATTAACTTATGCTTGCCTATTAAAAATTTTAAGGAATTTTCTTAAGTGAAAAATTTTTTTTCATTTTGCATTTGGTCAGTTCTGTTTTTTTAAGGAGTTTCCTTCAGTGAATTTTTGTGCCTCTTTTACCATTTGGCCAATTTTGTTTTTTAAGGTGTTATTTTCTTCAGCACTTTTTTGCTCATAATTTTCTCGCATTACTTTCTTTTCCTAATTTTTCCACTACTACCCTTATCTTTTTTACTTCCAGGAATTCCTGATGGGCTTGGGTATTGTTAGTATTTTCCTTGGGGCTTTCTTTTTTTCTTTTTTTTTTTTTTTTAAATAGCTGTTTGCCCAATGTTGTCTTTTTCTAGGTTTATGTCTTTTTAGTTTTCCCTGCCACTTTATAATGGCTTTTTATGGTGAGATTCTTTTTGTTGTTGTTAGCTCAATTTTTTTTAGCTTATTTCTTAGCTTTGAACTTTATGATAGTTAAATTCTCCTAACATGGGAGTTTGGGAGTTATTGCCCCAAGCTTTAAGCTTTTTCATATTGTTTCCTAATTCTGGGGTTTGCAGATTTGGCATTCCCAAGATGATGTGATTCTTGGATGAATTTGGTTGCTGCTCTCCTGGAAACCTATTCTAATCTTTACCCTGAAAGAGCTCCTACTCTTCTCAGACCATTTACATTTAACAAATATATTTTTGACTGAATTGAAGCAGAGTGATTTTGGTGGGCAAATCAGAATTGATATTGAGTTTTTTCCTCATTACCCATTCATTATATCACTAATGTAGAATTAATATAAAACCATCTAATATTGAGAAAGCATTTGAATTCTGTTAAATGGCCAAATTCATCAGTGTTACCTCTTAATATATGCCCTATATCTTTTGAAAAGTAAGAGGTATGGCTATAAAGTATTGAAATACATTTTCATGTGCTTCATTAAAAATATACTAGCATGTTTCGAATTGTATCATGTTGTCCAATCTTTATGCTAGTGTGTTATGTTGTATCAGCATAAAAACAAGGTACTTTTCTTTAGAGCAAAGAATTTTATGAAACGTTAAATGAATCTGAAAATGAATCTTGGATTTGTGATGAAACTTGCTTTCTGAAATAATCCAAAGTAAACTCTGCAATATCAATACCAAATTGATAACAATATTACTATCAAACTCTTGTCATGAAAAACTTATCCCTGAGATTCAGTGTAGATGCCTCATGCTGATATCAGTGACATTGTTCGTATAGAATTCATTTCACAGTACCAAGGAGTCAGCCAGGCTCATTTATGTAGAAATTCTTAATTTTTTAAAGGAGTCACTGTAAAAGAAAAAGGGTTGAATTGTGGTATAATGACTGGCATTGTTACCATGACAGTGAACCATGTAGTATGATATCTGTGAAAGTTTTTGATAAATATTACTCAGCTTGATTGTCCACTGTATTCACCATGTTTGGCTTTAAATGTTTTTTGACTATTTTCAAAAATCAATCTACCATCAAAGGAAGATTTGCTCACCATTGAGTGCTGTCTCTAAGGTAGTTCTAAGGGAACAGTTTTCACAAAGCTGTGAGCAGAAGTTAGCATCACTGGAATTAAGTACATGGCTGTCCTGGATCACTACTGTGTATGGGACAACACTTATCTGGATGTGTAAGTTCCGAATATATACATTTATTTAAAAAAACAAAAAATCATTATTTATAATCATAGCTCATGCTGCCATTCTAATGAAATAATTCATGTTTTTTTTTTAAGATCAGAAAAATTAAAACAGTCTTCTTGAAAATGAAGACATTAAACAATTGAATTTTCTTTTCTTTTCTTTTCTTTTTTCTTTTTTTTTTTTTTTTCCAGTTCCTGGAATAGATGGAGGTGCTTTAACTGATACTACTCTCACAGATTCCTATTTCAGCACCAGCTTTATTGGAGTCAATGGATTTGGAAGTCCTGGAGAAAACAAGTTTCCCATGATGCAGGTAATGTTGGTTAGAATTTATTATAATTATTTTGTTATTTTTCACTAGTTTAGCCATATTTTGTTAATCATCATCTGACTGCTGGAGAGGGGTTTGCACTTGTGCTTTTAGATCAGAGAAGAGAGTCTATCTGCAGGTCAGTCTGTCCTTAGCTACTTGGAATAACTGTGGCAACAGTATGTAGTTTTTCTTTCTACCTCCTCCTTGGCCCCCCATCCCCTCCCCCCAAAAACCCTTTTTTAATAGGCTACGCCAGATTAAACTGCATATAAAGTTGGTTTTGGAGAGGGAAAACAGTTTTTAAAAATCAATATCTTAAGGATGAATAAGGACATGCATATATGTCTCAATTTGTTCATCTGTTGAATGAGGATAATATTTATACTTATCATAGAGAATTGTTATGTTGAACTATATGAATGTTGAATATGTTCTTAGTTTATTTATATCCACATATTTAGAGATGAATATCTTTCTTCTGAGTATTGTTTTTGCTAATGCAGATAGCATACCATTTTTTTTGTGGTATTTTACTGAATGACTGTTCTAGCAAACATGTTTTGCCCAAAGCTTTTTTTCCTTAGAAGCAGACTTTTTTTTTTTTTTTTTTTGCTTTTTGCTAAGGCAATTGGGGTTAAGCGACTTGCCCAGGATCACACAGCTAGGAAGTGTCTCAGGCCAGATTTGAACTCAGGTCCTCCTGACTTCAGGGCTGGTGCTCTATCCACTGCGCCACCTAGCTGCCCCTAGAAGCAGACTTTTTAAGATTTTTTTGCAAAGGCATGATTGGAAACCTTATTGGATATTTCTTTTAGCTTTTGGCTTTCTGCAACATGCTGAACACATTATACTTGGCTCTCTGCATTTCTCTCTCTGTCTCTTGCCACTGTGTCACATAGACTGGTCTTATAAATATTTAGGCAGAATTGGAAAGCCCCTTGTCCTGAAATACCAGTCCTTCATATGTCTAATAATCATTCCCCTATTATAACTTCATTCCTTTGGATCTAGAGGGCTTTTTCATTTCCAGGAGCTAACTGTTCTTTGAAATGTGAAAACCCTAAATAAGAATGGGAACTGGAGTTATACTTTAAGTTAAAAATTAAAGCCTTAGTAAGAATTAATTGACATACCTTTGGAAGCCATTGCACATCTAGAGAAAAGGGATGTTGAAGCAGGAATGAGAACAGATTCTTTTTACCTTTCTTTGTATCCCTGGCATTTAGCACAGTGCCTGCTATATAGTAGGCATGTAATAAATGGTTGTTGATTTGATTTGACATGACAGAGGAGGAGGAAAGAAAGCTTTGAAGACAAATTTCTCCCATAATTTTTATTTTTGTATGCTGCTTTGTTGTGTTTTTTGGAAAGAGCTGAACCCTGGATAGTACCATAGTTTGAAAAATGGTAACTGCTAACTGCTCATATGATCTTTAATGTTTATTCAGTTTTGTTATATAATGTAGGACTATTGATTTATGAAGTATTTCATTTTAATTTGTCAAATACAAAAAAGTTGTTAAATATCCATTGTATATATGTTTTAAAGATGTCACATTATGTGTATTGCATAATATTTTCAGTGTCCTGTCAAATTAATTTGATTTATCCTACATAATAGGGTAAAATAGTATCTAGAGATATCTGAAAGATCTTTGGAAAGACAACAGGTTTTTCTTTATAATGCTTTCATTTTCTTTTGAGATCTTCTTTTACTTCCTTACTTGTATTACTATCTGGTACAGTTTATTTAATTTGTGAGTAAAGGTTTTATCTATTATGATACATTTATAATATATATATGTATGTATGTGTATACATACATATATATATATTCAAAGAAAAACTATCTTTTGATTTTTCCTGTACAGCAAGATAACTGTAAATATTTATACATATATTTGATTTGTCATATATTTTAACATAATTAACATGTATTAGACTCTGCCATCTAGGGGAGGGGGTGGGGGGAAAGAGAAAAATTTGGAACAAAAGGCTTTGCAAGAGTTAATGTTGAAAAATTACCCATGCATATATTTTGCAAATAAAAAGCTTTAATTTAAAAAAAAAAAGAGGAAAACTCTTATTTTTTTTTTAATAAACTAAGAAATCATTTCTCAGCAATGTTTCTTGAATTAAATGTCAGTTAATTATTATACTCAGCACAAAAAGTTTTTTAGGTAGTATGCAGTTATAAAAGTAATTATAGTAAATAATCTTACATGGTAAATCTTAACTTTTCTAAAATAAGGTAAATCTTAACATTAATTTGTGTCTAGGACCTGCCTATATTTATGACTGAAATGGTGGCCACAGTCTAGATGGGCTAATATATTCTATATATTTAGAATCTTTTAGAGCTTATTTTTTGGGGGGGAAGAGAGGGGACAAAGAAGACAAGGAAAAAGCTGATATAGTAAGGTAATTTTAATCTTCAACTAAAAATAATTCCACAAAATTATAAATTATATATTAGTTCTCAGATATATGTTATGCAAATTAAGTTTCTCTAGTTATATTGAATACCTACCAAAATCAGAGCTAAGGTGATTTTGCATACTAGAGAAATTTTAGTTATTTTAATATGAAAAAATAATAATGTTTGCATCAGAAAACCAATTCTGAAATACATGCCATATTCAGGCTTTGATTTTTCTTTTTCTGTTAAAACCTTGCTAAGTTTTTATGAAAATTTCAATTTGGCACTTTGAAATACTATTTTGAAAATTTTGCAGTACAATTTATTAAAAAAAAGTAAGATTATCCAGATGAGATAAATTCCTTTCTCCCAATTTTCTATAGATTTAATTATCTAGCTACATGTTTTTAAGGTGTGCTATCTCCTTAGGATTATATTCCCTACATAACTAAATTTCACAGTGTGTTAGTAATGTTAAGTTATAGTTTAAGACTTAATTCAGAATTTGTTATACATAAAAGGGTACCTAATTTATATAATGGCTATAATTCATATATTTCTATTGCATATAGAAAAAGTATTTTCTAAACAAAAGAGAAACATAGGATCATAGATTTAGAGCTGGAAATCACCATAGAGATTTTCTAAGTCCAACCCCTTTATTTTATAGATGAAGCAGCCAAGGATTGTAAAGATTAAGGGACTTGACCAAAAATCACAAACTTCAGAGCTAGGATTAGAATCCTGATCCTCCGATTGGAGATTCTCTTCTCTTTCTTTTATACTACAGTGAGTGCCTCTGTAAACAAGATAGTAGGCATCTCTAAGAATTTCTTATGCTCAGACTTTATCAAGCACTAATTTTTGAAGCATCTATTTGACGACCTGGCTTAGGCTATTAAACATATTTTAAGTTAATTACATTCCTTTCAAAAAATAAACTTCTGATTTTGACTTTTGTTGCTCCTCCTTTCCCCCATACAATTAGTATGGAATAATGGGTTTTCATTTACTTTCAGTATTCTAACTCTTAAATAATATCATGGACTTAGCCTTCTGTGTGATGCAAGACAGTTATTGACATCTGTTATCTTAATTGCCTATAAAGTGTCACCAAGTTAAATGAAAATCTTAATTTCACTAAAAATGTATAAATAATCTAGTTTCTTGAGCTAAAGTTCTGAAATGGAAGTATACATGTATCTACCAATTACTGGAGGAGATTATTGGCTGAGTTCTCCCTACTGGCAAAAAGCCAGTAGGTACTATTTATATCTTGGAACTGCTTTAAGGTCTTTAGCCATTTTTTTTTTTTTTAAATCACATTAATGGAAGTGAGGAACTTGTAGAAAAAAATTTTTTTTTATATTATTTTAGATTTGGTAGACTATAATTATGTTTAATCGGGAAAAATTTGGAAATGTTTTGAAATGATGTTCCACAGTTCTTATGAAAATAAGTATCAGAATGAAGATGTTACAGGTATACTTTCTTGAATTATTTCATTTATATAATTCAGTTAGTTTTAGTTTAATGTTCTTTGGGAAGGTAATTATTTTGAGAGAGAGAAGTTGATAAATTTTTTTTACATACATTTTAAAAAGAGATTTAGCCTTCAGAATATTTCATGGCAGAAAGGGATAACTCTATAGTGCCAATTACTGTGATCTATACACATCAGAATGTGCATACACAGCATAGAGGGAAGAACAAGCAGAGACTTGCAGTCATCCACAGTGCAGCAGAATGTATGATGTGTTACGCCTCTCTGTGGAATGAATCATTTAGTAGTGAAAAACTTTATAGGTCAGAGGTGCTAGATAATTTAGAGGCAGTATGTCATGTGAAGAACTCTTGGGTACATAATGAACACAATCAATGGATCTTCTCATTCACGAAATATGTCCACATATGAGACTCAATTGAAGGTATTAGGGATGTATAGCCTGTAGACAAGATGACTTGAGTAACATAAAAGCTATTTTCAGTTTTTAAAAGACCCTTATGTGGAAAAGAGAGATTATATTTGTCCTGTTTGGTTTTGGAGGATAGAATTAAGAAACAAGAATGAAAAGAGGCAAATAGACTCTGAAACTCATTTAGACTTGATATCAAGAAAAATTCCTTAAAAAATGGATTGGGTTGAGAAAAGTGAATTCTCTCCTTGTAGCTATTCAGATAGGGAATGGATGTTACATTTTGGGTATATTACTGTGAAGATTGTGTTCAGTACCGTTCGGAATAGATGATTGGGTTCCCTGTCAATTTAGAAATTCTGTGAAGCTTTAATTAATACTTTGTATCCCATGGGGCCATGAATAAGTGGGAGGATGAAAAATCAATAAGTTGTCTGGTTATTTGGAAAAAGATGGAAAAATAAAACCAGAATTGTTTATTCATGTATTCATTAGCTCTTCACTTGCATGGTAATGAGCAGTGGCAAATGGGATTATAAATTGTATAAAATTATAAGTTCCATATCTGTCTTTTATGATGAAAAATAATCTGTGGTGAATATATTATTAACTGGTACTGACTCATTTAACTTTTTATTACTTTCTTATATCCCAGTACTTCAATCTTACACCCCTACCTTTATAAAGTCCTGTCTGTATTATTTTTCAGAGGATGACTAATAGCAGCAGTTCCCCAAGCCTTCTTAATGACAGTGCCAAGCCATATGCCAGCCATGGTAAGAATGGAAACTTTTTAAAGGATGTTTAAGTAGCTTCTACACTAAAAATCGATAAATCCTCGTTCTATCTTTTTAAATCAGTAGAAAAGGGTAAAAATTCTTGTATTAACTTTTTAAAATATTTTCTGTACTGCATAATTCAAAAACTTTTAGAAAAATTGTTCTGAGATATATTATGAAGTCAAACAGCAGATGATGATTTTAACATTTGAACTTTTTTTTTCTTCCATTTCAAATAGAAATAATCCTATTAAATATAGAATAAAATGTGCTAGTTACTAGATTATAACTTTGAAATGTTAAAATCATGTGATAGTATGAAATACAATAATGCCACCAATTTTTGAGGTGATTTTATTTTAAATATAAATTTGTACTATATTTTGTATTTCCCTTTTTTCCTTTTGGTGCTTATGGTGCTCTTTGTATTTTGTTCTATTTTACACTATTAAGGTAATAATAGTAGCAATTAGTAATTTAAGTGTGCCCCCGCCCTTTTTTTAAAGTTAAATCATTATACAGCTAAATTATGGAGTAATTGTTTTAAAGGATTCGATGTTCTTGTAGATGTGCAAATCTAAAGGTTAATTTATGGATTTGTTAACTATAATGCCTGTAGGACAGATACACAAGAAAAGGCCATTGGTAACTGAAGAGTAACAAATCAGAAATGAAAACATTATATATAAATATATGGTAAATAGGATTTGATATACATTTAATTTTATGAAACAGCTAGGTTTTTGAAAATTGTAATACACCTTTCAGTTACCTTTTTCATAACATTCAGTTACAGATGATTAGAATTTTTGACTAGGAAAATTTAATGATTTTATTTGAACAGTGCTTTAAACATTTGGATTTTGCTGTAAAGAGGGAGGCAGTGTGATACAGTGAGTAGAGTACTGATTCTGGAATCATGAGAATTTGATTTTAATCCTGCCTGTGATTATTACTGCCCTCTGTGACCTTGGGTAAGTCACTTATACTCTCCAGGCCCAAGTTTCTTTATAAAATAAGGGGGTTGGAGGTCCCTTTCAGTTTTAGTTCTGTTTCCAATGATCTGATGTTTGTCCATTTGGTTGGCTCTGTTCTTACCTTCTTGATATGGAAATGAAATTTATGATGATTGTAAAATATAGGAAAATATAGATTAGCTTATATTAAAGAAAAATGTAGCCTGGAATTAAATGGCACAATTTTTAAAAATAGCCTCATGATTGACACTTAATGTTTGTTTTATCTACCAAAATCAACTACACTTAGAGTATTATTTCTTCCCTTTTTTCAATCTTCTTGTCATATGATTTAGCTAAAATGACAAAAGCCTTTGGCTACTGTGGATAGGGTGATTCCCACCACCTTCCCCCCCCCCCAGCAAATAGATATTTCTGTAAGCATATATCTTTGAATTTTTGATTTTTCTTTAAGCCCTGAAATATATATGCATGTTTATGTAATTGTTATGAAGTATTAGACTAAATACGGATTTAATTAATTCAATATAGAATTAGTACAGTACGTTAAACTGTTAAGTTTAATTTGTATGATTTTGTTTATGAATGTATCTCTTTTTAAAAATTATGATAGACATTTGCTTTTTTGAAAAATTTAGAGATATATTATATATGGCAGTCTAAGGTGATAAGGTAGAAACTTTATTGTTACTTACTTTCAGATCCTTTAGGCTCACCGGGTTCATCCTTGTTTAATGACTTTGGTGCCCTCAGCATCTCTCAGAGGAGGAAGGTAGGTTACTGCTAGATTTGGATGAAAAATGATTAAAGGATTAAAATATTTTGTAAATATCTTGAGGTTGAGCCAGTTTTAATTTAAAAATAGAAGATACTTTCTGGGATATGTTGTTGCTACCTTTGTCTTTTCATTCACATCTTTTCTATGTGTGGAGTTTTCTTTAACTTATGTGCATGAAATAGATAAACTATGGTATGTTGTTACAAAATTATTTTTAATAATTTTTTTGCCATTTTGTTTTAACACATGTTCTATTCTTCAGTTTAGTACATGATTTTTTTCATACAGTTATGACTTTTCTATTAAAATGAGCATTTTTAAGTATCATCTTTTGATCATGTTTTATGACTGTTTTGCTTGAGTTTCAAAGATGCTGTTTTTAACTTAAACTCCTGAAACCATTGAACAATTATTATACTACAAACAGAACTTAACATTTTTGTATCTTTAAGTAAGCCATTAAAATTTTTTTTTATAACAGATTACTTACATTTCAAATATCTAAAGGATTTAGATGTCCCAAAAGAGCACTATAAAAACACTATAGATTTGTTGCTAGTTATTTGGAAGTGTTACAGTTTTTTGAAAATAGAAGTCAA
The DNA here is from genome assembly GCA_023553655.1 of Myrmecobius fasciatus. Taxonomy (NCBI): domain Eukaryota; kingdom Metazoa; phylum Chordata; class Mammalia; order Dasyuromorphia; family Myrmecobiidae; genus Myrmecobius; species Myrmecobius fasciatus. Next base: position 747,654 of record JAJPUD010000157.1, on the reverse strand, counting down.
AGATTTTACTATATTTTTCTTCACGCTGAATTTTCAGTAAAAATTTCCCATATTATTAGTAAAAGAATAAATCATTTAGAGTGTACTAGCTTTTTGGGTTTTGTTCTTATTAATATTTGGGATCTATAAGTGGCTAGAAATATTTTTGGAAATAACTGTTTGGAAATCAGGAAAAGGATAAAAAATGAAGGATCATTCAGTTTCAGAATTTTTTTTTTTTTTTTCCGATTTACCTGGGATCAATGGTTAGGAAATCTGGATCACCCAGTCTTCTTGTAGATTCTTTTTCTCAGCTCCAAAAACACAAATCATAGGGACACCTTACTTTTCTAGAGCAGCTCACTGGCAGCTTTATTAATTAAAAAGAGTCAAGTACCAGAAAGTAAACACAAAATAAATGCTGCTGAATACCTCAAATGCTAGATGCTTGGTTCAAAATCCATGTACTAAAACTGGAGGTGTATTACTTAAAGGAGAGCTTTGCTGGTAGAGTCTCTTTACTCTTGACCCGACACATAGTGGTAATGTATAGTTGTGGTTTTCTTTACTAGCTAATAAAAGTAGAATAGAAGAGAGGGGAAAGGAAAAAAAAAGAAGGAAAAAAGCTTACAAATAATCCCACGGAAAAGCATGAAAAGTAGTAGCAGAAAGCTCAAGAAGGGCAGACAGAGAAACTGTAAAAATTAAACACAAGAAATAATTTAAGCACAGTCTGGGATTACTTAGTATTAATTACACAGTCATTGTACCTACCTCATATTTCAGTGGAACCTGAGGTATCATTTTTATTAGAGTACTGTCTATAATATTTAATGTACTTAATGACAACCTTTAATTATCAAGAAAATCTTTAAATAGTATTTTATTTTGTTTAAAATGACAGAAGTATGTAATTTAGAAAGTAACTTTCATATGAGGAATATAAAAATAGATATATGAAATATTGTGAAATAAAAACAAAATCAGAAGATCAGCAAATAAACAATTGAATCTCCTGGGGTCACTGGGGAAGCAGAATCAAAGGAGATTTAGAAGAAGATAATAACTGAATGACTATTATAGTTGTCTGTATTGAAATTTATTTTTAAAATTGACATATGTATGTATATACACACACATATATATACACACATACATACACTTGTTTGATTATATTGTTTAAAGTTCAGGTTAAAATTATTATTTTAAAAAAATCTGTTCAAATTGATCAAAATAAACTTTGATATTAAAAGGGCCAAATCCATACATATTTTAAATACTTAATTTTCTGATTAATATCTTAGTGATGCTTGATGGCTGAGATTTATTAGTGTGTAGTAGAATATGACAGTCTCAGAACTGTGTAGAAGCTAAAAAAGAAAAAAATCAGCCAGAAAAGTGGGAAACATGACAGATTGCCAAGAAAAAGTAAAAAGAAAAGCCGTAATTGTTTTAAAGGTAAGTTGCTTTTTAAAAGTTACAGAGACCCTGTGATATCCTCAAAGCCAGGAGAACCACTGACACAGATATGCTAACTATGAGTCCCTGGACAAGTCATGAATATTTCAGTGTTCTAGGTTATGAATTCTTAAACTGTTTCTGTTTGTGACTCCTTTTAGACTGTGAAATTTTTGTGACCCTGGGCATATAGGTATGTAAATAGGGATACAAATCAAGCATTTGCTGATAATAAATCATAATTTTGCTACCTACATATTTAGTTACTCCATTTGAGGTTGCAAACCACAGTTTAAGAAGCTGGGTGTCTAGATAACCTTGAGAGTGTAAATAGCAGAGAAGGTACAGAGTTGCATCTATAGAGGAAATTTTCCCACCTAAAAATTATAACTCTCATGCCAATTCCTTGATTTTAAAAATAATTTTGAGGCACAGCTCACCAAAACATCTCCAGAAAACATTCTTATTAGCTTTTTAGAATAATAGATCCTGGAGCTGAAAGAGATCATCTAATCCAACCTTTTTAGTTTTCAGGTGAAGAAATGAAAGTGAGAGATTGAGACAACTAGAATTTCAAAGAAAAATCTAGTTTTTGAACTCAGCGTCAGAGCCCAGCATTCTTCCTCCTATCCATGCTAGCCTCTTCACTTAATATAAAGCAAAAGAGGAAAATCAATTAATATATTTTCTTGATCTTATAGAGGAAAGGCTGACAATCAAAAATACAGGAAATTTTTTTCCACTTATGTGTAACAGTGATTAGTTAAGCATGGCAGCTATTGTTTATATAAAGGTAGGAAATCTAATTAGATTGGGGAACTTAAGAAAATGATATTTTAAGGGGCAGCTAGGTGGCGCAGTGGATAGAGCACCAGCCCTGAAGTCAGGAAGACCTGAGTTCAAATTTGATCTCAGACACTTAACATTCCCTAGCTGTGTGACCCTGGGCAAGTCACTTAACCTCAATTGCCTGAGCAAAAAGAAAAAGAAAAAAAAAAAGATATTTTAAATTAGGGTGGATTTATGATACTTAATTATTATTACAAAACTATGAATTATAAGGTATGAGAAAACAGAAGTCCTTGAAGTTTGAAAAGGGACAAATATAATATCTTTGCCTAATTCCTTATTCTTTAGTCTCCAAAGACATTAGTTAGTATTCATATATCTAAAAGACTACAAAGTGCATGGAGATCAGTCATTCAGCTTTGTTTAAGAAAAGAATCTTGCTAAAACAATTTACCATCTGTGTATAATAAATACAATCAGGAAAAGTGGTTACTTTTATCAGTTCAGCATACTTATTAGAGATAATTTTATTAGATTTCTAAAAATAAGCAACATGATTTCTATACTCTAAAGAATTTGAGAACCCCCAATAAGAAAGACCATTAAAAAATACTTACAAGTGCAAATGAAGCTAAGTGAATATGAGGTAGAAAAGTAATAGGAATCCTACTTGTAGAAATTCATGAAAGACATTAGTTAATGAGTCTGTACAAATCTTTAGTAGTGGGAGCTTTAGTAGGGCCTTTTTTTTTTTTTTAAACCATTGGAAAATTTCCTTAATAAATTTTCAGAAAATGGTTTCTTCCTAAATCATGGTTTTAAAACTTGCATAATGTTTCTAGATTTCTTGAAAAAATACTTTAACATTACTAGGGATTTTCTTAAGATCGTGCCATTCAGACATATTTAATTTGATCTGCTCTATCTCCTTTAGATTTATTTCAGCACACCATTGCTCAAAGAATTGGGGTTTAGAGATCTAAAATATATATATAGGAGGTCTAAACAGTCTAAAAAAAATAATAAAACCCCAAACCACATTGTTAGTCTGGGTTATATTGTTAGTGCTTGAAGTACTCCAAGATGAATATATATTCATTCCCCCTTTTCCCCCAAACTTATAATCAACAGGCATCCAGGTCCCTGGGGAGGAGGGGATGGGGTAGCAGAAAGTGGGAGGTGGGGAGTCCTTCAGGCCATAGTGTCCATTATAGAATTATATTTAGTTAGTTGATTTAAGGAATTGAGAGTATGTTTCATTTCTAGATGTTTGTTTTTAGTTGACTTTTAATTGGGTATTGGGGCAAAGATGTATGAAGCCAGAAAAAATTTTCAAAGACCTAACAAAAACCTGACAACAAAAAGGAGCCTAATGAATAAACTCCTAAAAACAAACAAAAAAAGAAACAATTTGTCAGAAATGGGAAGACAGTAGATATTAAAGTACTGCATTATTGTGAAAAACAATTTAGATATAGAATTAATAGAAGTCGAGGAATTCTCTATGAACCACAAACATGAGTTTTGAAATACTGTTACCTCAGTTAAGAATATTAAGAAAATAAAGATCCTTTGTTAAAAGTTGACAGTGTTTTAATAAAAGGAAAACTACAGTAGAATCTAGTTTGCAGCATGTTACCTTATAAAATTTTATTGCTTACTCTATTTGCATGTATACAACAAAATATTTTCTTGCCTACATTCTCTTAGTTGACATTAAAGGTATTGAGTTGATCTTAGGAAGAATTGAGAAGTCTTTAAGGTTTATTTTTGACTCTAATTATTCCTTTGTAACCTTACTGCTTGTGTCTTTCCCTTAGCTAGTGGTCAGTGCTCTTCTGTTTTATAAATTCGTTTTTCCTATCAAAACAGCAAAGTATTACATGGCAATTATATTTACTGATTGGTTAGTTAGTCTTTTTATGAGAATATTTAAGTGAATATATATTACTTCAGGTAGGCATTATATTTAAATTTTGATTTCTACCCATAGAAGGAAAGATTGTAAAACTGTAAAAGTAATTTTGGGAATTGGTAAATAGAATTATTTTTAAATGGATAAGGAAGTCAAAGCCTTGACATCATATTACATTAAAATATTAAATTAATCCCTTAAGTCATATATATATCAGTTTTGACCACAGTTATGATTTAGCTCTTTTGCATTGATTTTCCCTGGCGATAGGTGACAGAAGAGAAAAGCGATTTTATCTTTACCTTCCTATATGACCTTTTTTTGCTTGGGCAACAAGAAATTGAGGTTTAAACTGCTAAAGGCTTATCACTGGGAACAGATGTAGGGAAAGGAAGATGGGAATAGGTGGATTTAGGAATATATTCAGTTATTAATATAAGTATCCTCATGTGGCTTCCTCCCTTCAGTTTCCCCAGTTTTGGTAAAGTTAGATTTACCTCTCCTTTCTCTTAATTTTGACAGTCCCCTTCTTTTCCACTTGCTTCAAGAATCCCAGATATATATTTTATGTTTTCTGGAACTTGTAGTTATTTTATTTAAAATTTGATTGCATTTTTTTCCTGGAATATATCCTTCTTGTACCTTCTATATTGTTTCTGCTTCCTAGTAATGAAATTTTCAGTGCAATATATTGTTGGGTCATAGTTTTCTTATTAATATAGAATTTTCTTAAGTCATTTCAGAAACTAAAAATGTTATTCGGATATCCTTAAACAATTATAGCATGCTGGGAAATTATATAGCTGGGAATCTTTTTTTTTTTTTAACCCTAGGTCAGTCTCTTTTTATATTAAGTCCAAATTGATCTCTGTGTTTTTTAAAGAATAAAGAGAAAATTGAAGGAACATAAAATAAGCATTATTATAGAAGGCAGTGCTTATAGAGAAAGTCTTTATTAAAAATTTTTTTTCATTATACATGTATATTAACTTTTTAAAAATACATATTTCTTTATGGATCATATTGGGAGAGAAAAAAAGAAAAAAGTGAACATAGCTTGTGTTTATTAAGATTCAATATCCATAGTTTTTTTTTCTGTATGCAGATAACCTTTTCTGTTAAGGAAAGCTTTAAAAGACTTGTAGTTAGGGTGGAGAAGAGAAAAGAAACCACAGCTTTTGCTGTTATCAAGCAAATACTGAGTCAAGAGTTTGTTGACAGTTACTCTTCATCTTTATAAGTGATTAAGCTAAAGGATATAAACAAAATTTAAAAAAATTACTGACATTTACATAGCATTTTAAAGTCTGCAAGGGTCTTTGCCTAAACCAAGTCCTGTGAAATGGGTGCTATAGATATTGCCTGCATTATTCAGATGAGGAAATAGACTTGAGGTAAGTGACTTGCTTACCCACAGTTTATATATATGTAGGTAGTGAGTGTTAGAGACTGCATTTGAACCTAAAGCTTCAACTTCAAGTTAAGCTCTTTATCTACTTTGTCATACAACAGAGCAGTACCAATTGATCCATGGAAAATTTGACTGATGACTTCAACCAAATTAACACTTACATGAACAAGCATTTATTAGGTGTCAACTATCTTCTAGACACTGTGCTAAGCTTCTGGATACTAGAGATACAAATTTCAAAATGAATCCATGCCCTCAAAGTTTACATTCTAATAATATGGTAAACCTTTCTGAGATTGACCTAAGTATGGATTTAGATAGTTGTAAAATCATCATCCTTTGAAACATTTACATAGTTGAAGTCCTCAAAGTCTTGAATATTTTAAGTATTTATATACCTGAATCTAGCATGAGGTAAAAAGTGAGGAGTAGGGAAGATGCTATGGCATGGCAGAGAAATGTCTGTTATGCATAATTTGGTATCTGAGACTGTCCTGGATAAGATTGAACTCTCACCAGTCAATACATATATCCCTAGAGTAGGAGCTGGAGCTATGGTTGGAGAGAGGATGCAACTATAGAAGTTAACTATGGGGCATAACTACAAAGGTTGTAATCAAAAGTAGAATTAGGTTTTTCTGTAAGACCTGATCCAAAATAATAATGATATATACTATTCTTCCCCATCCCCAGCTCCCCACTGTAAGCCATTATTAAGGTGAATTATAAAGTTTCTGATACAAAATTGTGATTTATTTGTAATTTAAAGGATATGTCATAAAAGTATGAATTAAAATTTGATTACTTATCTGAAACTTTTTTTCTTTTGGTCATTGCCTCAGGTATTGATTGAATTTTGGTTAACTTGAATTACAGAACTATTTAAAATCTTATGTTCTATTTGGTGAAACATAATATTTAAACAGACTTAATAATGGGAGAAATCTAATTTCTCAGGAACTAAATTATAAAGTGGTATGTTGTCAATTATTACAGATCTTGATGAAGAGTTTATAACTTTGTAATATACTTGTTAAAATATGGATGGATAGCTTATATTACAATAAGCCATTAAGAACCATAAAATATTTGAGATGCATGTGTGAATTAAATTTCATTGCTTTTAGATATAATGGAGCATATAATTCTGTTGTGTCTTAATCAATGAGTGACTTTATAGCTTTTATGAATTACAAAGTAAGTTAAAGGTGAACTAGGAATTTGAAGAATTTCCTTGCTTTTTAGTTACTCAAATTGTAATTAAGATAAAATTTATGTTGTTGATGGCGATTTACTGTTGCCAGTCTTTTCTTGTGTTTCAGTGTTGAAATTTATAGCGATTGGTCATTACCTAAAATCCCTATTTTCAGGCTTTACAGTTTCTTGTTGAGTGAGTGGTGGTAGGAAGAGGGGGGGAGAGCAAAGGCTGTAGTACTAGGTGGACTTTGCATTTTCAAATGGACCCACAATTGTTAAATGGGTCCACAAGTGCCTCAGTGATGATAAGTAATGATCTTGATAGGTCTCTCTGTACTATATAGTTCTCTATTTCTTTTGATTCAGCCAATCTTATTGAATTCAGGAGAGAAGGCAGTGTATAAGAATTAATGGCATTGAATTAGATCAGATAATGTTAAGATCATAATGTGCTAAAATTACGTTATAGAACCTAGAATGAATTCCTCTTATTCTCAACATATTGTCTGTAATTTTTGCTATTTTAAAATTTTGTAAGTTATCTTTTGTATAACATGGGGGTGCTATTTATTTCTCTAGCTAACAAAAATATGACTGCTGTTTAATCTACTTGGATTGAGCATTTTCGTTTTGTGAAGTGTCTAGTTTTGATTTATCAGTAATACATTAAAAATTAGTCAGACATCTAAACAAATATGTTAAAAGCAAAAGAAAGTAGCTTTCAATCAGTGCTTTTTAGTATATACATTGGATACTTCCTTTTAGTAATCTGGAATTATGTTAACCAAAGTTTCTATACTTCAAAAGGTTTGGCCTTTTATTGCTGTAGCTATTCCCTTTACCAATTCTGATTATGCTTCCCTCCACACCTTCAGAGTTAGTCTTCATGAGTTCCTATGGTCAAAAAAGTTCATTACTTAATGTCCAGATCTACAGATTTTGTTCCTACTGACAATTCTGACAATAGTCTTGAAACTTTTCTAGCTCAGTATAGGACTATTTGATTTCCTTTCAATGTTCCAAATAAATCTTCACATACTTTTAAATTTACCTTAATAATGGTTTGTGAGAGGTAGGGATGGAGAAGTATAATATATATTAGCATATTTTAGAATATCATGTTGTACATGCCAGAGCTTATACTACTCCTGATATAGTTTTTGAGAACTCAGTGTTACATCTTTACTATAATAGGGCAATGGTTAGCTCATTAAAATATTTATTATAACATGGAAATAACTCACCTAGAAATAAAACCAATTTCCTTCCTTTTATTGTTAATACTATATTTTAGCTCTAGTTTTGGGTTATTTTTATATTTGGTGATTATTTTTTGTTTTGTTTGTTTGTTTGTTTTGGTCACTAAACATTCCATGAATATCCTAAAATGATATTCTCAGAGAAATGATACTGCTGCTTTGATTCTATATAAAATAGGAATTACTCTTTACTAGAAAGCCTATGCCTAATGATCTCATTATTATACAGTGGAATTTCATTGTAATATTGGTTTTTAAAGGAAGGGTGGAGGAAGAAGGGAAAAAGAGGAATAAGCATTTAAAATGCCTCATATGTGCCACGCACCGTGTTAAGTGTGTTTGTAAAAATCTCATTTGAGGACAAGACTAACTATTGTTATAAGGTATATGTACCTTTATACAAACCTTTGTTATATTTAGATTGATCAGACATATAATTTAACCATAAATGTATATTCTGGTGTTTTGAGTATAGATACACTGTAATTTAGACCAAAGAATGCTGTGGTATATTTTTTGAATTTTTTTTTTTCCTGTGAGATCCTAATATTTAAGTTTTGCTTTACAAATTTTACAACATTTTCTTGGTTATTGATAGTTTTATATGTCTGTAAAACTTGAATTTTTCTGATCTTCCTTTGCCATTTTGTCTCTTCCTATCTATATTTTAAGATAAAATTACATAAGAAGTTGGAACCTACCAAGTTAAAATACATTTTCATGAAAACTTGAAAAAAAAGTAATAAATAGGAAAAGAAATAACATGAATTTTGTTGAGCATCAGCCTTTTTCTATATTTCAACCAGGACAAATGGAATGAATTTTTTTCTAAGGCGACTAGAGCCAAAGCTAGATAGGATTTATAAATATATATAGACTGTCACTTTAATTAATTATGGAAATTTGACTACAAAATGAGTCGTTCAACTGTTATTTTAAGTAAATATATTTGTGCATATATAAAAACTAGCTAACTTTTTTCTGTCTTTTCTTAGGATTCAAATAAATTGAACCAATTTGATAGCCAGGAATAATGATTTTGAGTTCTTAAAATTGGATAAAGATCATAGGGTCAGAAGTCAGAGCAGGAAGGGATCTTTGAAGTCATCTAATTTAGCACTCTTATTTTACAGATGAAGAAACTTAAGACCCAGATAAGAAAAGTAATTCAGTTCTAAACTATGCATTGTTCTTAGCCTTATTAATTTATAAAGCATTAATAATTTAGTAAATTGTCACTAACCTGGATTAATGGAAGAAAGACTATATTTAGTGAAAAGTATTTATTTTATAATATTTTTAAAAGAAATATAACCATATCTTCACATTTTAAAGGAAATTCTAGGCTAATTAAGTGTTTTTTAATGGCATTAAACGTTTCTTAACTAATGATTTCTAACAGCTATCAAAAGTCCAGCCTATCCTGTAGTTTCTCTTTATTTTGTATAAATGTGTTCTTCTAGTCTTAAAAGGGACTTTATGGGTTATCTAGTCCAACCCCCTCATTTTACAGATGAGGAAACTGAGGCCCAGAGATGTGAAGTGACCCACCCAAGGTCATAGAGGTAGAAAGCAGCCCGGGTGGGGTCTGAACCCACATCCTCTGACTCCAAATGAAAATTTCATAACAGTGGACCTGAGGCACTGCAAGCTCCGCAAGTATCCATGTATTTCTGAATAATTTAAGAAAGATTCAATTATGTTCACATTTTATTGTATTCACATTCATTCAAAATTGGTCATTCATGTTTGGTGCTCTGGATAATTTAGCTAATAAAAATATTTAATAACTGAGAATCAGAACACCTCTTTTCCATCATATCATATTTCCATGCATTAAGGGTAGTTCATTTCATTTGTTATTCAGAGTCATAGTACTTGGGAGCTGGAAAAGGTCATCTAGTCCATATTTAGATTTTTGTAGTGTGGGTAGAAATAAACAAAGAATTTAAGGAAGAAATTGTTACTATTAACTGCAGGCCTTGGTTTTTTATTATAACTGCATTATTTTTAAATGGTTTTAATTAGTTTATTCTCTTAGACAAAACTTTCACCTTCATATCTCATTTATACTCCATATTTGTTTGAGAAGTCCCATTTTTTCCAAAGATGTAACTTTTAGCCTAATTTTTATTATAAAATTTAGTTTTTAAAATGGTAAAATCTGAATTAGTTATTTAATATTACTTTCTCTGCTTATAATATTATTTTATATATGCACACTGGAATCTTGCTGTAGCACATATTTCTGTATAAGATGGGTCCTTTATTATTCACAGAGGGCTGGTTGGATTTGAACTTGTTAACAGCAGAAGTACTTTGTTTCTGCATTCTTTCATCGATAACATGATTCCATAAATGGACCTTGAGGGATGTCTTATATTGGTCATTTTCACTATCTCTTTTATTTTAAAAATATCCTTGTTAAAATAGAGTAACTGAAAAGTACAAATGCTAACTGAATTTACACGTTGTTACTCACTTTGATAGTTTTGTCTATTATATGCTAAGTAGGAAGAAATCTTTAACATTTCTTCATTTTAGCTTGATTCTTTTGTATTTATCCAGAAAGACTATAATATGAGATGTACTTCTGGAAGATCTTTGACTTACATAGTAGCAAATTAATTTTCACAGTTCTTATTTTCTAAACTCTTGGTTGTTTAAAGAAATTTGAAAAAAAAATTTATTTAGTAAAGGTGGTCTTCACACCTTAGTTTCTGGATGGGAAATTATGCCTATTAAATGTAATTTTAACACTAAGGTTATATTTATTTTATCAACCTTATTGTGACTTATGTTAGGAAAATGAGTGAACTAATTGCCTTTCATTAACCTTTTTAATGTATTATAATCCCAATTTACTGATTAGTATGATCAAACATCTCAAATTCCTCTCCAGTTACAATCCAATTTATTTATTAAGTCCATATTGTATGCCTATGACTGTGCTAGGGACTTGGGATTCAAAGGCAGCCAGGAAAAACTCCTTGTCCTCTAAGAGCTTATATTGGGAATATAACTTGTAAAACAGATAAATAAACAAACAGTAATTTGAGGAAAAAGAAAACACTTAACAAGTAGGAAAATCAGGAAAAATCCCATTGAAAGGTGCCTGTTTGGATGAGCCTTAAAGAAAGCATAAGCTTCTAAGTGTTGAAAGTGAGAAAGAAAGCCTTTTTCAGACATGCCTATGTGAAGGCAGGACCTGGGAGGCCAGGTTTGGGAACAGCCGGTAGACTAGTTTTACAAGAATGTCTAATATGTAAAGAAGTATCAAGTGAGATAAGCTGGGAAAGATAGGCTGGAACCAAATTGTGAAGGGCTTTGAATGCCAAGCTTAAGGACTTTGTATTTTATCTCAAAGATATTAGGATATTGCTGAAAGTTCTTGGCCAAGGGAGGGTCATAGACTTGAATTTCGGGATTTTTTTTTCAGCAGTGTGCAAGGGGAGTTGGTGATGGGAAATTTTAATAAACACATAACAGTAATAGTCTAGAATAGGTGATCAGGGCTTTGAACTAAGGTAATAGTTTTTGAAGGAAGATATTAATAAGGTTGTATGAGTAAAGGAAAGGGAAAGGATATGAGGTAATGTTGTGGAACAAGAATTAACAGGTTTAGCATCTGATTGGATGTGGTAGATAAGGGAAAATGAAGGGCCTAGGAAGACTCTTGAAGTTGTGAACCTGGGTTGAACAGAAAGAGAGAGATGCCCTCAAGAGAAAGGGAAAATTGGATAAATTTTGAGGAAAAAGATGAGTTTTATTTTAGGCATGTTGAATTTGAGGTGTGTATGAAATACCCATTTGGGGATGAGAACCTGTACCAACTACTATGAATATGAGAATGGAGAGAGGTAAGGTAAGTTTTGTTGTGGTCATATTGAGTTTGAGGTGCTTATGAAATATCCAATTTCAAATGTCTCATAGATAGTGGTTCAACTTTAGAACCCAGTAGAGGTGGTGATACATCTGGGAATCTTCTGAAAGATATAATAAGCTATTGAGATCACCAACTGAGAAATTAGATAAAAGAGAAAAGAGTTTGTTACAGAATCTTGGGCATAGCCATAGTTAATATTCCCTGGCACATAGTAAGCACTTAATATATGTTTTATCTGTGAATGAGATCCCACAAAGGATTGATTTGTAGGAAGAGAACCAAGAGAAAACAATATCACAAAAATCCAGAGAGAGAGATTGTCTAGGTTGAGAATGTGGTCAGCAATGACAGATAGTACAGAATAGGTCAAGAAGGATGAGTGCCTAGTGTATAGTAAGTGCTTAATAATAGCTTGTTAATTGGTTTCACTTAACTTTGGTACCAGCACTGGTGAGTGTGTAGAAATTGATTTTGGAATAAAAGAGTGTTTCAAACATCCCTCTGATACAAAGAAATTCTCTTTGTAGTTTTTTTGAAACAAAAGAATTTTAGGAATAATGGAATTTTTTTGAGTAGCCTTGAATCATTTTTGAGAAATCTATAAACTTCTTAAGACTTTCCTTGAAATGAAATATAAACTTTTACCAATGGAGAAAAAATAAACTTTGAAATTGTGTTGGTTGACAGAGTTTAAAGTTAAAGAAGTGAAAACACCACCACCTCTATTGTGAGTTTCCTAATGTTTGTGATGTTAGTAATCTAAGATTTTTTTTTTTTAAACAAAGATTGAATAATCTGATTTCAGTTACTTATAGGATCAAATACAGAATCCTCTGTTTTGGCATTTAAAGCCTTTTATACCTTATTATACATGGTTCCTCTTCACATACTTTGGTCCAGTCAGACTGGGCTGTTACTCTAACATGGCACTCCATTTCCTTTCTCAGTGCCTTTTTGTATAGGCTTTCTCCTATGCTTGGAATGTATTTCTTCCTCACCTTCATCTGTTACAATCCTCAGTTTTTCTTCAAAGCTTTAAGGTTGTGTCCTACATGATATCTTGCCAGACTCCACTTCAAACCCCTCTACACACACACACACACACACACACACACACACACACACACACCCCCAAAATGCTTGAGTCCATTTTTCATTACTATGTATTTGTGTGCCTAGTACACAGTTGATTTTGGAACACAGTAGACTCTTGTTGAATGGATTGAATATATATGATCCATAACATTCCTTTAGATTCCCTAAAATTTTGTTTTGTTTGATTTCTTTGAAAAATTCTTCCTTAGGCTTTATTTTTTAGGTAAATACTTTAAAATGACTAGTTTCTTTAGATTTTAAACTTTGATGGTAGTTTTCATGCTCATTTTATTTCTTTGACTTTCCTCCCTTTAAATAAAGCTTCTGTTTGAAGTCTAATGTGAACAGATTCAAAAGAGATAACTGGACTATTGGTAGAATTTAAATTTTATTTGACTTTACTTTTTCTCAGAACTCGGTTCCCATTAATCAGATAGCATACTTTTTAATCTAACATGAATTAATTAAAGGTATTTATTTGGGCTTTTAAGTGGGGGTTGAGGGTAAGGGGGAGGGAAAGTTATAGTTTGGCTAATTTTACAATTTCTTTCATTGGAGCCCTTTCTTCATAATGCAGTGAGAATAGGTAAGTGCCAGTGGAGAAACTTTTGTGAAGCATTTACTTTGAAATTGACTTTAAAACTTTTAGCATAGAAATAGAATCAGTTCCCATAACTCCAAACTTTTACATTAGATGATTTCATTTTAAAATATGACTGCTGTTTTTGTAAGTAATGGTACCCAAAACCTGCCTGATGGGATGATTGACTAATATTGGAATAAGGAATGTGGAGATAACTCCAGAAACTTTCAGATTATTTACTTTTTCACCAATCCCCAGATGTTTTCCTTCTGCTAGTTAGTTTAGATAAGTCCGAGGGATGTTAGGAGTGGCCTGGTTTCTTTCCTTCTTTTTCATAGCCAAGGAAGTATCGACTGGGGATGCTGGAGGAGAGGCTAGTTCCTGTGGGATCAAAGGCACGAAAAGCAAAGAATCCTATTGGCTGCCTGACTGACAGGTGTAAATCAGGAGTACCCATCAATATGGTTTGGTGGAACAGAGTCACAGAAAACAATCTACAGGTAAAAGTAATTTTTACTAGACACTTTTTGAAAGTTGATATCATGGCTGCTTTTACTTTAAAAAGTTTTTTTGTTGTTTAATTTTGGGGAGATTATTTGGGCCAGATAATTCACCAAGAAAGTAAGTTAAGTGGTCCATGCAACAATTAGCTGATTTTTTTTTTAATAGTTTATCTAGTTTTCTCTCCATTATTACTTTCCTCCCCTCTTTTTTCTGTTGTATTTTATTTTAAAATATCTGGGACTGAATTATTTCTAATATTCATAACCTGACAGGAAACTATAGTCTATATAAGCCTTAAGCCCTATTTTAAAAAATCATTATAATACTTATTTGTCTAGAATTTGAGCAAAGAGTTCAAAAAATTGGATGGGGTGGTGTTGGGAGTTTGTAGCAGGTGGTAGGCAGCACATTATCTTATAAGAAAAAAAATTACAAATGCATAAAATAATAGCAGGGGCTTTTTCCAGAAAACATCCTCAAGTATATACGTTAAGATCATCATAGATTATGTCCACTCTTTCTGTCATCTATATCTATAAAGTATATATAATGAGTATTGATTTTTATAGCTGTAGACTTTAATGCACTAAAGCTTTGAAAGTATCCAGATATTTCTTAATAGGTAATTAAATTCACATATTTTATTGTATTCTTTGTCTTTGAAACTCAGTCATTTATGTTTAGTGTTCTAGAAAAGTTAACCAAAAATATTTATTAAGAACCACAGGACAGCTAAATGGTGGAATAGATAGAACAGAGAACCTGGAGTCAGGAGAACCTGAAGGCAAATCTGGTCTCAAACATTTAACATTTACTTCACTATGTGATCTTGGGCAAGTCACTTAACACCAATTGCCTTGCCCCTCTTCCCCTCCCCCCCCAAAGAAAAAAAAGAAAAAAAGAAGAATGAAGATTACTCTCTTTCTTTTATCATTCTAGACAAATGGAAGTTTATTGTTCATGGATGCAAATAAACTATTAATTAATCTTCCCCTAATGCAGGGCTAGTTCAATATTAGGAAAATTATCAGCATAATCAATTATATTAATAACCAAACTAACAAAAATCATATGATTATCTCAATAGATGCAGAAAAAGCATTTGAAAAAAAAAATCTTCCCCAAAATATACTCTACACATACCCAAAGTTAAGTATAATAAGATGATGATATTAATAATAATAAGTAAGATGGTAGGCATTACTTTTATCCTGAACATCAATATTTTAAAGGAATTCTGATATATTTAGTAGTAGATAATTTTGCTCTCACCAACATTAATAGCTTTCTAGCAGCTAGCTTTATATAACATTGCCCAGAGCACAGGAAATGAGGAAATCCTCATTCTATCAACATTGTAAAATTTGACTTATGCACCAGATGAAATTTTGGTCATGGTTCATTAAAATACAAAATAAAATAGGAAGTGAGCATTCAAATAAGTATTTGAAAGATATTGGGAACTTTTTGAATGTCAAATTTGGTTGGCAACAAAAATATTTCTTCTAGAATTTCCTTTGTTTTTCAATGTATTCAGGAGATATAATTGATGTAAATTAAATATAATAATTTAATTGTATGTATTTATTAAAATTAAAAAGTTTAACTCAAAATTAAAAAGGACTTCTATTTGAATTTATTTTTGTGAACTATTGAATTAAAGATAAAGATAAAAAGTCTTAGATATACTACTATTTTATGCTTTATAGCGCCTTTCCTATAAGGACATAAAGAATTAGTTATATTGAGGCGATCATTGGTCCATCTGTCCTACTACTCTACTCTCTTTGACAATGGTAGTAGTGAAAATTTTGTGGGAAACAATAGTTGCTCTCCATGGTTTAAGCTCTGAAGCACTTAATATAAATTCTTGATATTTTTCATTTCTTTGCTTCCAGGTAATGTGAAAATTTTCCTTGTTTTAGCTAGAGATATTTCAATAGTCACAGAAAAGCTTAATAACTTATCTAAAAGCTCACAACAGTTCCTTTGAAGGATTCCAAATTTCCTTATCCTGAAGAACTTGATTTCATTGATTAGTGGTTTTTTTTATCTGCCTCTTAGATTTTAAATTAAGCTGAATCTACTAATATCAATTAACTTTCATTGAGATTTACAGAAATGTCTCCTGTTCAAATGATTGTAATTCTTTGAATTTAATATGTTATGAATCATTAGCCCCAACCCATTTGACTTTTAAAACAAGATCAGATTACTCCTCTCAGTTTCACTAGTCAGCTTTTATTTTTTTAATCAGCAGTTGTCCCTTGTTTTTGTGTGTTTGTGTGCATGTATGCACGCATGTGTATCTCTTCACATGTATGTATTTGGGGTGTGTTGATGCTCCAATTAACCTAAAAAAACCAAGTTTTTATTTTGTTTAAAATATGGGTTACTAAAGAGAGGCAAAATATTTTTTGTTTATTTATTTTTTTTAAATAGTGAAGAAAAAAAGTCTGCAGGGTCTTGCTTATGGGAATGGTTTGAGTGGTAGAATGGAAAATCACAATACTTACCTCAGTTATTGTTATTAGAGTACTGGATTTTGAGTTAGGAAAGTTTGAGTTCAAATCCTGCCTTGGAAGCTTAGTATTGGACCCTGAGAAAGTCACTTAATCTTTGCCTCGATTTCTTCATTTATAAAGTGGGGTAAAACTAATATTTGTCTCCTGGAGTTGTGAAAATCTAAAGAAATAACATGTAAAACACTGCAAAACTAAACTGCTTTAGAAATCTTTTTTTTTTTTTTGGTCATCATCATTATCATCATAATCATCAAATAGCTATCCATTTAGTAGATGAGCTAGACATCTTTATCCCCATTTCCTTCTTGTTGTTTTTCCCAAATTGACTTTTGGTTGTTCTGTTGCTGAAAGGAGATGTTAAAGAGACAGATTAAAACTAAAATTACTTTTTTCACTATTGGTTTTATTTTGTCATTCCACTACCTTGTTTGTAAATTTCTGAATTGAGAATGTTTGCTTATTTGCCTTGAGTTTTCCCTAAATATAGAGAGCTGTGAGAATTCTTCTAATGATAACTTTCTAATTAAAATGATCAATTAAAATGGCAGCACAACAGGAATCTAGGACAGAATTATGGCAGTGTATCATATTTACTGGAAATTATATATAAAACCTTCTTATGCTATCATTCTTCATGCTGGCAAATGTGAGATCTTATTTCCACATAATATTTTCATTTGGGTTTTAGTTTTGAAAGTAACTTGGATTTTCATACCTGTCTCATAATACAAAAAGCTAATGTACTATAGCACGGAAGAACAATTTTAAAATTCATGAATTAAATGTTAATTTTCTCTCTTAAGCTAACTCTGAGGACATATACATCTATATATCTATATCTATATATATCGTATATAGGACTCAGCAAATAAAGATTCACTTAAATTATGCTTAAGTTTCATAAGCTTCACATTTTATATGCCATAACCAGATGAAGCAGATATTTGGAAAGTCAGAAGTTTTAACCTAATTACTAAAGAACTTTTTCCTTTTTGGTTATACATAAGTAGATGAATATGATATGTAAATGGGCCATGTATAGAAATTTTTTTTCACTCAAAGATAGGTGTACTTATCGAAAAATTTTCAGATGAATTTTGGTTAAAGACTTTGTAATGAACTAATTCTTTTCTTCTGTTTAACCCAGCACAAAAATAACATAAAACAAGGCTTGTTTCTTCCCTGACAATCATGTTCTTGTCTTCCTCATCCTTTAAAAAAAAACAAACAAAAACAAAACAAAAAAAAACTCCATCAAAGCTATCAACCTATTTCTAATCTTTCCTTCTCAACCTGAGAACTCCCTGAAATGTGTGGTTTGTACCCCCCCTCCACTATCATTTCTTTCCTCTCATTCTTCAAAAACTCCTTTCATTCAATTGAAACTACCTTTTCCAAATTACTAATAATTTCTTGATTGCCAAATTTGAGGGGTTTTTCATTCTCAGCCTCTTTCTGGATATTTTACTCACTAGATTTTTGTGACACTGTTCCCTTCTTGTTTTCCTATTTCCTGTTCCTTTGTCTCCTTTGCCGATTTTTCAGCCTATCTATCAATAAGCATCCCCGGGTTCAGTTATTATCTCTTTTCAGATGATTCCCAGACCTCTGTATACCCACTTCTCCTGAGCTTCAATACCTTATTACCAACCGACTTTTGGATAACTCAAAGATTCTATAAACATCTCAAAATTCTGCATATCCACAATAGAATAGAAATATCTTTTCCCCTAAATCCTCCCCTCTTCCCAATTTCCGTATTGCTGTTGAGGGCAGTACCATCTGCCCAATCTCAATTCAGCTATTTAATCTCATTTATCCTACATTTTATTACCAAATCTTGTCATTTCTACCATCCGTACATCTCTTGTATATATTCTCTTTCTATTCATACAATCACCACTCTAATTTAGACTTTCATTAATTTTCTTCTAAATTATTCTGATAGCCTTCTATCTAGTCTCCCTTTCTCAAGTCAATTCTCTGCTTTAACTCATTCTCTACTTAGTTGCCAAAAGAATTTTCCTTTCTAAAATGTATTTAAAAATTTTTAAGTAAATCTTTATCAAGATCTCCATTTTTTTTTTTACATCTTCATAGTTATTTCCCTTATTGTTACCAGACATCCATCTCAAATCACAAGTAGTATTTTTTTTTTTAATTTTTTTTTTTATTTGCAAAACATATGTATGGGTAATTCTTCAACATTAACCGTTACATAGCTTTCTGTTACAAATTTTTCCCCCCAATTCTCCACCCCTTCCCTAGATGGCAGGATATCCTCTACATGTTAATTATGTTAAAATACTTGACAAATCAAGTATATGTATACATATTTCCAAACTTATCATTGTTGTGCAAGAAAAATCGTATCTACACGAAAGACACATCAGATAAAGGAAACCCAATGTAAGGAAACATTAATCAAGAGTATGAGAATGTTATGTTGTGGTCCACATTTCACATCCCTCTCTCTGGGTGTATATGGCTTTCTTCACTGAACAATTGGAAGTGGTTTGAAACATTTCATTGTTGAAGAGAGCTATGTCCATCAGAATTGATCATCATATAGTGTTGTTGTTGCTGTATATAATGATCTCCTGGTTCTTCTCATTTCACTCAGCATTAGTTCATGTAAGTCTCTCCAGGCCTCTCTGAAATCGTCCTGCTGGTCGTTTCTTACAGAACAATAATATTTCATAATATTCATATACCATAATTTATTCAGCCATTCTCCAATTGAAGGGCATCTATTCAGTTTCCAGTTTCTAGCCACTACAAAAAGGGCTGCCACAAACATTCTTGCACATGTGGGGCCCTTTCCTTCCTTTAAGATCTCTTTGGGATATAAGCCCAATAGAAATGCTGCTGGATCAAAGGGTATGCATAGTTTGATAACTTTTTGAGCATAGCTCCAAATTGCTCTCCAGAATGGCTGGATCCATTCACAGCTCCACCAACAATGCATCAGTATCCCAGCCTTCCCACATCCCCTCCAACATTCATCATTAATTTTTCCTGTCATTTTAGCCAATCTGGCAGGTGTGTAGTGGTACCTCAGAGTTGTCTTGATTTGCATTTCTCTGATCAATAGTGATTTGGAGCACCTTTTCATATGACTACAAATAGTTTTAATTTCATCCTCTGAAAATTGTCTGTTCATATCCTTTGACCATTTATCGATTGGCTTGAAGAGAATGGCTTGAATTCTTATAAATATGATACAATTCTCTATATATTTTATAGATGAGACCTTTATCAGAACCCTTAAATGTAAAGATGACTTCCCAATTTATTGCCTCCCTCCTAATCTTGACTGCATTGGTTTTGTTTGTACAAAAACTTTTTAACTTAATATAGTCAAAGTTATCTATCTGGTTTTCAATTAAGAGTTCCAGTTCTTCTTTGGACATAAATTTATCCCATCTCCATAGGTCTGAGAGGTAAACTATATTACGTTCCTCTAATTTACTTATAGTATCACTCTTTATATCCAGATCATGAACCCATTTAGATCTTATCTTGGTATGTGGTGTTAGATGTGGGTCAAGCCCTAATTTCTTCCACACTAGTTTCCAATTGTCTCAGCAGTTTTTGTCAAATAGTGAGTACTTATCCCAGAAGTTGGGGTCTTTGGGTTTATCAAAGACTAAATTGATATAGTTATTGCCTAGTTTGTCTTGTGATTCTATCCTATTCCACTGATCGACTACTCTATTTTTTAGCCAGTACCAAATGTTTTTGATGACTGCTGCTTTGTAATATAGTTTTAGATCTGGTACAGCAAGTCCACCATCATCAGCCTTTTTTTTTCATTAATTCTCTTGAAACTCTTGACCTCTTGTTCTTCCAAATGAATTTTGCTACTATTTTTTCTAGATCTGCAAGATAATTTCTTGGGAGTTTGATTGGTATGGCACTAAATAAGTAAATTAGTTTGGGGTAGTTTTGTCATTTTTATTACATTGGCTTGGCCTACCCATGAGAATTTTATGTTTTTCCAATTGACTAGGTCTGATTTTATTTGTGTGGAAAGTGTTTTGTAGTTTAGTTCATATAGTTCCTGACTTTCCCTTGGCAGATAAATTTCCAAATATTTTCTACTATCAACAGTGATTTTGAATGGAATTTCTTTTTGTATCTCTTGCTGCTCAACTTTATTGATAATATATAAAAATGCTGATGATTTATGTGGATTTATTTTGTATCCTGCAACTTTGCTAAAGTTGTGAATTGTTTCTAGTAATTTTTTAGTTGAGTCTTTAGGGTTCTCTTAAGTATATTATTATGTCATCTGCAAAGGGTGATAATTTGGTTTCCTCATTACCTACTCTAATTCCTTTAATCTCTTTTTCTTCTCTTACTGCCAAAGCTGACATTTCTAAGACAATATTAAATAATAATGGTGACAGTGGGCAGCCTTGTTTCACTCCTGATCTTATTGGGAATGGTTCTAGTTTGACTCCATTACATATGATGCTTGCTGAAGGTTTTAAGTAGATACTATTAATTATTTTAAGGAAAAGCCCATTTATTCCTATACTTTCCAGTGTTTTTAATAGGAATGGGTGTTGGATTTTATCAAAGACAGGTAGTATTTTTTAAAGACAGAAAAGAAAGGGGAAAAAAAAGAGGAAAAAAATCAGCACAATTCTTTGAAAAGTATAAAAACATATACACTATATAGTGGACCTTCATAAAGAGGTCCTCATTCAAATCATGTTTGATGTTTTTGTTTGTTTGTTTGTTTTTGTATGTGGTTATTCATCCCTGTCATTCTTGATGTTTATAATTTTGTTACATTTCCTTTTTTTTTTAAATGTGGTTATTCTTTGTTATATATTGTGTATGTTATTTCAATTCATGTATCAAATAATTTTTCATTAACTTATTCATCACATGCCATCATTTCTTACAGCATAGTAATATTTGTTACATTCATGTATGCAATTTCTTTTGTCATTCTAAATTGATGGGTATCAACTTTGTTTCCAATTTCCTGTAACAAAAGTGCTCCTAATTATTTTACTTTTCAATTCTATCTCTTGCTTTTTAAAAAGTACTTTTATCATATCTGTGAGAAGTATATAATCCACTTTTCTCCTTTTTTTTTTTATCACATCTTTAATATTTAGGTTATGTTTCCATTTAGAATGTGTTGTATGGTATAAGATATTGGTCTAAGGCTAGTTTCTCCCAGAATTCTTTCTAGTTTCCCAGCAGCTTTTAATCAAATAAGGAATTTTTTCATAGGTACTTTATGTTTTCCATTTTGTCATACACTGTTATTCAGTTCTTGTTTCTGATTTCAACCAAGGGGATTTTTCTATTGTATAGGTTTGAGCATTTCTCTAGGAAGAGGCAGCTAGGTGGCACTAGAGTGCACAGAGCACTGGGCCTAGAGTCAGGAAGACCTTGAGTTAAAATTGACTTGGGCAAGTCAGTTAGCCTTTACCTCCGTTTCCCCAGCTGCAAAATTGGGATTATAATAGCACCTATATCACTAAGTTGTTATGAGGATTAAATAAGATAATATTTTAAAATTCTTAACACAAGTGCCTGGCATATAGCAGTTGCTCAGTAAATGCTTATTCTCTGCCTCCTTCCCTTTTGTCTTTTACCTACCAGGAGCAATATAAACTATTTTTCTTTTAAAGCTTTTTATAGTCTAGTTCCTTTCTACTTTTTAAATCTTCTCCTTTACACATATTTCTCTAACACTGGTCTTCCTATATAGTTCTTTGAACTCTACTTTCTTATTTTACACTACTTCTGGTTCCCTGACCCCTAACCCCATCCCTATGCTGTCCCCAAACCCCTCTTAGTTAACCTTCTTTCAGGATTTAACTTGAATCATAACCCATTCTACAAGGCTTTGCTTGATTCTCCCAAGCTGATGCTCTCTCAAGCATCTTCTTTCTACTCTATATTAAACTTAATAAACATTTGTTAAATGTCTACCATGTATCAGGGACTGTGATAAATGTTGGTGATAACAATTAGAAAAAGACCATTCCTGACCTCAAGAAGCTTGAAATCTAATGGGGGAAGCCAGTATATGAAAGGAAGCTTGGAAGAGCCTTGGCTGGGGCCATCTTGTTCTATGGAATTCAGACCAAGCAGAGGTGTAAGATGGAAAGTAGAGAGAGTGAGCTGCAAAATCTAGATTCAGCCCATTATAAAGAAAAGCTTTGGGAGGAGGTTAGTGTTCTACTTTCCAGCCCTCTGATCAGAGGGAAGAAGAGGAGGCTAAGAGAGTTGGGAAGGTGTTCGGTTAAAGGCTTAACAGCATGATGAAAAGATTTCAAGTAATCAGCTTATCATGGAAGGGACATCTTGTTTTGGTAGTGTTAAGACCAAGCAGAGTTGCACATGGAGTGTTTTTACATATATATATATATAGATATAGATATAGACATATATATATCTGCCTTTGCTTTGAGAGGAGGAATAGTATTTTTCCCTTCTCTGTGTCCCTAGCACTTAGCACAATGCCTGGCATACAATAAATGCTTGTTGACTTGCTCTCAAAGTTTATTGTTTTTTAGTGGGCTATGGTTATCACAACTTTTACTGAGTTCATGTCACTTCTGTGATGTGTACATAATGTGAATTGATAGGTTTATGTTAAGTTGACTATCATTGGACATATTTCAATACCATGTCCATCAATTTATGTATAATTTTGCATTTTTTGGCAGGTCTCTTGGACATTTTGCATTGAATTCCTAGGTTATTCTTAATTGATCATAAGTTTTACTGTGGAGTTTAGAACCTGTTTGTATCACCAAAGATAAATGGTTTTTATATTATTATAATAGTAAAGAACTCTTGTTCTAGTTTTAAATGTTTGAGTAAAAAATAGATAGCTGCAAAATGTTAATACTTCTTTAAGATTCTTTGATGCACTAACATATATTAGTGTATATATTCAGTAACATCAATTTTCTAAGCCTAACTATAATTGATAATATACCGTTTTTCTTGTTTTTATCAGGTCTATAATTATTAGGCATGTTTAAGAGAGATTCTTAAGAAATAGCATGCCATAACTGACAGTTGTTTTAGCAATTGTATCAATATTTGAACCAAGTAACTTTATTTTCTCCTTTCTTTGAATCTTTTGCTTAATCATTGTTGACTCCTGTGTTTTCTTGCAGTCTTTATAGTTTTGCATTTAGATTTAGATGGCCATAGTATCATTCTTAGGAGACATATTGTGGTGGATTTTTTTTTAAGTGGCAAGGGATTTTCAGAATCTACAGAATATTTGAACTTGAAGATTGCATCAGAGATACTACTTGATATTGTATAAGGTCTAATATTGTGATTTCTTCATTGTTTTAACCCAAAGGGAACATCAATTATAAATCACTAAGGAGGGAGTTGGGGAAAAAATGCTGACTTTTTGTTGTTGGGTGTGTTTCAAGGGATTTTTTTTCCTTTTTTTTACATGTATAATCATAATAAACATTTCTACATTAGTGATGTTGTGAAAGAATAATCAGAACAAAAGGGAAAAACAACGAGAAAGAAAAAAACCACAGAAAGTTTCTATATGCATTCAGACTCCATAGTTCTTTCTCTGGATGTGGATAGGATTTTTCATCATGAGTTTTTTGGAATTGTCTTAGATCATCGTGTTGCTGAGAAGAGTGAAGCCTATTCATAGTTGATCATTGCACAGTGTTGTTGTTACCATGTACAATGTTCTTGTTCTACTTACTTCACTCATCGTCAGTTCATGTAAATCTTTACAGATTTTTCTGAAATCTGCTCGCTTGTTCAACACTTTTTTTTTGTAGTAGTGTTTATTTTTCCAAATACATGCAAAGATATTTTTCAACATAAACTTTTGCAAAATTCCAAATTTCTCTCTTCCCAAGACAGTACACAGTAACAACAAGATTATGTAATGTTGAACTATATTGAATTTGGCTATTTTAAACAATGAAGTTAATTCAGAGGTGATTCAAAGCAATTCCAACAGACTTGGGATGGAAAGCACCATCCACATTCAGAGAGCAGACTATGGAGAATGAATATTGATCAAACATGGTGTATTTTGTAATTGTGTTTATATAGTTCCTGGATTTATCTTGACAGGTATACTCCCAAATATTTTATATTGTCTATAGTTATTTTAAATGAAATTTCTCTTTTTATTTCTTGCTGCTGGGCTTTGTTGGTAATATGTAGAAATGCTGATGATTTATGTGGGCTTAATTTATCTCCTTATTATCCTTGCTAAAATTGTTAATTATTTCAAGTAGTTTTTTATTTGATTCTCTATGTGTATCATCACATTACTGACAAAGGGTGATAATTTTGTGTCCTCATTGCCTATTCTAATTTCTTCAATTTATTTTTTTCTTTTATTGCTAAAGCTAACATTTCTAGTACCATATTGAATAATTTATTGGGAAGGCCTGATCTTTTTTTAGGTATTTATTTTCATTTGCTGTAATTTTTATTTTAGTTTGACGTGAGATTGTCTGAGATACAGGCATCTCAGGCTCAGGACATCTTTGGAAGATCATAAGGCTTATTCTAAACATTTAATTTCTCATTTTAATTGTGGTTCAGATAATTCCCAGTCTCTAGGAATCTCAAGGAGTAAGACATTTTTGGAAAGAACTAGTAAGAGGAATTCCCTTGATATCAGCTTGTCTAATCAGGGATTCCTTTGAATTTCCCAAAATTTCCAGCTTGTTTAGAGACTTCTATGATGAGTTTGGGGCTTTGCTTATCCATTTACTAGTGATAGGCTGAAAGGTTTAGCCTTTGATAGGGACTCCAGTGACTTTTCTAACTTCTTCATTTTGTAGGTTATTTAACCTGAATTCCAGATTAAGTTACTTGCCCCAAATCACATAAGTAATATCTGTTAGTGGTGGGATTTTAGACCAGTCTTTTTTAGCTCTTGATTGTGTAGCTTTTCTTTGCTGAGTCACTGCTAAACTGTAAGCTTCTATACTACCAAATTGTACATCTCCAGATACCTGCCCTTAACATTAAGGTCATATATATTCATCCTCTTTAGATCTGTTGTAGTAATCAATAGAATGCATTGGAAATAGGTGCTGAATAAATATTTGTTGAATGAAATGACCTTGAGTCTTTACTTACCAAGCCTATATGGAAATTACATATTATATTACCTTTTACTGCACTGTTTTAAAATTTTTCAGTTAGGCCTCTTGATTCAAGTTGCAAATTAAGCAAACTGCATGTAGCTTGCTGTAGCTCATAAATATTGGTGAAAATAAAATGTAAACTTTATGATATGAATTGAGTTTTGTGATTGGATAAAATATGTGGCACTATTTTGTTTCAGACCTTCTTTGTTAACAGGCATATTATCTCTAGAAAGATCCCTGACTATTTTAAGGAGCATTCATTACACTTAAGCATTTGATAAAATTCAAAATGTTGAATATGTGAATTGAAGTTAATTGAGTGAGTATGTGGCTGGTATATGAAATGTTTGCATTAATTATTGTACATTTAGACATTATCCTTGATCCACTGAATTGTTTATACTAGAAGGTAAAGTTCTTTGTTTTAGCATTAAAGCTGTTTTCATAGGGGCAGAGAAGAATTACAGTTGCTGTCAGATGAACTCAGTTTCACATCACTGTCTTCCAACATTTCTTCCTGGACCAGAAACTGACTAGGATCAGAACTCTAAGTCTTTTTTCTGTGATCTTGGGCAAGTCATCCACCTCTTTTATGCCTCCATTTTCTCATTTGTAAAAGAGGAATGTCAATACTTGCAAAGTTTACCTTGTGTTATGAGGAGAGGGCTTGGAAAGCTGTCATGTACTGTAGAAAAATGCATTGTTCCTGCCTTTGAGCTGTGGAATGGATAAATGTGGGATAAAGGATGGAATACATACTCTAGGTACTGAGTAAGAGAGAGTAAATTGAATAAAAGGAAATAAAGGAACAAGACTAAAATATTAAATGTTTTCATCTTTTATTTATCAATTTTTCAAGAAGTATTTATTACGCATTTTCTGTGTGTTGAATATATGCAGTGAAACTATTAGTATATAAATATAGGTGTATAGTCTATTTGTTGGAATTTTTTGGTTGTTTTTGTTTGTTGTTTTTCAAGTACCTGGTATCCTTAAGAAAGAGGCATAGTATTTGGAGTCATTTAGAAAGGCATTATGTAAGAACTGGAGCTTGAGCAAATCTTCGAAAGAAACTCCCAGTGGAAAGGCTTTCCAGATTTTGGGGACAGCCTCTTCAGTGTCATGGATATGAGCGATAAAAATGTTGTGTTTGGAGTAATTTATAATAAATCTGGAAAATAAGGGTTGGGCCAGATTGTGGAGGGTTGTAAGTGCCAAATTCTCTCATTTATACTTTCATATGGAGATAATAAGGAGTCGTTGCAATTGTTGAGTGAAGGAGAAACATGGTTAGCCTTTCCTTTAGGAAAGTCACTTTCCCAGCCATGTGAAAGATGGACTGAAAATAGTTAGACTATTGTAATAGTTCAGGCAAAAGATGGTAAGTAAATAAAAGATGATCACGCAGTCCTTTTATTTGTTTTAGATCAACTTTTAGATTACTTGGAAGATATCTATCATATTCCTTAAACTGTATGCATTATTGACCCTGATAACATTGTGCAGAATAGTTTTAGTCATGAGGCTTGAAGCCAGAATGCAAATGGTTGAGAAGTGAGAGAGAGAATGGAATCAGTGAATATAGAAAATTAATGTCCAGACTAGCTCACTGTAGTTCTCGGTACTAGTCCGAGTCTTTGATCTTAGGAGAGGAGTGAAGAGGCGGGACTCGTGGATGGTCAAACATAGAGTCCAGTTATTCCAAATTCTTTCAGCCTTATATATCCTAATAGACTTACATAACTATAGCACACTGTGCATGAGCTAACTATGTACTGCATATGTGGGACCACATAAACAACTTACTGTTGTGTATAGGTGACTCTTTGCTACTTAATGTAACTGCTTTAATTACAACATAAGTTGTCACGCTCCCATCTTCTTAAGAGAGCTCTTTGGGAAGGAGGGGGAGCTAAACCAGACACTGTCAGCATGGTTCCTTTTTCTGGACTAAAGGGTCTTATACTTCATCCAGGGTTTCCCACTATCAGTGGCTTGCCACAGAAAACTCTTTTCAGATGTTTGTTGTGAAACTGGAAAGTTGAGGATAGGTAGATAAGTTTACTGTATTTGATCCTCTTTTACTTCTGCTATCCTCAATCCAGAATTGAGACAGATTTGACTTTGTGGTATTTTTTATTCAGAATTCTTAAGCAAATGGTTAATTAACTTTTATTTTTTTATTTTTTTTTATAATTTTTTTAATGTTATTTTATTTTCAAAACATATGTATGGGTAATTCTTCAACATTAACCCTTACATAGCTTTTTGTTACAGATTTTTCCCCCCAACTCCCCACCCCTCCCCTAGATGGCAGGATATCCACTATATGTTAATTATGTTAAAATACTTGATAAGTCAAATATATGTATACATATTTCCAGACTTATCATTGTTGTGCAAGAAAAATCGTATCTACATGAAAGACATATCAGATAAAGGAAACACAATGTAAGCAAACATCAATCGAAAGTATGAAAATATTATGTTTGGTCCACATTTCGTATCCCTCTCTCTGGGTATATATGGCTTTCTTCACTGAACAATTGGAAGTGGTTTGAAACATTTCATTGTTGAAGAGAGCCATGTCCATCAGAATTGATCATCATATAGTATTGTTGTTGCCGTGTATAATGATCTCCTATTTTTGCGCATTTCACTCAGCATTAGTTCATGCATGTCTCTCCAGGCCTCTCTGAAATCGTCCTGCTGGTCATTTCTTACAGAACAATAATATTCCATAATATTCATATACCATAATTTATTCAGCCATTCTCCAATTGAAGGGCATCTATTCAGTTTCCAGTTTCTAGCCACTACAAAAAGGGCTGCCAAATTAACTTTTATTACCAGAGGACATAAATAACATCCTTGTCCCCACTCCAAGTTTATTTATATTTGCTGTGATCTATTTTGACTGAAAACCTCACCCAGATGCTAGCACAGTTTCTTATTGCTGTTGTTGTTGTTGTTGTTGATTTTGGGTTAGCTATTAAAGACAACTTTGAAGATAATGTCATAGTCCTTGGACTATACTGTGTAATCAGTGCAATTACAATGTAAGCTTGCATTTGACATTTTTCTTTCTTGGGTGGTGGTAATATTGTTTTTATTCTTGAAATTTTAAAATTCTTTTTAAAAAAATTCATTTTTTCCAGTTACATGTAAAAACAACTTTTTTGGGGGAGGATGAGAAAAATCAGAACAAAAGGGAAAAACCACAAGAGGAAAAAAAAATAGAAAATGTAAATATAACATGTATTGATTTATATTCTGTCTCCATCGTTCCCTCTGCATGCGGATGGTATTTTCTATCCAAAGTTTGTTGAGATTGCCTTGGATCACTGAACTGCTAAGAACAACTAAGTCTGTTACATGGTTGATAATCTTGCAATCTTGCTGTTGTATACAGTGTTTTCCTGGTTCTGCTTGGTTTGCTCAGCATTAGTTCATATAAATCTTTCTAGATCTTTCTAAAATCAGCCTGTTCATCATTTTTATAGAAAAATGATATTCCATTACTTTCATGTACCATAATTTATTCAGCCATTCTCCAGTTGATGGACATCTATTTTCCAACTCTTTGCCACCACAAAAAGAGTAGCTGTAGACATTTTTGTACATGTGCATCCTTTTTCCTCTTTTGTGATTTCTTTAGGGATATGGACCTAGTAGTGGTACTGCTAAATCAAAGGGTATATACAATTTATAGCTCTTTGGGTAATAGTTCCAAATTGCTCTTCAAAAAGGTTGAATCATTTCAGAGTTCCACCAACAATGTATTAGTGTCCCAGTTTTCCCACATTCCCTCCAGTATTTACCATTATCTCTTCCTGTCATTTTAACCAATCTGAGACATAGATGTGAGGTGATACTTCAGAGTTGTTTTAATTTGCATTTCTCTAATCCATAATGATTTAGAGCATTTTTTCATGTGACTTAATAGAAGACTAAGTTCATTTTTGTTAACTTGAGCAGTTGTACCAGGAAGAGGCTTTAAACCTTTTAACCCTGTAGGTCTTACTAGATGATGAATAGCTCAGTCCTTGAAGTAACAATGAACAAAGGAGTTACCAGCATTTATGTATTTCTCTTTGCAAATTTGTGAAAGACTTAAAAAGATTTTCTAGTTGTAAAATGATCCTAGCTTTGTGTGGTATTCTCTTGTGATCTGTTTCCCTTTCCTCCAACTTCTTAAACTATATTTAGAAGCTTCAGATTAGAATTATAACAGAAAAATTGGATATGAATCTTTTCTTATGATTATATGAAAGATTGCTAAGTATGATAAGCTATTAGGTTTATGTTGTAGATTATCAAGATTTAAATGGTGATGCAAAAATTTAGTCAAATCAGACTAATTTTTCTTTGTATTTATTTTATTTCTAGTAATAGTTATCACAAAGTCTGTAATGCCTAATTTTTTTTAATATTAGTATTCTTCTGTAGACGAAGTATGGATATAAATCAGAACACTACTATATCATTGGTTGTAAGAATTATCAGTCACACAAAAAGCTATGGAGAAGTACCTGATAGTTCTGTATACCCTGCCATTTATTATCAATGAATAATTGCACTGAAAAAAATAGCATAGTGGTTGCTATCACATAGTTGTATGGTCAAGGAAAAGATGGACTGATAGCACAAGAATGAATGATACCTAATCAATATGTCATGTGTTCTGCTGGGACTTGTCCAGTACCATGAGGTCTAGATTAGGGATCAGAAAACTATAGCCTATAGGCCAAATCCAGCCCATGATCTAAGAATGATTTTTATTTTTTTAAATAAAATTTTAGGGGATTTAAAAGTAAAAACTATTCTTATCTCAGGCCATATAAAGACCTGTGATAGCTTAGATTTCACCCTTGAGCCATAGTTTGCTAACTTGATCTAGAGGAAGACCCATAGCATCTTTTATAGAATATTTACAAGAGAATGTTGACAAGAATCCCTTAAGTTGGAAAGGTAGGGCTGAGTTATAATTTGTATCATTGGAGGAAGAACTAACCATATACATTGTCACAGATCCTAGTACAATGAATTACCTGGGAAAGGCAGTAATTTTGATATTTAATTTTGTGATAGCATTGGACATACATAAATGTTTCTCTTGATACCAGAGTGACACAGAATGACTGGCTTTGACTAGATGAAACTGGATGAAACCTTTAATTTTCTACTAGTTGAATATTGGATTTTTTTGTCATACACATTTCATTGTTTATATTTTAAATTCTTTGTTTTTAAGAATGAATATTTATTATCAAGCACTATGTGAAAGCTCTTAAAGAGAATGACTGTTAGAGTTATTGAGGTAGCTGTTGATATGGGATAGTTAAATTATTTACATTTAAGCCTACAGTGAAATAGGATGAATTACATCAAAGTACAAAGGAAAGTGCAATCAAAAACAAAAACCAGTGGTCTAGGAACTGACCAAACAGCCACTTCAGAAATCCTCAGAAAAGCAGCTAGTACTCTCAAAGGGACTTGCCAGCGTAAGAAGTTTTTGTTGATTCCTCTACGTTGTATTACAGGCTTCTTAAAGTTTAAGAACACTTTTTTTTTTTTAATGCTGCTAACCATTTCAATGGTTAGAAAAAATACTTATTACTGGCAAGACAATATAAAGAATAGAATTCTGAAGATTAGAAAAGAGTAGAATTAACTGAAGAAATTGATTTTTATTTAAAGTTATATCCACATCACTTTTGGAAGAAGTCCATGTGAGTCTGTAAGATCTAAGCATCTTCATCAGGCTATAAAACATCTACCCTAAAAGATGTTTGGGGATTAAATTTTATTTTCAATGGGACTGTAATTCTTATGCCCATTGAGGAGAATGGCATTATATTTACATGCAAAGAAGCAAAATTATTATGGAATTACCAAAATTCTGAAATGGAGATGTAATGCAGCAACAGATCTTGCAGCATCCTTTACATCATGAAAATTTAAGAAATTTATTGTAGAGATGGCATTAAATATATTTCAGGGGCCTGGGACTTTACCTTATTTAAGCCCCATTTAAAACCAGTGAGCTTTAGTCAAGACTGGTTTCAGATAAAGATATTTTTCATCAGAGATAGGCTTAGTATCCAATATGATAAAAGTATACTTTCATGATGAATTTAAAAGTATGTCAAAATCTTGTGAACTAAATCATGAAAAAGATATGATTATAGCAAAGATAAATTACAATTTTTTTTAATGTAGTTGAAAGTTTATTGTATGTGAATGAATTTATTTTACTTGGCTAAATTAGTGTGCAATTATAAATATAAAATTAATACCTCTTAAAATTATGTTTATTATAAAGTACCCTCATTATAAACAGGATAATTTTACCAGCAGGAATTACCCTTTAGGATCACTGATTTTGATCTGCAAGGAACTTTCAGAGTCAACTAGTCCAGTTCTCTTAATTTTTATATGGTACCTAAGGCTTAGAAAATTATTTATTCAATTTTTATAAGGTTGCATAGGTACTAAATAGTAGATAGTTTGAGGCCAGATTCTTTATCTTTAAGCCTACCACTGTTTCCATTGTACCAAGTTTAAATTCTCTGACAACTCCATTAAACATCATGATTTCATTGATGGTAAATTGTCTGATTGATCTTGAACCATCTTGGTTTTGAAGATAGCAAGGTGATTTTAAGAAATGTGTTCATGTTTTTTTTACAGTCATATGGTAAGATTGAGTGTAGTCCAGTCATGGAATTAACATTTTATGTGAACCTGGAGTAGCTAGGCAGAAAAGTGTTAAATTTTCTTAGAAGAAAAAAATTTGGTTAATCATAAAGTAAAAGAAGTCATATTAGGAATCAAACATAAAAAATGTATAAATGTATTATAAATAGGCTGAGGTGTTTATGGAAAAAAATTAAATAGAACTTCATTTGTTTCCTGTGAGAACCATGCTGATATTAGAATGATTAGACACATGAAGTGATGTAAAAATATAATTCTAACTTTACTTTGAAATAAAAATCTTCCTCCTGTTCTTTCCCTTATGGATTTTTAAAAAATGCGTTGTGTTGGTTGGCATAGTTTAGTCTCTTAAGGTAGTCTTAAATTCTGGTCTTTCTAATGTTATAGTGAGAAAAATCTTAAAACATAATGTCAGTTTATTTTATAGAAAAATTTAAAATGTGTCATGATGACATTAGGATCTTAGCAGTTGGGAAAGAAATTATATTATAGACCATATTATACATGCATATGGTACATTTTTTTTGAATTCTGTAATTGTCTTGCCCTTTATTCTCTATGGATTTTTTTTCCCCTCCATGAAATAAAAGATTAGCCTCTTTTTTTTTTTTTTTAAACTTTATCCTTTCATGTTCTTAGAAAATTTTGGCCCTGAAGTTAATAAAAGTTCATTTGATAGAATCTGTTAAAACTTCAGTTTGCTTTATACTAATCAATTTATTGTATTCAGGTTTTTTCTTCTAATTTACCCTTCACTTTGTATGGGTAAATATTTTCAGAAGTTTACTGTTTCTTTTAAACATCTTTTCAATCTGAATTTTAAGCCATATTTATAGATGGTTTAAATTATCATCTTTTTTAGATTGGTTGATAATAACAATCCTTTTGCAGTTGGTACTCCTTATATTGGTGGGGGGGGGGAGAGAGACAGAGACACAGAGAGAGAGAGAGAGAGAGACAGAGACACAGAGAGAGAGAGAGAGAAGAGAGAGAGAGAAAGACAGAGATAGAGAGAGAGAGAAAGAGAGAGACAGAGACAGAGACACACAGAGAGAAAGAGAGAGAAAGACACAGAGAGAGAGAGAGACAGAGACAGAGAGAGACAGAGACAGAGAGAGACAGAGAGATTGGTTAAATTCTTCACAATTTTTCCTTAGCCATGGTAACAATACTTTTTTGATTTAGGCACAACAGATTAAAAATATATATATATTGTTCAGCAATCACTTTTGCCTGGTTTCTACTGGCTAACAAGCATTTATAAGTGCTTACTACACATCAGGGCCCTGTAAAATACCAGCTATGGAAACAATCTTTATCTTCCACTCCATGAAAAAAAAGAAATGGTTTCTGCCCTCATTAACCTTATGTTGTAATATGGGACACAACATGTAAACATACAGAATATATATCCCTCAAATAGAAAAAAACAAACAAAAAAAAACCCACCCCAAAAAACTAGAGTTTTAGTAGGGATGGGATAGTGCAATCAGACATGCACCTGAAGAAAACCACTTTAGTAGGTATTTGTAGAATGGATAGGAATGGAGAGAAAAAGAGACTTGGAGGGAGGCCAAATAGGATGCTATAATTACCCACATGAGAGAAAACAAGGATCTGAATTAAAGGTGGCTTTGTACATGCAGAGGAAGGGATGCATACAAGAGATTTTGTGGTGATAGAAATGACAAGATCTTAGACTGAGAAAAAGAGGAGGAAACCATGTCCTGAAAATCAAAATCATGAAAATGAGAGAAAAACTAAGGCACAGTCAAGATGACAACATAGGAGAAAGAATCAAAGAATCACAGCCCCTAGGACACTCCCTTTCTAAAGATGTAGAAAATATTGTACATCAATTTCCAGTAACCAGTAAAACCAAAAAGAGGTCACTATCTTTTTTTTTTTTTTTTGTCCAGAGCATCTTAGACATAGAGGTTTGAGCTTTGGGTCTGGCTAGGAGTACGTTTTGGATAGAACTTTTTTTGGCTTATAAACCTGAACTGGACATCAAGACAGGAAGAGATTTCAAAGATCTCTAAACTATCATGGAGTCCACGAATTGGTGCCATCTGGTTGTTAAGTCCACTACTCATTTCCATATTACAGATCCAGCATAGGCTAAGGAAGAGGGAATTACACTTAAAGGTGATGGAGAGGATCCGACATTACTAGCAGTACTGGGCCCTAGCTATGTTCTAAGCAAGGAGTAAGTTCAGAAGCATACAGTAACTATGTGACTCTCATCCCAGGAACTCAATAGTGACTCAATTCTAGTCTCCAGACCAGGTTAAAAATCTTTGGTGGAAAAACCAGAGCAGTAATTACAGGTCAACAGGGATTTTATTAATTTTGATCTCATAGAGCTTCTCAGTGACTGTGTAATAGTCTAATTGAAACTTTCAACTAGAAACAGGCTGACAGACCCAAACCGGGGTCAGAAACTTGCTTGAACTCAGATCATTAGGACAGTGATCAGACTTTACCCTGTATCAAACCTGGGAAGATTGAAAGTTTTGGGGGAAAAGCTTACCTTTCCCCAGTCTGAGCTATGAAAGCAGCAAGGCAAAAGATGACATGGTTCACCTAAATATCCCTTCCAGAAGTGTACAGAGCCCAAACCTAGCTTCAAATCCCAAGTCAAGAAGTATTATGTAAAGAATGAGCAAACAAAAAATACCACCATAAAAAAGCTATTATAACAAGAAAGAAAGCTCAAGATACTAATCCAGGAGAAGAGAATGACTTGAAAACATTTCCAGACAAAACCAGAAAGAAAAAAATGCATCTTGGGGACAAATCCAGTAAGAATTCCTTGAAGAGATAAAAGAAAAGTTTAGGGGCAGCTAGGTGGCGTAGTGGTTAGAGCACCAGCCCTGAAGTCAGGAAGACCTGAGTTCAAATCTGGTCTCAGACACTTAACATTCCCTAGCTGTGTGACTCTGGCCAAGTCACTTAACCCCAATTGCCTCAGCAAAAAGCAAAAAAAAAAAAAAAAGAAAAAAGAAAAGTTTAAAAAACAGGCGAACATGATTTTTAAAAAGAAGTGAAAACTGTGGAAGAAACATTTAAAGAGGCTCAACAGTTTAGATCAAGCTTACCCAAGAAAGTTCCCTGATGGTTAATCAAAGATAAAAATTATGCATAAGGAGCAAAAACCAGCGTAGGTCAGTCACAGGAGATATCAGAGGGAGAAATGTTTAATGAATTTGGAAAGATAGGTTGGGAAAGAGTTTTGAAGGCCTTTAAAAGCTAAACAATTTAAATTTGATCCTAGAAACAATGGGGAGCTACTGAAATTGGGGATAAAAGAGTGACATTTAGCTTACTTTGCAACATTGTATCCTATAGACTGGAATTGTGGGAAATTTGAGGCAAGGAGAAAAAAATTACAAGGCTGATGTCTTACTTTAGGGGAGAAATGATGAAGAACTGTACTATTTAAGAATAATATTCAAATTCATTATAGTACTGCTCTATAAAATAAACTGTTTAATAGGAAAATTATGTTTTTTTACCTTTCTCAGAATAGAAGGTGACCCTATTTTATCTAAGGCTAACCTTTTCATCAATAGCTTTGATTTTAATACCTCCAGCATCTTCCAGGACATCTCTCTTATGAACTTCTTTAATGTACTTTAAATTATTTTTTTTTACCATTTCTCATGTGTTTTAGAAAAAAATGGAGGGGAAAGGTTTCTTATGACCTAATCTCTCCCCAGATTTGTTATATATTAAACCTATCAAGGAGTTATGTACCACTATAGTATGACTTCAAAAAGTCAACAGTGACTTAGAGATTTTTGTATCCAATCCTAATGTCTCATAAACTGAGGTCTTGCATTTGATTATTTCTTGTCATAAACTATCTAATCACCTTAGAATTTCACTGTATTTAAAACTACCATTTTCTTTTCTATTTCTTTTTCTATTTACAATCTTCGAGTAGTCATATTTTCCTCTCTTTCATCCTTATATCCTTTCACTTACCAATCCCTAATTTCTTTTCTGTCTTTTCCTCTCTCTAATTGTATAGTCACTGCTATCATTTTGACCCTTATCATCCTTTCACTGAACTGTTAGCCTCTTTATGTGTCTCTTTGCTTCTAGGTTCTTTATACTTATCCATGTTCCATGAAACTTGCCAAAATAATCTTTCATGTCATATGTCCAGGTGTGCAACTCCTTTAATCAAGGCTTTTAAGATCTATTTAATTGGTCAAATACAGACATTTGATCATGACATTCTTAATTTATTTCAGTCAACCTGGAACGAATGTTCTATAAACTTGCTATCATCCACCACTACCCCATCCCTTTTTCAGGTATTCTGAGAAGTTATTTCCCATGACTAGGGAAAAAGTAATTCTTCATCTTTATTTATGTAAGGCCTTCCATAGCTTTCTTTTCTCCCAAGACTCTGCACTTTTATTTGGTGATCTTATCAGTTCCCATAAAGCAATATCTGTACAGATGACTATTAAATTTCTATATTCAACCTTATTTCTTGTGACATTTAGTGGACAAATTTTTATCAGATAACATTTATTAAGCACTTATTATTTCCCAGGTCTTATTCTAAGCACCAGGGAGACAAAGAAAGGGAAAAGACAACCTCTGTTTGCTAAGAGGTAGGATCTGGGATAGTTGGTGATTAACCTTGCTGTGTACTAGGCAATGGAGTTACAAGTAAAGGGAAAAAAAAAAGTATCCTTGTAGAGAAGTCATATTCTAATGGGATGAAGATAACATATAAATAAGTACATATGAGATATCTACAGAGGAGTTTAAAGGTAATTTCCGAGTGGAAGACATTAGCAGCAGCAGCAACTGTTTGCCTTGAAGACATCTTCATTTCAGTAGGTCCAAAATGAAACTATTCTATTCTTCTTTCCCCTTTAACAACAAAAAAAGACATTTTACTCCTCCATACTGTTTTTTTTTTTTTTTTTTTTTTCTTTTTGAGGGTACTGCTGTCTTTTAGGTTAAGAGTTATACTTGATTTTTCACTTTATCCCCATGGCTCCCTCTCCCCAGTTTCAGTCTTTTTATTCTTGTCGATTTTAGACTACATAGTACTTCCTACATCCATTTGCTTATCTCAATCCAACCAGATAAGTATTTTAAGTGTCTGTTATGTACAGATTTCTACCCTGGATGCTGTGCATGTAAAAACAAAACAAATTCATCTTTCTACTTTCTCTTCCCATAACCACACATCTAATTCACATTCTTAAAATCTGTCACATAGACTTTTATAGGAGCTTTATGATTGGTTCACTTGCTTCCAGTGCTTTTTCTCTGTAGTTGCAAAAATTATCTTCCTAAAGCATAGGTTTGACTGTATCACTACCTTACTCAAGAATTTTGTATGATTCCCTATTAGTTTTAGGAATTTGGATATAGTGTTGGCATATATCCATATATCCAACCCTATTCTTGTAATGAATTCTCTTTTCTGGCTCCTAATCCTTAATTTTCTTTAAGGCTCTTCTCAAGGGACATCTTCCAATAGAGGCTTTTCTTTGTTCTCATTATTAATAGTTTAAATATTTATATATATATATAATATAAATATATAATTATTATATTATAATATTATATTTAAATATTAATAGCTTTTCCTTCCTCATTGCTAAATTCACTTTTTTTTGTCTAAATGTATCTGGTAAACTTGTTCAACACAAGGACAAATTGTTGCTCATTGATAAATCTTACTGAATTTAATTGTACATTGTAGACCCTTAGTAAATATATTAAACAGCTTTGGAAGTTCAACAGAGTTGATTAGGATAAGATTTTTCCTGATTTAAATTTGTTTGGGAGGGATTTCACAGTTCCTATCTTATCAATGTAGTCTCAAGGAACATATCAAGTCAGATTATCATTCTCACTTTTGCAGAGACATAGATTATCTCCTTTTTTTTCCCCCACAGTGTGAAAATTAAAATACAAACATGACAATATCTGTTGGTCATAACCTTTCTTTTCCAGTACCTTCTGTCCCCAAAATGATTCATTTGTACTATTTTGATGTAAGATGTGATTCCTATTGTTTTGAGTGCTTTCCTCAGGTTAGAATGTCTTAAATCTTTACTTTGTCTTTTCTATCCCGATTTTATGATGTAGTTCTTGTAGATCTTGTTTATAGTTTTCCTTATTGTTGAATAATTCTGCATCATGAAGTACTCTGAATTATACTGTACTCTACAGACTTGGGACGCATATTTACTCATAGGAAAAAAAAATCTTAATAAAGAAAATGCTATCTTATACCTTGCTGCCTTACTTGGCAAAAGTAATTTCTTTTGACCTCGTAATTGTTGTCTGAAATTCCTATGTGACTAATGGGTTGGGAATTGCCCTTTATTAAGTATAATCTTTTTTTTTTGTGTAGAGAGTGAATTATTTCAAAATGGTTTGTTATAGGAGATACATATACATAATATATTCTTGTTTTATACAAGTGATTTAACTACCTTTCCCTCCCCACCTCCAGTTGTACATGACTCTAATCCAAGAGATACAATTACCTTTAATGTGGAATTTCCTGACTATACAAATTATGCTCCATGATTTTCTTTCCATAATATTCTTCTTTCTTGTATTTCTTTTTTAAACCTAAATAACTTATAATTTAATGTTGGGAGAGCTTATTGGATCCTAATTCTGTTCTCTTAATTTATCATGTGATTTCTTTCTATTTAATATGACAAACTTTTGTTGTTAGATTTCTTATTAATCCTTTGATTATAGTGTTCTAGCTTCTTTGCAATTAATATTTTTTATATTCTGATTTTTATAATTTCCTTAAGTTCTTAAGTAACTAAATTTGTCATTTAATGGTTTCCCTCATGATTTACTTTACCTAGTAAAGTAACTAATCTATGTCACATTTTGCTGATCACATTGCATTTTTATTAAAGTTAATTTTATGTTGACTAAATAGTTTAAAACAAAACATTTAGCATTTATGTTATTCTAGATTTTGTAGCAGTAAATTTTGCAGAAAATTAAAAAAATTTAATAAGTATTTAGCAAATATTATGAATGATACTTATCAACTTTATCAAAAAAGATTTACCTTAGTCCATGATCCTATGATAGACTGTGCAAATTGAACAAACGTTTCATGCCAAATAGGTGGTTGCAATTTAAGATGTATGTCTTAAAGTAGAAAGAAGATGAAAGGATATACATTTGTCTCAGTGTAGGCAAAAAAACAAAACAAAGTAAAACAAAACCTTGAATATTTAGCAGCTTTTAAAATTTTTCTTAGTTCCACAAATGTAATTTTGTTTTACTTAAGGCCAGTTGGTATTATGCTTATTAATTTTGTAAGTAGTTATTGTACTTTTATTTTTGTTGAGTATTATTAAAGGGATACTAAATATTAGTATTGCATTTTTGGTAAAGAAATTTTCAGTTTGCTTTTCCTGTATCTAGGGTCATCTTTCATTCTATGTGCTTGGTTTTAAAATATTCTTTGGTCTTCATTGTGTGCATAATATGTCACCATAATCTTTAAGAAACGTTTTACTGTAAAGAAGGAAGGAGGTTTTATCCAATTCTAAATAAAGGTAAATACATAGTTTATAATAGAAAATGGTTCTTAATGGCATAACCTTGAAATTTGTTTAATTTTGAAGTAACCTCCTAGTTTCTAACATGTTAGAGTTTGGTAATCATTATAAAAATTAGTACAATTTGGAAATCATTTATTTCATTGTAAAGGGAAAAAAAATTGTCCTTGAGCTTTAAATACTGCAAATAATTATTAAAATCCTCAAGTCAGATGACTAAGCTTTCTCTTAAATGATTAAAGCTTTGCAAATTCTTCATTGTTCATAAAGCAGGTTGTTAAAACTTTTCCAATGATAAATAAAAAAGCAGAGCATCTCTAAAACTGTGAAATAATGGCTATTTTTTTTACAATTGTTTGTAATTGTTTAATAAATATGAAGTGTTAACTCATTATATTTGATTTTTAAATAGACACCAAATCCTACTGCAAGTGAATTTATTCCTAAAGGAGGATCAACCTCCAGGCTGAGTAACCTGTCCCAGTCAAATATGTCTGCCTTCTCTCAAGCCTTGTTTTCTCACCCATCTGTGGGAAGTCCTGCTGCTGCTGGATTAGCACCAGGTAAGTTGAGAAATTTATGTTAGTTGCAAATATGATATTTCTAAGCACTATTTATATTACTAGAGCCAAAAATTTAGGAGGGAAATGGTATATCTTTGATATTATGAAATTTGTGCTTCAGAATCGGAACTGCAGGTAAAACATACACTAAAATTCAATTGCACAGTCCAAACACTCATGGCACGTTAATGAATGGGATATCCTTTAAAGCACAAAAATAAAATTTTTTTCCCTAAATCTTCTTGTGTCTTAGAAATGCTATGCTATATTGTGTTTTGGAATTTAAATCTATATTATTACATATGGGTATCTAATATCATCACATCACAAAGGTATTTTGACATGTAAACTAATTTTTAATATTTTAATAATTTTTTTATGTTTTAGTTTAAATTAATACAGTATTTCTTGTTTTGTACTGGGTTTGAGAGTAGTATAATTTTCACTCAGTTTTAATGTGAAAAGTTTTTAAGGTTTTATTAAGAGGAAAAATTGCTAGAACATTTAGAAAAATGGAATATTTCTAAATTTCTCAGCTAGTGGTTAATAAGATTACTGTAAAACTCACTGAGTTTCCTTCCTCCCTTCCTTCCTTCCCACCTTCTCTTCCCCTCTCTCCTTTTCTTTTCTTCTCTCTTTCTCCTTTCTCCCTCCCCCTCCTGTCTGTCTTTTGTCTCTGTCTCTCTCTCTTGTCTCTTTCTATTCTCTTTTTCTCATCTCATACCCAGGAAATTAAGAAGAAGGAAAAGAATAGATCTAAGAAAAGAGTGACATTAACATTTCTTCTTAAGAAATTTTAAAAGAATGTTAGTTAGGTATGTAGAATATAATATCCAAGAGTAGCAGTTAGCACTGGCCTGACATATTTATCACTTTTCAGTAATAAGACAAATGTGGTTCTGGGCTTAGATTTTAAAACTTTCATCTCTCAATTTTTTTGTGGAGGGTAGGGAGGTCAGGTTTGGAGGTTAGGGACTGAAAAACAGTTTTCAGTTTTCTACTTCACAAAAATATATCTGTTAGTTGTCCATTGTTTATAGTATTAATTTCTTTTGAATATTTAGGTGAAAATGCTGAAGGAGAGTATCTTCTAATTAGAAGATGTATAAATAGTTTGATATTTACCTAAGCTCTCTGTTTGATGTTAGGGGATATTTTAGCAAAGCCAATTAATAAAGGACATTTAAAATTATGGGTGGAAGGTACAATTGTGAATCAAAACTTAACATGTTGACACTTTTCATGAATGGAAAAAGATACCCTAAAGCCATCTGAGACAGACCAAAATAAATAGTTTAAGTATTGCCTCAAAAAAGAGGAGGAAGTTTTCATTTACATGATCAATTACAACAATCATTTTAAGAATTTTACCCCATTCACATGATAACAAACTAAACTGACATTTCCCTAAAATTATTAATGTAATGAATATAATATTATAATACTTTGTATCTTTAATGCATTTTACATGCCACTTTGTATTTATTTGTGTATATCTTATTTTTTCTCCCTACTACATTGTAAGCTCCTTTAGGGAAGTGACAGTTTGCCAGTTATTTTTGTATTAATCTCAGTGCCTTGCACAAAAAATAAAAAGATTGAATTGAGTTGAATATTAGGTCCTATTTCGTACATTATTTAAATGGTTTGTCTAAGACATTAGACAAAGAGCAAATTTCATCCTGCTTCCAAAAGCTATATTTTCATAATAATTTTGTCATCAACTAAAATTTTCACTCATAAATATTATCTTTAACACTGTGGAAATGGTGGTGATTTGAAGGTGCAAGATCAGGGCCATGCAGAAGATGCAGTTTAGTACATTTAAAAAAAAAAAAAAAAGATTCTTTGTTGAGTACTGACACTTGAACCAGATTGCTAGGGATTATTCTTTCTGTCCTCTTATGGCATTCTTCAGTCT
The DNA here is from genome assembly GCA_023553655.1 of Myrmecobius fasciatus. Classification (NCBI taxonomy): domain Eukaryota; kingdom Metazoa; phylum Chordata; class Mammalia; order Dasyuromorphia; family Myrmecobiidae; genus Myrmecobius; species Myrmecobius fasciatus. Next base: position 705,126 of record JAJPUD010000157.1, on the reverse strand, counting down.
TCTAAAGGAGAAATTCAGTCACAGCTTGTTCATTTATTCTTTCACTAAAATGTATTGAAAATTAACATGCTCATTATGTATCTTAAATAAGTTGGGCTTACTTTTTCAGTCACCTTCATATAAGCTAAAACAATGTCTTTTCATCTGATGTATTTTGCAATAGTATAAAAAATGTACACTTGAATTTAACCTTTCACTTTTAGTGACATATACCAGAAATTAGAGAAGGGGAATTTTCTTTTATTCTTCGTTGTTTTTTTTTTTGTTTGTTTTGTTTTGTTTTGTTTAGTTTTATTGTCAAAATTGAAATTAACGATTTAAATTTTTCCATTATTAAAAAAAAAACCTTTTGTACATGTGCTTATTTTCTGTTTAAAATAAATAAAAAGTTTTACAACCTGTGTATGCTTTGATTTTGAGTTTATGGTTAGCAAATTAAAGGCCCTTTAGAACTGAATATACAAATAGGATATGTTACTATTATATTAGCTGTCCTTTTGTTTTCTGCCCACCTTTTTTAAGGAAAAAAAATCATTGGGCTAATTAAAAAGTTTAAGCAATTCTCATAAGAAACAACAGAACTATCTTATTAGTACTAGAAAAGGATAGCAATGGAGGAACTTTTTTAAAGTCTTCTAAGCAAAATTAATCAAATTAATTTTTTTTAGAGGCACATAGCTATTGTTGTATACATGTATTCAGATCTTCTCATTGATATTTTCCTTGACTTTTTTTCAGAGACACTTATTAATTACATGACTTTAGGCCAGACATGATTCTTTTGATACTTTTGTTTCCTCGGTTTTGCAAAATCACGCAAATAATACTTGTACTTACTAGCTCATAGGCCTTCTTTGGGGGGCAGAAGGAGAATGCCATAAACATTAAAATACTATATAAATGAGATGATATTTGTTTTTAATGAAAACAATACTAGAGTTTTAGGAACAGAAGCATGACTATCTTGTATATATTAATAATTATATTTTTTTTTGTACAACAGAAAGAGGATTTCATTACAAAAGATAGTTGACCATTTCTTTTTTTCTTTTTTTTTAAATTTTATTTTATTTGCAAAACATATGTATGGTAATTTTTCAACATTAACCCTTACATAGCTTTCTGTTACAACTATTGCTTTTATGAGAATGTATACTTTATTAGTAGACTTTAGAAAGATAATTTTGTATTTTGAAAGAGTCCAGCTACCTTAATACTAACAACTGCCATAAAATATCCAACATTATTTAATAGAAAAAAGAGGAATTTGCATTTGGAAATGGTATTTTGAAATTTTGTTACATAATGACATAGAAATTACCCCCGGAATTGTAGATAAATAGAATTTTGGTTAATATCTAGAACAAGCATCAGAAGCCTTTAAAAATGTTGTCCACCAGAGTAGTAAAGACTTTGCCTTTGTTGTCGGAAAGATCTAGGGGGGGTAGCAGTATGGTGTAGAATTTTTTTTTAATTGCATCTCATTCAGTGAGTTTTTGATTATCATCTGGATTAATTTATGCATTAGTCTTGAATAAATTAAAACTATAAAGACATCAAAATGGGGAATCTTAGGAAATGAGAGCCTGAAGATTTGTTCATTGGATGATTAGCAGTTAGAAGATAATGATTATCTGAATATATAACTAAATTCCAGACATGTCTGACCTCATATTATTTTAGTTCAGAGAAACAATGATTAGGCACATGCAATGAGCTATACTAATGATAAACAGTTTGATTCCAGGGAAGTTAATTCTGATGAGAATTTAAATCCTACTTAATGTTTTATTCCCCCAAATAATAACCTTTTTATTTTCAAAATACATGCAGAGATAGTTTTCAACATTTACCCTTGCAAAACCAAACAAGATAATACATATTAAATATGTGCAATTCCTTGACACATATTTATGCATTTGTTATGCTACACAAGAGAAATCAGATCAAAAAGGGGGAAAAAATGAGAGGAAAAACAAACAAACAAGCCAGAACAAAAAAAAAGTTGTAAATACTATGTTGTGATCCACATTCAGTCTCCATAGTCTTCTTTCTGGATGGAATCCATCACCTTTGATTATCATATAATCTTGCTGTTGCTATGTACAATGTTGTCTTGGTTCTACTCACTTCACTTAGCATCAGTTCATGTAAGTCTCTGCAGGCTTTCTGAAATCATCCTGCTTATTGTTTCTTATACAATGTTCTTCTTATAACAATAATATTCCATTATATTCATATACCATTACTTATTCAGCCATTCTCCAACTGATGGGCATCCACTCAATTTCCAGCTCCCCACCACTAGAAAAAGGGGTGCTACAAACATTTTTGCTCATTTGGGTCCTTTTCCTTCTTTTATGTTCTCTTTGGGGTACAGACCCAGTAGAAACACTGGTGATAAATCCATCTTATGTGTGTCTTGCAGTCCCTGGAACTCAGTCTTTAATCTCTGTCTCCTGACTTCTCTGACTTTTTCAAATTTTAGCTAAAATCCTATCTTCTGCAAGAAGCCTTGCCTGGTGCTCTACTGCTAGAATCTTCTCTTTGAGATTATCTCCAATTTTATCATTCTCATTATATATATAATATTATTTGTTTATATTTGATTGTACATTATCTCTCCCATTATATCATCAGCTCCTTGAGAGCAGGGACTAGCTTTTTTTGCCTTTATTTGTACCCATGATGTCTGGCACATAATCAAGACTTAATAAATGCTTGTGGACTTGACTTAAGCTGATTTGTGGTGGGGCTTTTAGGCACTGTGATAGTTCTAGATCATTATATGCTATTGGTGATATAATGTTTTAATTAGTATTGGCAGTGTCATTATGCCTCATTTTTTCCATTTGTTAAATGATGAGATTGGACTAGATGACTTGAATTCCCTTTCAGCTTTTGATCTCTGACCCTGTTTATGTGATGTGAACCAGAGATGATTTGGAAAAGCATTTCATATATATATTTTGTTCTTTTCTTTGCAAATAATTTTGAATCAATTGATATTTCATCAAATTGCCTAATAATTTTTAGATTTGAAATAATGATTTATAATTCAAAAATTGTTCACTGCATTTTGATTGGTTGAATTGTAAATTGATCTTTTCTCCTTATAAGGTCATAAAAAAATCAATGTTCTTATAAGATTTATCTATCTACTGTTTCAAGAACCCACTTCTTCCCAACAATCTTGACTGACCTCCAGCTGTATATAGTACATGCAGTACAACAAATGTAATTTGTTATTCTCTTGTTGTGTGTCAGTCATATCTCTCATTAGACTGCTTGAGGACATGAACTTTTTATATCTTTGTGTTCCCTATAGCATTTGCATATATCTGGATATGTAGAAGATGTTGAATAAATATTTGATTAGGAAGTATATACCCTTTTTTGAATAAATATTATATTATATAATGGCTTTTAATTGCAATTGGGTAGTTTTATTTTTTAGGGATAGGGACTGTGCTGGACCTCAGATTTCATTGGTATGAAGAGCTCCTAATAAGTAGTTTCCTCTCCCAGTATGAGTTGACACCTTTTCTCTGCAAAATGTTGCAGAAAACCCTGGAGGGCACTGTGGTAGTTCTTATACCACATAATACCACAATAAGACTGATCTTATTGTCAGTATGTTATCAGAGGCGTGATTTAACTTCTAAAATACTATAATTTTCAAGTAAATAGTAAACAAATAATAAAGAAACCTTGTTATTGGAAACAAACTTGAATCATTGTATGTAGTAATACAGGCTAAGGTATTCTTTTTTTTTAAACCAAGTTTTTATTGATTCGTTATCATAGTTAGCAAGGCCTAGTATCCTATTCTGTCCTCCACTTAGAGAGCCATTTCATGTGACAAGTAGTGTTTTTTGAAGAGAGAGAGAGAAGAGGGAAGAAAATCAGCAGAACTGATTAGTACCCTGAAAGAAATCCAAAACTGTAAAATGTATAACATCCATGAAGTGTTGTTTTGGGAGTGACCTTTCATCGTTCTTTATTTAGGTCATTTTTGTTCTTCATGTTTATATTACATTAACTTGTGTGTGTATGTGTGTCTGTGTGTGTGTGTTGTTCTTTCCATTCATATCACTGAAGTTATTGTGTGTAGGTTTTTCATTTTTTTCCTTTTTTTTTTTAATAGCTTTTTATTTTTCAAAATACATGCAAAGGTAGTTTTCAACATTCACTCTTACAAAACCTTTCTTCCAAACTTTTCTTCCTCTTGCCGTAGACAGCAACTAATCCAATATAGGTTAAACATGAGCAATTCTTCAAAACATATTTCCACATTTATCACATCCTTTAGGATTGATCATCGTATAGTCGTATAGTCTTGCTGTTGCCATGTACAATGATCTCCTGGTTCTGTTCATTTCACTTAGTATCAGTTCATGTAAGTCTTTCCAGGCCTCTCTGAAATCATTCTGCTGGTCATTTCTTACAGAACAATAATATTCCATAACATTCATATGCCATAATTTATTCAGCCATTCTCCAATTGATGGGCATCCACTCAGTTTCCAGTTCCTAGCCACTACAACAAGGGCTGCCACAAACATTCTTGCATATGTGGGTCCCTTTCCTTTTTTTATAATCTCTTTGGGATACAGGCCCAGTAGATACACTGCTGGACCAAAGGATATGCACAGTTTGATAACCATTTGGGTATAGTTCCATATTGTTCTCCAGAATGGTTGGGTCAGTTCACATACTCCACTAACAGTAAATTGGTGTCCCAGTTTTCCCACATCCTCTCCAACATTCATCGTTATCCTTTTTTGATGACTTTATTCTTTATGTATTCATGTAGCCTTTCTTATGCTTTTCTGTATTTATCACATATATCATTTCTTATAACATTGTAATATTCCATTACAGTCATGTACTACAATTTTTTTCGGGATTTCCCAGAGAATGGGCATCTACTTTGTTTCCATTTCTGTCACAAAAAGTGCTGCTAATAGATATTTTGGTATGTATATCGATTTTCTTCTTGGTTTCTTTGGAGTATAAGCCCAGTAGTAGAGTCTCTGGGTCAAAAGATTGGCCATTTCCATAACTTGCAAATTGCTTTTGAAAGTGGTTGTGCCATTTAACAGCTCTAATAACAATTGTGGTAGTGTGCCTATCATGCCATATCCCATCTGATATTAATTTTTTCCATTTTTTGCCATCTTTGCCAATTGACATGATGTAAGATAAAAAGTTCAGGATTGTTTAGATTTCCTTTTCTCATAATTAATGATTTGGAGCATTCTTTTATGTGCTTGTAAGTACTTTGTAATTCTTGAGTTTTTTATTCATCTCTTTTTGACTATCTTCTGGTGAATGGCTATTAGTATTACATATTAATTGTTTACATATTGGATGTCAAACCCTTATTAGGAAATTTGATACAAAGTTTTTTGGTTTTTTTTCTATTTGACCACTTCCTTTCTTACCCCATATGTATTTTGTCTGTATAGGAACTTTTCAATTTCATGTAATCAGATTTAAATGTTTTTCCTTTGTAATTACTTCTATCTCTTACTTGGTTAAGAAAATATCTTTTACCTATAACTGAGGGATATATAATCTAATTTTTTAAATACTATGATCTTTAATATTAGGGTCATGTATCCATTTAGAATGTGTTATGTGGTATAAGATGTTGGTTGGTTTAAAGCTATTTTTCTTTCAGACAGCTTTCTAATTTTTCCAAAACATTTTTTCCAGGAGTTTTTTCTTAAGTCACTGGGTTTTCTACTTTATCAAAAATTGGATTTTTGAGTTTTCATGTTTCTGATTCTCCTCTGTGTAGTCTGCTCCATTGATTTATTTTTTAATTGCTTTGTTTTTGCTAACTAGTGCTTTATAATATAATTTGAGATTTGAAAGAGCTACTCCTTCATCTCTAGCTATTTTCTTCATCTCTCGTCATATATTATATCTTCTCCCCTCTGCCATATGAATTTGGTTATTATTTTATTAAGTTTTCAAAGTATTCTCTTAGTAATTTGATTGGTATAGCATTAAAAGTGTAAATTCGTTTTATAGTATTGTCAGCTATTTAAATTTTTCTTCATTTCTTTGAAGAGCAATTTTTAATTTAAAAAAATCTTTTATTTGCTTCAGAGGGTCGATCCCCTAGATGTTTTATAGATATTTTAGTTTTTTTTTGGAATGATTTTTATCTTTTCTATTCTTCTTGGATTTTGTTATTATGTATAAATTCTGTTGATTTTTTTGTTGATTTTTTTTTCCAGGTTTATTGTAGAGGCCACAACTTTGCCAAAGCTAATTGCCTCAATTGATATCTTTGTAGACCATCATATCATCAACAAATAATGATAGTTTTATTTCCTTTTAATTATAATGCTTGGTTTTGGTTAGTTGCTTTTTGTGATATTAAAAAAAATGTCCCTCGATGCCTGTACTTTGTAGAGTTTTTAGCATAAGTGAGAATATTATTTTTTCAAACTCATTTTGTTTGTATCAAGGAAATCATGGTTTTGGATGTTTTGGTTTTTAATATGATCATATTGTTTCCCTAATGTTGAACCATTTTTGTGTCCTTAGTAAAAAAATTCATTTGGTCATACTGAATGATTTTTTGCAGATAAATCACTGTAGTCCGACAGGATTTTTTTAAAAAAAGTTTTTGGGTAAATATTAATGATATCTGCTGATTTACTTCCATTTTATCTTTTCCTGGTTATTTGCACTATCTCATAAAAGGATTTTGATAGAGTGGTTTCTCAGTTTTTCCAAATAATTTATGAAGTACATACTGTTCATCCATCAGGATCTGGAGTTTTTGTTTGTTGGTTTTTTTTTTTTTTTAAATCTCCTTTGCTTGTCTAGAGTGGATTATTTATGCTATTTATTTATATTTGCATGTCTTTTAAAATATGAGAACATGAAAAAATATGATTTTTTTGTGATAACTTGGCTTTTCATCTATTTATTTTGTGAAATCCTTGTGTAAGAATTTTGAGATTCTTATTTTTATTGTTTTTAGTGATGATCAGAAACTACTGTTAGGTATCCCCAAACTTTTTATGGAAATATACCTAGATTCTTTTGATATGCCCCAGATGATAGTTATTGTGCATAGTTCTGATGTTTTAGAAATGAGGATTGTGGAACTGAAGCAACCACTTCTACCTGTAGAATCGTTCTTCCTTCTTAGCTGCAAATTTCAGGAAACCAAGGAATCTTGTAATTTGAAGAGGTTTATTGGGATGATCTATATGGTGCCTTCTGGTTATTAAATAATATGCTTTTCTTCTTTAGGTATTGGTAGTCATTGATGGGATCTAGGCTGTTTAGAAAGAAACAAAGATAAGTTAACCACTCTGGAAGGGAGCACCAGTTAGTAGGCATTTTATGAAATGTTTTGTGCAAGATACTGTGCTCAGGGCTAGGACCAGTAGGATTAAAATCTTCCTTAAAACTATTTTTAAAATCTTCCCTTGACCCTTTTGAGAATGTCAGCAGTGCCTCTGGGATGAATAAGGGTATTTTTTTCCCTCCCCTCTATCTTTCCTCCTCACCGCTCCGGCTCTCGTTTTTCTTATTTCCTCTTGAGCTTCCTTGAACATGGAGTCTCATAGAAAGGGGACAAGTCATACAGTCCTGACTGAAAGACTCAACATATTTAACAGGACTGTGAATCTCTCCCTCAAGAAGCTTGTAGAAAACTAGAATTTTGCTTTCTATAATCTTCAACATTTTTATTACCCTATTGAAATACTCTGTTGTGTGATGGGTGTTTTAATTACTTATTTGTGGTATTGTTAAAAATTCTATTCAGATTTACATTGTAACAAAATTTCAGGATATACTAAATTCTTTAGTATGTTCAAATTCAAGAAATCTGGTACAGAATTCATTAGGTTTCACTGCTGAATGAATTGCAGTAATCTTGTATACTAGATGCTATTGATGCTAGCTAGTACTATAGCATCACACTGATTTTAAAATCATAGGTTTTTAGTTTCATAATGCTAACAGCTAGGCTGATGAATTCTATCTTCTTTCCTTTCTAGGGATGGTAATATAACTCCACTATAGCTTATTTTCATATGCCTCATATTAATGCAGTTTGGAAGTTAACACATGAAAAAAATCACATTAGATTTTACCTTAAGTATCTTAGATTTCTCAGATACAATTTTTGCTTTCCTGGAAATTAGTTTTTGTTTGTTTCAAAAATTGCAAGAAAAAACTTCAAACACTCTGCTCAACATAGTAATATAGATGTTTCCTTAGAATACCTAATTTTTTTTTTTTTTTAGATTTAACTCCCAGAGGATAGAACTGGGAGCAATGGGTAGAAGTTACACTGAAGAAAATTTAGGGTTGATGTCAGGGTGGAAAAAAAGACAAATGTCCTAGCAGTTATAGAGCTGTCTTTAACTGGAATTGGCCACCCATGTGGTTGTGGGTACCCCTCATTGGAATGCTTCAAGCAAAGGCTGGATGACTACTTTTCAGGTATGTTGTAGTTAGGGATTCTTTTTCAAGTAGGGGTTGGTTGGACTAGATGGCAATTGAGTGACCTTTATAATTGAAATTCTGTGATTCAGTGTTTTATCTAGCATTGAGGAGAGTCAAGTTTTCTACATAATTGTATTGTCTAAATAACCAAGATTCATTCCTCTTTCCACACCAAGTATTAAAATATTTTTTATTTTAATTTTTTTTGCATGAGAAATATTTCTCAAATGTATGACATGTTTCTCTACTTTCATATATGGAATATTCTTATCAGAATTTAACTTTTAGGGGGATAGTTCCAGGTAATCATTACAAATATAAAATATAATTTGCTGTTGACAGTTTTCAAGGATCTTTTGAATTGTGCAGTGCTTTTTCTTTCATGTTATGAAGCCTCAAAGTGATATCCCTTCTATTTTTAATGTGTTTGTGTGTGTGTGTATGTATGAGAGTATGTATGCACACGCGTATGCATGTATTTTGGTCTTTCATTTACTGTTGATTGGCCTTTTTATAATTTCAGTGTGCCTTTCACTTAATCTATTGTTTCTGGCCTCTTATAGGACTCAGAAAACAAATAGGTAAGCTTGTTGGAATTTTTAAAAATCAGAGTAAACAAGCTTGGAGTTTCATTAGTAAGATTTATGAAATTTAGTACATGAATTTTGTGACTTGTGTTTGTTTACTCAGAGCCTTTTTTCCCCCTTCCTGTCCAGTTCTTGACTTTCACATGTTTGAAATTATATAAGGAACTTTAAAAAAAAAGTTGTTAATATTCTAGGTGGTATTGTACTTACATTTCAAACAAAACTATTTGCTGGCATTTTCTCTTACCTGGAATTGAATTAAATCCCTAGGAATTTTTCAGAGCACTTGTTAAAATACCTAATAGTTTTTTGAAAATATCTCTTCTGATGTTTGCTTAGCCATTATGGTTGCTTAACTTTTTGAGTTCCATGATCTCAGAATTAATAATGAGTTAGAAATTAACTGTTAATATTTTGAGATATATTTGGTTTTAAATTTGTGAAAATCACATAATAAAGATGGGAAAATAATTAAATGCACATAGACTATTTACTGATCATGACGTAATGTTTTTGGAAGCAAATATTAAGATTAAAAATCTCATGCCAAATGCTTTTTGGAACCAGTCTTTTTTTTTTTTTTTTTAATTTGTGAAAGCAGCCTCAAAATTATAAACAATCAGTAGGAAAAATTATCTGATCCATAAATATTCACTTTCCCTTTTCAGAATATAAGATTAAAATTTTTTTCAAATTTTCTTTATATGATATAAAGGTATAATTGAATTAAATAATGGTAATAATGTTTGTATAGCACTTTAAGGTTTTCAGACATCTCTTTTCACAAACATTGTCTCATTTGATCCTAACAACAGCTCTTTGAGGTAAGTACTACAAGCATCATTTTTTGCACTTTATATAGATGAGGGCAACTTTTGAGATTCAGGGGATTTAAGTGGCTTGTTCATGATTACTAGTATAGTAAGTGTTAGAGGAAGGATGTAAAATCACATCTCTCAACACTCAGTCAGTTCTATTACAATCTAGTGTTTTTTCTTAAAAAAAAAAAACCCAGCATAGCTATATATATGTTGTGAGCAAAATCATTTTGGAAGGATAAATGATAAAGACTTTTAATCTCAGGAGTGTATCTTGTGTATCTTACTAGAATAAGACCAGTAATTCCATTGTTGATTATTAAATGATGACAAGTTGTTCGTCTATGTTAACGGGGTTCTCTGTACTGAATAAGATAAGTGATGTTCACATAACTTTTGCTACAATCCAATAAGAGAAAGACTGCTGCTGTTATGTTGTTGCTTTTCCATAAAATAGTTACTAAAGTACAGGTTACCCTCCACAGACTAGTAGGTCAAATACCAGAATTCCTTTGGTTTTGCAGTATATGAAAAATTCATCTAGCAATAAAGAACAGCCTTCCAGGTGAAGGAATTAAGGAATGAGTTAGCTTTGTGCTTTTGAAATTAGAATAGGGTTAGCTTTTGTATTGCTTTGTGTGAAAGGAACCTATACTGTCGTTAAAAAGAAAAAGAGTCCTGCACAAAAATAGTTAAGACTAATTTTAAGATGAAAAAAGTATTAAGTCTAACTGAAAAATTGAGAAAGTTTTGATAGTATATGATATTTTAAAATAATTTATTGATAAAACTCAGAAAAATTTGTTATACATCACATTTATTAGGATTTTAATAAATTTTTTTCTACATAATTTTGTGAAGTAGAAGATCTAAGTTTTGTTTATTTCCTTTTTATAAATGAGAAAACTGAGGCTCAGGGTTATGATTTACCCACAATTAGAGAGTTGCTAAATTTGCATTTTAACCTATTTGGATTCAGAACAACAGAACTTCCTCTGTTGTATAGATGGACGTGTTAGTGATGATCCAAGAAAAATCCTTTGTAAAGATTTGTATTTTAGAGAACTTGGATCATTTTTACAAACCCTGCCAGCATTCATTATATGAAATTGTCTTTATTATATCATGATAAATCTTGGACTCTCAGAGAATTGGGACAAAACCAGTAGTAGTATAATTTTACTCACCTTAAGAAAATTTAGATAAATAAAATAGATGTATATATAAATGAGTTTTTGAACATTTGGATATTGTTCACAGTTTATGAATGTAACAGTAGTTTCAAAAAAGGAATATGTGTGTTTCAATGTGGATTTTTCATTGTCTTTTCCACTGTTTTTCATCTAAATAGAAATATTTTGTAGGCTTCTACTTAGTTAATAATGGTTTGTGAAAGTTGATTTAAAAACTAGGATATTGCTCTCTTATCTAATTTATCTTTGGATGCAGGTGTACACTGAGCTATTGAATATTGGATAGATGTAGAAAATAGTAGATTGTAAATAGAGTATGTCTTGAAAGAGGCTTTATTTCAAAAGCTTCCTCAGGCTAAAACATGGTGAGAACAGAATGGTCTCTGAAGTCCTACAAAAGTAATTTCTTTTTTCTCATTTAATGAAATGTGTTATTATAGTAATAGCTTATAATCATTTATTTTACCTCCAGTTTGAACATCTTTACATATGACAATCTGAAGCTCTGAAGTTCTGGAGTAAATATAAAGCTATGAAATAGATTTCATGGAGGATTTTATTTTGATAGGAATCAAAACAGATGATAGCTATAGATTTATTTTTGCATGTATTAAAAACTTAATGTAATTTTTTCCTTTAGGGAAATCCACGTTTCTGGATTGAGCATAAGGCTCTGTTTATTTATAAGTGGTGTAAAGGTTTCTTTCTTTTTGATTCTAATTTTGAGTAAAAGTTATTAATGAAAAAATTTTTTAAATTAAATAAAAATTAGCTTAAAATTTGTATGGGGGTAAAGAGACATTTTGCATGTATCACCTCTCTAACAAAATTTTCAAAGTAGGGTTTTGTGAAACTTGAAAACATTAAGTATAGAGAACAGAATTTTTTTTTTTCCCTTTAAATAAATCAATAGACATCTAATACAAATGAACTTTTTTATATCATTGATTGTTTTGTGCCTTCCAGTTCATTGGTGTGATTGAGAGGATGACAGTGTGGCACTGTATAGCTAGAATCTATAAAGCAAGAATAAAATTAGAAAAAGTTGCATTGTAGCCTGATTAAAAATCTATTGATCACTGTTGATCACCAAATTGATCACTAAAACATTTAAAATCAAACTACATTCTTTGTCTCCCTTTTTATATGAAAATTATTTTAAAACATAATCAAAGAGAAGACCTTGATTTCAATAAATATTCAGGCTCTTAATATTATATTTTTCCTTTTTAATCTTAGCAAAATGCTCTTTTATCAGTATCGTCATATATGCTTATTACTAGGCATTTCTTTGCACCATTTTGAAGTAGGTTACCATTTTGATTCTCCACTTTTCGATATTTAAATAGGTGCCCAGAAAAGTTATAATTTGTTAGGTCAATAACAGTACTTAATTTTTTTTAATACCTCCTTCATTCCCACTCCCTGCTCCTAAACATCTCGTAGTGTCATATTTTCCATGAGTTTTCAGTGTGTCTTAATATACATATTGATGTATTTGGAAATACTTTAGTCTGTAACAAAATTTTTTGGATGAGGATCTATTCACTCTGTCATCAAAAAATGAAATTGAGCTTATAGTTTCAGTTTGTCATCAGATCCTTGCTGTTGTTAATCCATGTTATCTCTTTAATGAGAAATTGTTTCAATCTTAAACTTTATTAAAAGATCCTAATTATCATTTTACTTTTTTTCCCACCAGTTTAACTATCCTTGATTTTAAAATAAAAAATGAGAATTTCAGCATCTTAATAAATCAGATATTTATTATTATGATTAGAAATATTTATCAGTGTTACAGATTTGCTTTCAAATTTAAATTTGGCTTAGAAGTTAAATTTTTATTTTGATAACATTAATCAGCATATATTTTTATACATTGTTGAAGAAACATTTGTAAATACAGGGAATGGAGGATAAGATCTCTATGCTTAATTGCATACATTAAAAAATCTATTATTTGCCTTGAGAAATTTTTAAGCACATGTTCAGACTTTGTTTTAATAGAATTATATATTTTTGAACTAAAACTAAGAATGTATAAATCTTTATGATAATGTTTATTCATGTTCTCTTTTAAAAATTGATATGTAAAACACTTTGCTTAAAGTTTTTACTGTAAAACTAGTTTAAATACACATAATCCTAACATTCTAGTATTTAATATAGTCTTGGATTTTAATTTTTGATGGGAATATTTTACTTTTTTTTAAAGTATAATTCTTTTAAATTTTATTTTTGATAATAATTCTTTTTTTAAATTAAAGCTTTTTATTTGCAAAACATGTATGGGTAATTTTTTCAACATTGACCCTTGCAAAGCTTTCCGTTACATATTTTCCCCGCTAGTCCCCACCCTTCCCCTAGATTGCAGGAAGTCCACTATATGTTAATTATGTTAAAATACTTGACAAATCCAATATGTTTATACATATTTTTACAGTTATCTTGCTATGCAAGAAAAGTCAGATCTACAAGAGAAAAAAAAATCTGAGAAGGGAAACATAATGCAAGCAAACATCAATAGAGAGCATGAAAACGTTATGTTGTCCACATTTCACATCCCTCTCTCTGGGTGATTATGACTTTCTTCACTGGACAATTGGAGCTGGTTTGAAACATTTACTTGTTGAAGAGAGCCATGTCTGATGGAATATTTTAAAGAGTATGATTGCTGTATGTCATCCATTGTCATTTAAAAGCTTCTAAATAAAATTCATCTTATTTGAATCTTAAATAATGATATTGGTTACTCTTATCTTACTCGTATAATTTATACATTCTAGAATGGCATAGCATAGGCATATGCAGATGGTATTGGACTTAGAATCAGCATGATTTAGGTTGAATTTCTCCTCTCACCTTTACTTGCTACATGACCCTTAAGCAAGTCACTAAACCTTGTGAGCCTCCTTAATTGTAAAAGGTTTGCAGTAATATCACCTACTTCATCGAATGCTTGTGAGAGTCAGTCATTATATAAAGGTAACTTTTTTAGAGGAGATAGAGGGAACGACTTAGTCTAACCATTTCTAAAGGCAGTAGTAGGCTATAAATTTTCATATTGTTCTCTGTAAAAAGGTAAAGGCAAAGATGCTGTCTTGGAGTTTTTTTCTCTTTTAGCTACATTGGACTTTATGCTATTTATATATTATTATATACTTCTATCATACCTATACTTATGTAGAAATATCTTTCGTAGTTTGCTACAAATGTTATGAGGTCAGGCACATACCCTTTTTTTGTTTTGATTCTTTGTGCACATATTAAATGGTACTTAATGTTTGTTGAAAAAGTAAGACTATCATTTTTGGTTTCTTTAATCAAACTTCAGGATTAATCTTAATCTGTGCTACAGAGATTGAAATTTACTTAAATTGACAGGAGATTTTATAAGTTCCTTTTAAAAACCTATTACTAACTCTCATGATCAGGCAATGACTTAATAAATTTAGGCCCTTAAAAATTTTTAGTAACTTAAAGCCTTTTTTTAGTGTCTTGAGCATAGTTCAGATGGAAAGTCACATTGTGATAGAATATAGATAGCATGCTTGAAAGACTCTGAATTATCTCTGTCTTCACACTGAACTTCACACAAAATTTCTTTAAATGTCTTTTTCATTATTGCAATTATCCTTGTATTTTCCTGTGTCCTCCCAAGTTTACAAAATCTTTTTTTTGTTGTTGTTTTATAACCTGAAACTTAATGCTATTTCAATCATGTTTAGTTTGATGCTAAATATAATTAAAATTAAAGTCTCAACTAGTCTGAACTAGTAATTTTTTTTATTTCTAGAAGTGAGTCTGTTTTCAAATATGTGTAAGCACTCCATTCATCTGTGCAGTACACAGCCCAGCCACACCTTCTTATCCTGTATGTTTATTGACCATTTTAACCCATTAATCCTTTAATAGAGAATCTATACAACAACACAGAGACCATCTTTTAGGTCTTTTTAAACAACCCGGATACCAGACTTAAGCTGTCTCTATCATCTATCTTCTAAATGATACACACTTTTTTTTCCCCCCCAATTGCAACATTTCCTGGATAATATCTCTTATTCTGCTCATTGGGTGTAAGTATATAATTTTTAGTATTCTACTTTTGACCTCTCTGTATCTTTCCATTGTCCATTGAGTCACTTGCCATTTTGATTTTTCAAGAGTTATAAGAATCTTGTACTTGCACTTAAAAGAAGTCTTGAATTGTACTTAAAAGAAGCATCACCAGGATATTGATGTTCAGAAAATGGATTTTTGTATCAAGAAACAGTAGATACAGCCACAAAGTTGCTGCAAATTAAATTTTATTTAATTATCTTAATTAATTGAGAAATAAAATAGGAAGAGGTGTACACTATCTTAAAGATACCCTGTAAATGTTCAGGTGGAAAGAGGGAGTTCCTGTAAATGAAGACATCTTTTATTTTGTTAATTATATCAAGCCTTAATATACTTTAGGACTTTCTTAATGACATGCATGATTTTTCAGATGATATCAGCTTACATAGCCTTCATTGCCTAAATCATATTGATGAACAATATCTATTGTAAGAGTATGATATTGCTAATTAATAAGACAGAACATTCATTTAATCCATAATCCATATATCATAGATGAACATCACAGATGGACAATTTAACCCTAAGCCTAGAATTAAATAGGATAAATAGATGGGGATGTATTGCATTTGGGAAATTGCATAGTATGTTTAACATCCCTGAATTCTTAAATAAGGTTTTATGTGAGATTTTAAGTTTAAATACAACTTACAAGTCCCCAATAGTGTTACTATATTTGTGAATCATAATCTGATACAATTGAATTCAACAAGCATTTATTAAGTGCTTTGTACTAGGCACTGTCCAAAGTACTGGTAACACAAAAGATAAAGATTAAAAGCAGCCCCCTTCCCCCTCCTCCAAAAAAAAAAAAGATTAAAAGCAGCCCTACCCTTGAGGAGCTTACATTCTAGTAAATTTTTAACTAATGGACTCCTGTTGATGGCAAGTAAAGATGTGGTCAGAGTTAATACTCCTGAAATCTGTTGTAGACACATTCCCTGATTCATAATGATAAATTTGTTTTGATCACAGCTTTTGTCATTTGATCTTCTGATTCATTCAACTAAAACTTAGCATCTGTTTTGTGCAAGGCAGTGTGCCAGATGCCATGTATCCCATGTGAAAAGTAGTCAACTCTTAAATTTTCAAAGATGTATTATCACATTTTAAATTTAGTGTTACTATGTTTTAGTTTAGAAAAAAAATTTTAGTCCAGACTATACTAGCAGTAGGAGAGATTGTTTTATTAACTGAACTTATCAGTAAAAATCATCTAGACTGAAATACAGGAACAGGAGTATTGTATGTTAGAATAAGGTACTAAAATAAAGGGCAATGCTATATATACAGATGTCTGTTTTAAATCTTTAATAATAGCACTTGTGTCTCTCTTCTTCTCCTGGCCTATCCTGACTTAACATATGTAGCTTAATTTCACTACAAGAGATTTAAAAAAACAAACAAACAAAAAAAAAACCAAACAACTATTTATTTCAGTGAAGTTTTTTTTCCCAGTTTTAATTTAATTTAATTTTTTTTATTAATACTTTTTATTTGCAAAACATATGTATGAGTAATTCTTCAACATTAACCCTTACAAAGCTTACTGTTACAAATTCCCCCCCCCCCTACTCCCCCCCCCTCCCCTAGATGGCAGGATGTCCACTACATGTTAATTATGTTAAAATTCAGTGAAGTTTTAAATTAAAAAAAAAAAGATATAGCTTTGGAATAATTCATTAAGAAAGCATTTTAGGTAAACTGAACAACATCAATTCCTGGGAAATTTTCTAATTAGTGAACATCTAGAAGTAGGGAAGTAGTGGTAACAAAGAGCCAGTGCGGTTTTATCGAGATTCAGTTAAGCCAAATTAGGAATATTTCTTTTTTTTTTTTTTGACAGAGCTGCTAAACTGTATATCAGGGAAATGTTATAGATGCAGTGTACCTAAATTTTAGCAAAGCATTAGTTAAAAAGATCTTATAATGTTCTTGTGGAACAGGGAGAAGTATGGACTAGAAGCCAATATAGGTAAATTTGGAAGTAGTTATTTGTTCAGACCCATTGTAGTTATTACTGGTTCAGTGTGAACTTGGTAGATTATGTGGAGTGCTAGGGTCTTATGATTGGCCCATTTTGATATTTAGATGTGTATGTCAGTGACTTAGATAAAGGGATAAGTGGCATTCTATATTCTTTTTCCTAAACAGTAGATTTTTTCAGATAACCTATGTCTGGGAGGAATTGGCAACACACACATTGGATGGCAGTCAGGGTCTAAAATGATCTTGATAAGCACAGAGTCTAGAATATTGGGCTGAATTTAGTAATATGGAAGTAAGTAAGGACAAACCTTTCATTTATCCCCCCCCCCCAAAAAAAAAAAAAAGAACTTTAAAAATCCAGGATGGGAAAGCATTGTTAGAAAAGTTCAAAATAAGACATCAGAGAGATTGAGCATTGAGAGAAGCATAGTTTACAGGAACAAAGAAGTTTTATTCCCTTTATGCTTTGTCTTGGTTAGACCATTTTGCAGTGATATATACTCAGGTACAAAAACCACAATTTAAGAGTAATGTTGAATGGGTGTGTGTCTAGAGGAGGTCAGATATAATACTGCATTATTATGCCAGACTTGGGGATAGGAGGAGGAATGACATTATACTTGTCATATATAAGAGGGATTAAACTTTGGCTGAGGAGTCATATCAGGATAAATGGGCAGAAGAAGTAAGTTTAGCAGTGATATAAGTAAAATTTCAGTTAAAGCTGTCCAAAAGTGGATAGTGCTGTTTTAGAAGATAGAAAGATTTTTATTAAAAGTCATCAAACAAAGGCTGGATGACTAGTTGTTGAATATGTTCTAGTAAGAGTTATATTGTGGCATGGGTTGGACTAGATGGCTAAAACACCTCCCAACTCTAAAAAATTGTGATTCTATGGTTTCTAACTTTTTAGTGTCTTGAGAATTAAGTGTTAGTAATGAATATCCAAATTGAGAGAAAGGAGTATTGGACATGTCTATATTTAATTAAGTATAGACAGAAACCAGTATTAAAGGAGTTTAAAACAACCTTGAATACTCAGGTTTTAGGGATCAGCCTAGACAGAGGTATGGAGATAAATGAAATGTTTTCCATAGATGGCTAGCAATGAGTTTTCCAGTTGGGATGGTCAGAGAATGCAAAGAAAGAAAAAATAGGAAATATAGGCTGTGGAATACTTTAATTGCCAGGCTGTAAAGAGTTTATATGGCATTTTAAAAGCAATTGAGGTGACTGAAGGTCTTTTTAATAGAGTTTTGACCTGGTGAAATCTGTGTTTTAGTAATATCACTCTGTCGCCATTGTGTAGGATAAGTTTGAGATTGGGATGCCTGGAAACAGTGACAGCATGCAGTATTCAATGTGAATCAGGAAGTTCAGGCCTAAGCTAATTGGTAGCCATCTGAGAGGCAGGAAGGGGGAATGATTCCTGAAATCGTAAAATCGTAAAAAAAATTAGCTTGGTAGCTAATTAGATGTCATTGGTAAGAGGAAAAATGGAGGTTTCTGAGGTTGAAAACCTGAGTGACAGTAAAGATGGTTGTACCTTCATTAGAAATAGGGAATTTGGAAGAGGGATAGGTTTTAAGGAAAAATGAATTACATTTGGAGAATGTTAAGTTTAAGATTGGACATGGTGGAGATGTCCAACACACCAAACTCAGGACTTTGGTGAATCAGTACATCAAAAATAATCAGAGGTGCTAACAGCTACTTTTTTGTTGTAGAAAGTATAATGTATCATGCTCTGTTTTGTAGTAAGAATTTTGTTTGCGCGTAATAAACTCTTGACACCTAATAACATTTTTCATTTATGTATATTTATGTTTCATGTGCCTTCAGTGACTAATGGGAAAATAGTTGGTTTGTGTGGTAGCTAACTTGTACTTGACAAGACAGAGTTTCATGATCTTTTTTATTTTTGGTAACTGAAAGTATTTAAGTGCTGCTTACTTATTAATAGATTGCTTAGATTGAACAGCTACTGGAGATAAAGGAATGTTAGCCTTTCTTGGATACATTGAATTGTATCTCAAGCTTTTCCACGTGGGTGTTGAAAGATCTCATCAACAGTAGCTGTTCTGATTTTTGTTGGTTGTTTTCTCTAGGGAACAAGCTACCTTCTGAGTCAGCACTGGACTTGAAGATAAATCCTACAATTCATGAAACTGACTGATTCGACTAAAGGATGGATAGTTTGGGCAGCGTTGGACAGCTCTATAAGGGGTCTGTTTGTTTAACTGAGGGGATTGTTGAGTCCAGCAACTTTTTAACTCCCCAATTAGCTTTGAAAATCGGGTTTGTGAAAGAATTAGTTTTTGGTATTTAACATTTATATTTTTATTGGTGCTGTGTCTATGTTATCATGGAAGTTCATGGAATATCACTTAAAACTGGAGAAACTTTGCCCATAAATCTCTTACTAGCAAAAATGGTCAGCATAGGTTTTTGCAGTAGGTTTATTCTTTTTCCCCCCCATATGACACAAACATGGATGTATATTTGTATATTACCTACTCTTTGAATTATAGGTTTTTAATTGAAGGTAGTATGTGTTTGTGGCCCTAAACATTTAGTATTAAATTGATCAGAATAACTTAGTAAGAAGTACTTGGATGTAGAAATGAATGTTTGTGGCTAATACTTATAATATGCTTATTGAAGATAAGACAAAAAAAATCCTATCCATAGCAGTGATATGAATGGTTATTGTACTGAGAATGGTTAATTAAATCAGCTTTATCTTTAGCCTGAGGAATATAAGCTTTAAATATAATGAAAATTTTATGGTTATGAAGTTAGTTGCTAGAATGGATTATTGAAAGCTCTTGGGGAATTTTCTTTGGAGAATTTTCGAAACTGGATGGATTCCTGTTTTTCCAGATAATGTAGTTAATACTAATGCCAAAAATAAGAGTACAGAATATATCACCATTAGCCTTTATAGATATGTGGTTCTGTAGTAAACAACTGAAGGCTTATATTTTACTGTTATTATTTTAATTTTTGAAAAAAAAATAATTTAAATGTATGGTATTAGGAATTATATGTAGCCAATACTTCAGAGATTCCTGTTAATTTCATTTTTCTGTGATAGAAATTTCTCTCTCATGTTGAGAAGCTTGATGATATTTATGAGTTGCTGTGACCCAAAAAGTCATCACTTAGTAGGTAACCCTCTAGTGTAAGACTCCAGACTTAGCTATACTGGTCCTCCAAAGACAAATATATTCATTCTCTCCATGACCAAATTCATGTCAAAATCCTTTCCAGTTTGGAAGGCCTTTCTGAAGCTTAGGATTTGTTGTGATTTTATATGTATATATATATATATATATACATATATATATATATATATATATATATGAAGAGTTTAAAACTTAAGGTTTGTATTCATACCCAATTAGGGTATCAGAGTAAGACAACAGAAGAGCCATGTTTAACAACCTTCAGGTAGTTCGCAATCTCTTTGTTTTGAGGAATGAGAGGAGACTAGCAGTCAGGGGCATCAGTGGTGGCATAGATTCATAGGCATAAAATTCAGTCCCTTAGCTGAACCTTTAAACAAATTAAGGATTTTAAGAAACAGAAGTAAGGAGGGATTGCATTTCAAGAATGGGGTACAACCTGTGCAAAGACCTAGAGATAGGTTATGGACTGACAGTTTTAGGGAAAAGAAAGCAGTAGGTCACTTTGACTAGAATGTAAAATGCCTGAAGGAAAGTAAAGTGCAATCATTCTAAAAAGTTATGATTTAGCTGAATTGCTGAGGGTTTAAAATAGGATTTTGATTTTGGCCTTAGCAGTTTTTGAGCCCCTGAAAGATTCTTGAGGAAGGCAGTGATGTTGATTAGATCTTTGCTATAGGAATATTAGTTTTGTAGGTGTGAAAGATTATTTTTAAAAGGGAGAGACTGGAAAGAGGGAAATCAGTTGGTAGATTTTGGCATTGTTAGAGAGATGATGAGGATTTGGATGTTGTCTGTAGGAGAAATGTGAGAGATAATGTGAAGGAAGAATTGACAAGACTTGACAGCTAAGTGAGGGCCTATACCTTTGCTGGGAGAGAGGAATAAATCAGGCATGACTGAGATTATGAATCTGAATAAAGATTCCTTTTGTAGAAAAAAGGAAATGGGGAGAAAGTACCACAGTTAGAAAGGAAGATAATGAATTTTGTTTTAAGTATGTGCCATTTGAGTTGCCTTTGAAATATCCTATTGAAGCCATCAAAGTTCATTTTGAGCCTCATTTTCATTATAACTGATTTATATGATTTTATAAATATTTTATTAATAATATGCCTTCCAGACTTTTAATATAATTAGGAAAGGATATGGATATGGAGCTATTAAGCTTATGGCTTATATTCCATAGTAAATGTTCTTATGATAAACTTAGTTTAGTTGTTTTTATTGATTTACAATGTTGTTTTTACTGGTGACTTAAATAACAACAGTAGCCGCAACAACAGCAATAGTAATAATAAATACCTTGAGATCATTACCAGCAGTTTGGCTGCTGTTCAGATTGGTAGAAAATAAATTTAACTAAAGTTAAGAGTACCCTAATTTCACACCAGTTTATCTAGAAATGGAATCATTTTTTTTTTTAGTTTTTTTTTTTTTATTAAAGCTTTTTATTTGTATAACATATGTATGGGTAGTTCCCCAACATTGATCTTTACAAAGCTTTCCATTACAAATTTTACCCCCAGTCCCCTCCCTTCCCCTAGATGGCAGGAAGTCCACTACATGTTAATAATGTTGAAATGCTTGAGAAGTTATGCAAGAAAAATCCTATCTACAAGAAAAAAAAATCAGAGAAAGGCAACACAATGCAAGCAAATATCAATAGAGATCATGAAAATGTTACGTTGTGGTCCATATTTCATTTCCCTCTTTCTGGGTATATATGGTTTTCTTCAGTGAACAATTGGAACTGGTTTGAGACAATTCTTTGTTGCAGAGAGCCATGTCCATCAGAATTGATCATCATGTAATACTGTTGTTGCTGTGTATGATGATCTCCTGGTTCTGCTCATTTCACTCAGCATCAGTTCATGCAAGTCTCTCCAGGCCTCTGTGAAATCGTCCTGCTGGTCGTTCCTCACAGAACAATAATATTCCATAACATTCATATACCATAATTTATTCAGCCACTCTCCAATTAATGGGCATCCATTCAGTTTCCAGTTTCTAGCCACTACAAAAAGGGCTGCCACAAACATTCTTGCACATGTGGGGCTCTTTCCCTCCTCTAAGATCTCGTTGGGATATAGGCCCAGTAGAAACACTGCTTGGGTCAAAGGGTATGCACAGTTTGATAGCTTTTTGAGCATAGCTCCAAATTGCTCTCCAGAATGGCTGGATCCATTCACAGTTCCACCAACAATATATTAGTGTCCCAGTTTTCCCACATCCCCTCCAACATTCATCGTTATCTTTTCCTGTCATTTTAGCCAATCTGACAGGTGTGTAGTGGTACCTCACAGTTGTCTTAATTTGCATTTCTCTGATCAATAGTGATTTGGAGCAACTTTTCATATGACTAGAGATGGTTTTAATTTCATCATCTGAAAATTGTCTGTTCATATCCCTTGACCACTTGTCTATTGAAGAGTGGCTTGAATTCTTATATATATGAGACAATTCTCTCTATATTTTAGAAATGAGGCCTTTATCAGAACCATTAAATGTAAAGATGATTTCCCAATTTGATGCTTCCCTCCTAATCTTGTCTGCATTAGTTTTATTTGTACAGAAACTTTTTAACTTAAGATAATCAAAATTATCCATCTGGTGTTCAATTAGGAGTTCCAGGTCTTCTTTGGACATAAATTTATTCCATCTCCACAGGTCTGAGAGATAAACTATATTATGTTCCTCTAACTTGCTTACAAAGTCCCTCTTTATATCTAGATCATGAACCCATTTAGATCTTATCTTGGTATGTGGTGTTAGGTATGGGTCAAGCCCTAATTTCTTCCACACTAGTTTCCAATTTTCCCAGCAGTTTTTGCCAAATAGTGAGTATTTATCTCAAAAGCTGGGGTCTTTGGGTTTATCGAATACTAGATTGTTAAGGTTATTGCCTAGATTGTCCTGATATCCTATCCTGTGCCACTGATCCACTGCTCTATTTCTTAGCCAGTACCAAACAGTTTTGATGACCGCTGCTTTATAATATAGTTTTAGATCTGGTATAACAAGGCCACCTTCATCTGCCTTTTTTTTCATTAATCCCCTTGAGATCCTTGACCTTTTGTTCTTCCAAATGAACTTTGCTACTATTTTTTCTAGATCTGTAAAATAATTTCTTGGGAGTTTGATTGGTATGGCACCAAATAAGTAGATTAGTTTGGGTAGTATTGTCATTTTTATTATGTTTGCTCTGCCTACCCATGAGCACTTAATATTTTTCCAATTGATTAGGTCTGATTTTATTTGTGTGGAAAGTGTTTTGTAATTTAGTTCGTATAGTTTCTGACTTTTCCTTGGCAGATAGATTCCCAAATATTTTATCCTATCATCGCTGAAATGGAATCATCTTTAAAATTGTGTTAATATTAAGGTTGTGCTATTGATAAAGCATCTTATGGAGAGGTGGTAAGATATTTTTTCAGAATGAAGTAAAGATTTTAAATGATTATTCATGTAATTTCCTCTTGTCTAGATTTTAAATGATTATTCATGTAATTTCCTATTGTCTAGTGTAATAGAAGGAAAATTCCTACAGTTCTGTGTTTTTTTTTGTTTGTTTTTGTTTTTTTGTTTTTACAAAGAGCAACTTTTATATGGGATAGATAATGCAGATTTTATTTATGTTTATTCATTTATTTGATTACTTCATCATTTTAATAAAAATCAAGAAAACAGTTTCTAAATATATAGAACAGAAAAAGAATTATGTGTGAAATTGTCTTATGTAACTTAAAAAAAAGGCATAGGATAAACTCATGTTCTTAAAAGATTTTCATGAGAAATATCTTTGGACACAAAAAATGTTAACACTTACTGGTCATTGAATTTAATCCAGAAATAAAAGAGTTTGAATCTTTTGCATGTTTCTATATTATTCTCATTGAACTTGGATTTAATCAGGAGATTCTGCTATTTTGAGCCATGTGACTATGAGCAAGTCACTTAATTCTTTGGGTTGTAAATGAGAGGAGTTAAACTTAAATAAGTTTAAAAATTCTGTGATGACTATCTCCATGACAGATACTCTGTCATGTATCTTTTGTAGATACTACAAAATTAATTAGGATCCTATTTGTAGTTAATTGAACTGGTTTTTTTGGATGTCTCTTTTTATTCTTCGGGCCACATTTGACTCACGTGAAAGGAGCTATCTTACTTGAACTATTAAGATAGCTTCTTAATTGAACTTTCAAAGTCCTCCTCTCTACTTCACATAATCCAGATCTGACTTTCTTCTTCCTTAGTTAAGAACTTTCAGTTCTTAACTAGACTGTTAGCTTAAACTCTTGCTTATCTTTTGAGTTTTGCACTGTACTCCTCTTTATATGCTCTACATTTTGACCAACTTGTCCCATAGATTGTTCCTCCCCCCCCTTCCTTTTGTGTTTTTGGCCAAACTTGATTTGAGATATTATTTTGAAATTGTTTTTAAGGCAATGTTAGAAGAGTTTGGTTGAGTTGCTACCTCTAGCATCTTTTGTCATCTTTTTTTTTCATCCTCTCCTATATACTTTGAGTAATAAGCAGGTATTGTTATTTTAGATTTAAATCCCCAATGTCTAGCACTTAAGGAGCTTAAATAACATGTTTTAAAAGAATTGAATTGATGGTGTGTTAACCTAAAATGGACTGTGTAGGACAACTTTGTATGATAATTTCCATTCAGTGAAGGTATTCATAAATGTTATTATGAATCAATATATCAATTTATTATAGTTGCAATGTTATTACAGTTATTATTATTATTATTATTTATATGTTATCAATATTACTACAATTATTGTTATGTAATATTATTACAATTATTACAACAGGCAAAGGATCTTAGGTTAAACTAAAGTTTAAAAGAAATACCCGTTTACTCCCAAGAAGCTGATATGATGCTAAATTATTATTATAATAATCAAATTATTTATTTCTGATTTTCTACATCATTTCCTTATTGACTTATGCATTTATTTCATATGGGACAAAGATTTTAATGACAGATGAATAAAATCTGAGGAGCCTTGATTGGCATTTGATGGTGCTCCAATTGGTATCGCAGAATTGTTTTCCCTCCTAAGATTGTGCATACAACTTATATATATTTTTGTTAGTTGCTAAACATTCCTCATATATTCTATATATATGTATGTATATATATATAAACATTCCTCATATATTCCATATATATATGTCAGCACTTTAGCACTGAGTTGGCTGCAGTGAAAATATTTTTCATGTTTATAATTTCAGTCATTACTATATACTTAATTTGGAAACCATATCTAGAAGATCAGATGTTTTAAGCAAATTTTGTGAGTCAATAACAGTTATCATAATGATAATACATTTATTTAGAGCTATAAGGTTCATGAAGCACTTTCCTCACGTTGGTCCTATGAAAAAGTTTATTAACATCGGTATTATATGAAAATATTGAGAGAGTGACTTCCTTAAGGCCAGTCCTAGGATCCAAACCTCTCAAGTCCTTTGTGACTTATACTTTATGCCCACATATAACAAATATTAGTCTATTACTGTAATGTGCCTATTATTAACCTAAAAAGCTTGCTTTTTAAAAGACCTTTATCATTTAACTCAGTAACACTAGTATTTAGGGACATCAATTTAAGTTCTACTTAAGCTATATTCTATGTATTGTCTGTTACTGGTTAGCTATTCAGCTAAAGGTGCCAGGATTGAATTAGTTAGCTATTCTCTGTAGAGTGCAGGTGTAATTACTAGCTCTTGGATATTTTTGGTCATGTGATTAGAGAGTAGTTGAATCAATACAATTAATGCTGTTAGAAAATAATTCAAAGCATATTTATGTGTATATATGTTATTGTAACTTCATTAAAAATGATATTTGCTAAAGTGCAAAAAATTGACATGAACAATGAAGAGCCCATCCAGAGGTGTTATGTCTTTGAAGTTCTGAAAACAGCCCATAATTAATATGTTTTGTGTATGTTATTTGAAAGTCTTCCAGCATTTAGCTGGTATTTTTAAGAACATCATTATAATGAGATCTAGGCATAATGATAAATAACTTTTATTTCCCATTTACTTCCTTGGTAGAATTGTGTTTGTTGTATGTAACCTGCTGAATTTTTGTTTCAGGAGGTAATCTGTATTTTAGGTCTCATTTCTGAAATTGCATATTGTTGTTGTTTCTTTAGCAATAGCCATAAAATATCCAGGCCATAGTTTGGCAGGACATACATTTCCTTTAGAAAAGAATATCATGGGGAATTCAAATTTTTGTAGCCAAAGTTTTGTGAGTGATTAAGGAGTCACTTTGCTATTCTGTAGGAGCTTAAAATAATAAGGACTTTGTCACATCATTGTGGTTAGAACTTAATGAGCACTTTAAAAGAATTGCTCTGAATTGTGTATAAGCATTTATCTTTTATAAGACCCTTTCTGTAATTCCATTTTATCAATAAAACATTTTTGAGGCATCTTGTGTAGTAAGAATTGTGTTAAGTTTGAAACATATACATGATTTAAGACAAATAATGTTTTTTTTTGGGGGGGGGGCCTTTTTTTTTGTTTGTTTTGTTTTGCTGTGTTTTGTTTTGTATAATTTTGTTATAGTAGGTGGCTTGCAAATTTTAAATTGGCTCAAATAGGCTAGAACATCTGCACTTTAATAGAAAATTTGCCAATAGTAGGCATTGACTGTAGATAGCCCTTACTTATTCTTGGTTACAGTATTTAGTATGAATAGGTATACTTCTTCTGTTAACTTGTACTCTTGCTATTGTCTTTTTTTAAAAGAGATTATTTTCAAATTAATTGTGAAGGGAAAGACAACTTTCTTTTCTCTTGAGTTTAAGCTCTCTAGTTTATGTTTAATAAATCAAACTCGATATCCTATTATGTCCTATTAATTGAAAGTGAAATGTTTAAAACCTCTCACCTGCTTTTTTCTTTTTTTTCTTTATTTAAAAAAATTTATTAAGCTTTTTACTTACAATACATATGCATGGGTAATTTTTCAACACCTTCCCTTGCAAAACTTTCTGTTCCAGATTTTTTCCTCCCTTCCCCCCCCCCCCCACTTTCCCTAGATAGCAGGTAGTCCAACACATGTTAAATATGTTAAAATATATGATTAAATCCAATATATGTTTACAAATTTATATAGTTATCTTGCTGCACAAGAAAAATTGGATCTAGGGGGGGGGAAAAAAAAGCCTTAGAAGGAAAACAGAATGCAAGCAAACCTCAACAGAAAGCATGAAAATGCTATGTTGTAGTCCACACTCAGTTCCCACAGGTCTTCACCTGTTTTTTTCAAGCCTATTTCTTAGTCACCTGAGTTTTTAATGTAGAAGTCATCCTCAAATCATTCTTCTTTGGCTCTACTTCTAATTAGTATCATATCTTATCAGTGTTATTGTCATAATATCTTTAATAATCTCTTCTCTTTACTAATACTACCATCACCCTTATATAGACTGTCTATTTTAATAGCACCCCTCTTGATTTTCCTGTTTCCAGTCTTCCTCCTCTATTAGCCATCTTTTACACAGCTACCAAAATAATTCTCTTAGATCATATCTAACCCTGTCATTCCTGCTAAAAATCTTTGTTACTCCCTTTTGCTACTTGTTTAAAAAGAAAATTTCTAGCATTTAAGACTCTCTTTTCTACTCCCAACTTATTCTCTTTTATATCTATGCTCCTAACAAACTGAAGCTTAACATTCTTATTCTTGTTTCTGTACATTCTTACCAATTATTCTCTGCCTGCTGCTTTGAATCCTGATGTTGAAAGCTTGGCCTGTGTAACCTCTTTGGTGAAGCATTCCATGATCCTCAGTTTGTTAGTACTCACTCCCTACTTTAATTGCTTATATTATCTTCTTCCCAAGAGAATATAAGATCATGGAGTGTAGATCTCATTTTTATCTTTGTGTCTCGGGCTCCTAGCCCTGTGCTTTATATACAGTAAACACTTAATGTTGCCAAATTAAAAGTTAGTTAAACTGTATCTTTATTTCTCTTAAACTCCTGTTTGTCTTTCTTAGTATGATTCCTGATATATTGTGTCGTATTCAACATTACTGAGAATTTTTTATTTTTTTATTTTTTTTGGCTGGGGCAATTGGGGTTAAGTGACTTGCCCAGGGCCACACAGGTAGGAAGTATTAAGTGTTTGAGACCAGATTTGAACTCAGGTCCTCCTGACTTCAGAGCTGGTTCTCTATCCACTGTGCCACCTATCTGGCCTACTGAGAATTTTTTGACTGAGAGTTTCCTTAAATTTTCTTAATCTCTGTGAAAAGCAAGTTTATAATTTTCTCCCCTTAAAAACAGAGAATTCACATTCCTAGTTGTGTGACCCTGGGCAAGTCACTTATTAAAGCTTTTTGTTTACAGAACATATAAGTGATTTTTCTACATTGACCTTTGCAAAAATTTTTGTTTCAAATTTTTCCCCTCCTACCCCCACCCCTAGATGATAGGTAGTCTAATACATGTTAAATATGTTAAAATATATGATAAATCCAATATATGTATACATATCTATACAGTTATCTTGCTGTGGGCAAGCCATTTAACCCTAATTGCCTTAGCAAAAACCAAAAAACAAAACAAAACAAAAAACCCCAGAAAATTCTTCTTGATTCTTAGAAGTATCATTGGACTAGGAAAAGTAATAGGTGCAAACATAAGATGACTTGCTATGATTTGGAAGTCCTCATGTAAGTTTGCTTCTCTCTATGAGCATAACTGTATATAGATATGCATGTGTGTGTATGTGTACGTGTAAGTATGTGTTTATATTTTGCAACCTGTATTGTTGCTTATTGAAGGGCTCTCTGAGGGACTGAAAAAAAATTTTTTTTTAAGTTAACTAAACGTTGGCCTCTTTATAAAATGAAAAATCCCTAGGGCAAAAAGAAAGGAAGGAAGGAAGATAAAAAAGGAAGAAGCAAAGTCCATTGCTTTGTTGGCATATGATGCCCTGAGAAATTTAGGTATACACAAATGTACTAGTCAGTATCATATTGGGTGGTTTTTTTTTTTTTTTTCCTTTTTAAGGAAATAGAACATTTTATCAATCCCAGACTTTGGTAGCTAGACACTCAAGAAATATGACAAAGTATATTGCAGTAGGAATCATTGTGAGATGGGGAATGATTAAATACCATTCCTTGAGTCAGACGACCTGAGTTTGCTTGGGTCTCAGGTTTTATTACTTGTCAGTTGTGCAGTCTTAGAAGCAAATCATTTAAACTTATAAAGCTTGTTTTCTCATATGTAAGTTAGTAACAGTAATAGTAATAATCACATTATTCACTTTGCAGAGATTCCATAAGTATCAAATGAAATCATTAATACAATGCAAGCATTCTGCAAGCAACCTTTCATTGATCATATTTCTTGCTTATCATGAAAGTTGGAATACTTGATGAAATGCAAAATATAGTTGCAAAAAAGGAACTAATCTGAAGTAATGCAGAATATACATAGGCATTTTTGAAAAAGATTTTTTTTTTTCAAACATATAAAGGCATCTTTTGTTCCATTGCTTCCAGAAAGGGAGAGGTTCTCAAGTCCTCAGTGACACTAAAATGATTATCCAGTCATTCAGAAAAAAAGATAATTGCTACATGAAAGAAAAACTTGATTGAAGTTTGTTAAAGTAATACTTATTTCATAAAATTTGTCTGTGATTTGCATTCTTTAAAGGGTTTATTTGATGTCAAATCTTTTAATAATTGCTTTCTTATAGGACAAAACTTTTTTTCTTTCATTACCTGTTGAGTATGACTGATATATATACATGTATACACATATATAATGATATCAACCTTCCATATAGATGCGCCAAATTTTATTATGCATGCCATTGTGTACACATTAGAGATTTAACTTCTTTCTAAAACATTACTATAAAACCATTTTGAATTGTTTTCCTTGGTCAACAAAGCAGTGTTTGCTAAAACAAGACTTTTCCAAAACTGTGGCTTCCTGTACAAAGGCAGCTTTGTTTGGATTAAGAAGCTGTCAGGAACCTGACTTATCTTTCTGGACACAAAAATCTTCATCTCTTGTTAGGCATAATTTCCAAATTACTGTTGGAAGAGTGTTTCACACCCTAGAATAAAATAGTTATTCATTTCTATTTAAAAAGCATTTATTAAAATGACCAGCAAGATGATTTCAGAGAGGCCTGGAGAGACTTACATGAACTGATGCTGAGTGAAATGAGCAGAACCAGGAGATCATTATACACGGCAACAACAGTACTATATGACGATCAATTCTGATGGACATGGCTCTCTTCAACAATGAAATGTTTCAAACCACCTCCAATTGTTCACTGAAGAAAGCCATATACACCCAGAGAGAGGGATGCGAAATGTGGACCACAACATAACATTCTCATACTCCTTGATTGATGTTTGCTTACATTGTGTTTCCTTTATCTGATATATCGTTTGTGTAGATAAGATTTTTCTTGCACACCAATGATAAGTTTGGAAATATGTATACATATATTCGATTTGCCAATATTTTAACATAATTAACATGTAGTGGATATCCTGCCATCTAGGGGAGGGGTGGGGAGTTGGGGGGAAAAATTTGTAACGGAAAGCTATGTAAGGGTTATTGTTGAAGAATTACCCACACATATGTTATGCAAATAAAATAAAAATTTAAAAAAAAAATAAAAAATAAAAAAAAAAAGCATTTATTAAATACCTGCTATGTCTTAGAAAATGTACAATATGCTAAGGATATAAAAACAAAAAGAAGTAATTAAGTAGTACCTGCACTGGAGGAATTTATGTTTTATTGAATGGAAACAGTGTCTGTCTAGGAAACTGTTTAAGATTATACAAAGTAATTTCTGGAGAGAACTACAGTCTGATCTGAAGGACAGTTTGATAGAATTGAGTTCAGAAGCCATAAGGAAAAGGGAATCAAGTAAAATATTTGTGAAGCATTGTACCTGACAAGGGTAGAAATGGAATGGACATGGATTAGTATGAGGGGGTGGGACATGGTGTCCAAGGAAAGGAGCTTTCACTTAGACAAATTACAACTTAGGTTTGGAGTAGAACCATTGGAATAGAGATTGTTCCAGTCAGCAGTAGTAATGTTGATTTGATTATTTCCTTGAATAAGAGATATATAGGGAGAGGATGGGGAAAGGAGATATGAGTTGGTAGGACAAATTATGAATTCTTGACCTGTGTAATGGTCAGAGATTGATGGAGTCCTTGAGGCCTGGCTAGGCCCCAAATTAGAGGGAAGAGATATTCTGAATGAGGCTCACTATGGGGTTTATTATCTCCCCAAGGTCAGGGAAAATTCATTCAAATGCTCTGACCCTACATCCCTGGGCTGTTAGAAAGAAGAGCTACAGGAATAGGTGGAGCCTGAGACCTGACTTTCAAAATCCTTAACAAGTCAATTCTATCCAGGATTACTTCAACATTGAATTGAAGATTTAGGTAAATCATTGTCAGGTTTCATACTTGTTCTTTAGTTTTTTGGGTGAATGCTCATTAACATAAACACAGACTTACTGCTGTGCACTCCTAAAATACTGTTCTGAGCCCTTTACTTTCCTTCCTCTTCTTCTCCCTCCCCAATTACTCTAATGCTTTTCTTTCCCTCAGTCAGGAGTCCTTATCCTGGGGCCCAAAAATTTATTTGTTTTTGGAATACTCTGAATTTCATTATAACTGGTTTCCTTTTAAGCCTGGGTTTCTCCAGGTCGCCAAAGGTATCTATGATAGAAAAAAGACCAAATAACCCTTCTATTGTGTTATGTTGGCGTGTTTTTAAAGGATTTTCACATAGATCATAGCATAGATTTAAAGGCAAAAGGGACCTTATAGTAACCCACCCCAATTTTCTTATATAATAAATAAAGAAACTGAGGCCCAGAGAAGGAGTGTGGTTTACCCAAGATCAAAAATCAAATCAAGGATTCAATCCAGGTCCTCTCATTCCAAATCTAGTACTTTGGAATGGGTTGTCCCCGTTGTCTTCTTTAAAAAGACAAAATAAAACAAAACAACAAAAAAGTTTTAATATCTTTTGTTTTTACGTGGTCTAAATTTCCCTTTATATTTCTCTTTCACCATTCCTTATGAGAAGGATTTTTTTTTTTTTTGGCATTTGTTATATACATTTTATGTACCCATGACTTGGTGGGTTGGCACCTTCTCATAACTCTTCTTAGGTAGACCAAGCTTGTTCTCTGTAAATTTTTTTTTTCCATAACATTTTATTTTCAGTTTTGTGGGTGCTTCTTTCCATTTACATCATGGTAATTATTGTGTATGCAATTTTTCTGGTTCTACTTTACTTTCTATGTTTCTCTGTTTTCAGCATATTTAAAAATTTTTTGGTACTGTGATATTCCATTACAATCAATGTGTTTCCAGTTCTCTGCTATCACAGAAAAGTGCTGCTATAAATATTTTGATATATATGGGGACTTTTTTTCCCCCTTGGCTTGATCAGTGGCCTCCTTGAGGATATATGCCTAATAGTGGAATCCCTCGGTATATGGACATTTTAGCCACTTAATTTGCATTTTATCTTTTACGGTATGTTATTTTCTCCAAAGATCTATCATACCTGACTTTTCTAACATTTTGTTTACCTCCTTAACTTCTTTCTTACTTATTTTGTGATTTGATTTATCTAGTTCGGAGAGAGTGAGGTTGAGATCCTCCACTAGTATAGTTTTGCTGTCTATTTCTTGCATCTCTCTTAACTTCTACTCTAGGAATTTCCATGCTATACCATTTGGTGCATATATATTTAGTATTGATATTGCTTCATTGTCTATGGTAACCTTCAGTAAGATATAGTTTCCTTCCTTATCTCTTTTAGATCTGTCTTTGCTTTTACTTGATCTGAGATCAGGATGACTACCCCGCTTTTTTTTTTTCTTCACCTGAAGCATAATGTATTCTGCTCCAGGCCTTTTACCTTCACTTTGTATGTATTACTATGCTTTAAATGTGTTTCTTGTAAACAACATATTGTAGGAGTCTGGCCATCTAATTCCATTTTATGGGGGAGTTCATCCCATTCACATTCACATTCACAGTTAAAATAACTAATTCTGTGTTTCCTGTCATCTTATTTACC
This sequence comes from Myrmecobius fasciatus, assembly GCA_023553655.1. NCBI lineage: Eukaryota > Metazoa > Chordata > Mammalia > Dasyuromorphia > Myrmecobiidae > Myrmecobius > Myrmecobius fasciatus. Next base: position 671,603 of record JAJPUD010000157.1, on the reverse strand, counting down.
CTAGGTTATGTTTTTCTTTTTCCTATACCCCTTCCCTCCTCAGTATTTGTTTTTGATGACCACCTCCCTCAAACAGTCCACCCCTTTAAAACCCCTCTCCCTTTTTTTTACACCTTTCCTTTAATTCTTCTGTTTTCCCTATTAGTCTTTCCCTTTCATTCCCCCTACTTCCCTATAAAGTGAAACAAGTTTCTTTGTGATACCAAATATGTCTGTTATTTTCTCTTAGAGCCACATCTGATGAGAGTAAGATTCACACAATGCCCCTCCCCCTCCCTTCTTTCCTTCAATTATAATAGGTTTCTTTGCCTCTTTACAGTATGTTTTAAGAATAAGGGGACTATTATAGTATTCCAACTAAAAGATAACAAAGCATAATTCCAAATTGCTTTTCAGAATGATTGTACTAATTCATAACTACCAACAATGCAATAGTGTTAACTTTCTTTCCACAGCCTCTCCAATGTTGACGATTCCTATCTTTTTTTCATCTTTGCCAGTTGTTTATATAATTTTCAACTATGTGGCTGTTTCCTCTTATATTTCCATGTATATTGCAAAACCCCCATAATTTTTCCCAAGTACAGCTCCTTGGTAGACGCTGTTATATGGTAGACAGAGATCTTAACTTGAATTCAGAAGAACCATTGGCTTCAATATTTATTTTTTATGTGATTGAATAAATCACTAATCTTTTCTGAGCTTCAACCTCCTCATCTTCCAGATAGTTATTCTCTAATTCACATACAACATTGTTGTAAGGCATTGTATAAAGATGGTACTATTATCTTTTTGCTTCACAATGCTAGTTTGCCTTAAAAAAAGATAGAAAATCTTCATATTAATATCATTTATATATTACTTTAGGGTTTGTAATATATTATATGTCAAGGGAGCATAACTTTATCCTTTGGTTTTTTGACTCTTAAGTCCTTTTCTCATTTTATTATGTTTCATATGAAGTTAATATTTTTACATACTGTTACCGCCCTTGGTCTTTATATTGAGTTTCATATGAAGTTAATATTTTTATATTCTCTTACCACCTATATTATATACTATTGCTACCCTTTTTATATAATGGCATTGATTCAGTATTTTGGGGTTTAATTGAAAAAATTAAAAAGCACTACTTTAGTGGATAGAGCACTAGCCCTGAAGTCAGGAGGACCTGAGTTCAAATCTGGTCTCAGACATTTAACACTTCCTGGCTGTGTGACCCTGGGCAAGTTGCTTAACCCCAATTGCCTCAGCCCCCCCCCCCCCCAAAAAAAAGAGAAGAAGCAGCACTACTTTATCAAATTTTTCTTGTTATGGTAATAGCAGGTCATTAAAAGCCCCCTCATTTCTCTTCATTTCTGACATGCTGTGGCAGTTACTATAGTCTATTTCATCTGTGTACCTTTATTTAAGGGGTGATTAGCACATGGAAAAGATTTGTTTGATAGTGTGTTATCTAATTTTTTTAATATTTAACTGCATTTAGAGGGAATGTCAAAAATATTCTCTTCTTAAATTCTTTAAAATTATACTTACCTTTTATTAAAAAGAATTTAGAATGACTAAAATGAAATTTTCATTTATTATGTTAATCTATTTTATGAAAAACAGATGATTTAAGTAAGGATGTGTTTTACATTTTCTTCAGGAAACTCTGCTTTTTGCTGAATTTGTGAAACAGTTGAAACCCACAGATTCCATATGATGGTGTTTTAAAATATATGATCTCTGGGTATACTTGGTGATAAACATGTCATAACAGAAGAGAGAAGATTTTCAAAGTTTTTTCCTTATTTTGCGTTGTACCTACTTTTCTTGATACCACATTTGTGTTTTCATAATACTGAGAAATAATTTTGACTGACCTCATATTTTGGCAATATTTTGAGCAGTACTTCTTTTCCCTGAAAGTAATATGATTTTTATGAATGTTGAAACACCTGTTGATATTCCAAAAATCCTCACTGCTTAACAAACTCAACTGTGGCCTTGGGCATTTTTCATAAAGAATATATTGCTAGCTATATTTCCCACTTTTGAAATTGCTTCTTTATTAATTCAAATTGAGTTCACCTAGCATTTACATGACACATTTTTTGGTTGGCACCATGCCCTCAAAGACTTTAGTGTACTAAGAGCACTTGTTCCTGGAGAGCAAAGACAGTGTCATTTTTTTCATAGTTCATTATTTCATCTGCTGTTTCAGTCAGTCAACAATCATTTTATTAAATGCCTGCTGGGTACTAGGAATACAAAGAAAATAATGAAAGTCCCTACCTTCAGGGAACTTATATTCTGTAGATGCAGGTAGATGTGGCTTATTTTATTTCCCCATGATCATTGTTAAATGAATGTCCAGACCATAATTTAAATAAAATTTTTATTTCTTTCCTACTTACAGCTAATTTTCATTCTTTTTTTTCTTGATTGTACAAAAAGATATTTGACTTTTAAAAAATAATGTGCTTAATCTATCATGCTTTCAAGTCTCTCACTCTTAGAGTAAACAGATTAGGTTTACTAAAAAACATGCCTCAAAAATGTGATTAACTATATTGAGTTGAAAATAGGTATATTTACCTTTGATAGTTGTTAATATTTTAAAATATATTTTGGGATTGTGACATGTATAGCTACATTAAAAATGAAAATGATAATTATTAAACAGAACCTTGCCATTAACAGTAGATTTTTAAAATTCTTTTGAGAAATTATTGATTATTATAATGTTAATATTTTATATATGTATATAAATTTTGTTGTGAAAGATTTGTGTTGTGTACCTTCTAATGTCTTTGATAATTATTGCATTTTAAGGGGAACTTTGAACATATTTGAACATACTCTCTTCATAAAATTCTAAAAATTATGCTTTATTGTTACCTTATATTGAGTAGGATTTAGAATGACTAAAATGAGTTTTTCATAAATTAATGGTTATTAATCTGTTTTATGAAAAACAGATGATTTAGTTAAGAAAATATTTTACATTTTCTTCAGGAATGTCACTCTCTGCTGGATCCTCGCCTCTTCATTCCCCTAAAATTACTCCACACACATCTCCTGCACCTAGAAGAAGAAGTCATACTCCAAACCCAGCAAATTACTTGGTGCCTTCTAGTGCCTCTACACCTCTTAATAATCCTGTCTCTCAGACTTCATCTACTGGCCAGGTTATCCAGAAGGAAACTGTAGGTGGAACAACATACTTCTATACTGACACAACTCCAGCACCTTTGACTGGAATGGTATGTGTATTTTGGAGAAGAAATCAATACTATTAAAACATTTCAACCTAAATTGCCCTTTAAAATAAAACTTCATTTTTACCACTTCAAATATAAATGAAGTGAATAACTGACTGGTTAGTTTTTAAAAGGATTAATTTCTCCTGCCTCCCTCTTCCTCTAATTTCACTCTCTTTAAGAGAGTGAAATTAATTGTTTTTCTATTTTAGTTTAAATCTCTCACAATTCCTCTTTAGTTCCTCCCCCCTCCCCCCCTTTCTTCAGATCCCTTTAATTTTGGATAAATTGGTGTTAACCAAAGAGCACTTTTTTTTTTCTTTTTAAATGTTCTGCCTCTCTCTTGCCTGATATAATTTCAGGCATTTCCTTCTTTTAAAAACATCTCTTCACAATAATTATAAGAGTGAGTTTCTGTTGGCCTTACGGTTAAGCTTTCAAATAGAAGCAATAAATCTAAGAAAATCATGTTAGAAACTTACATACCTGTTAACTGAGGGGATAGCTGGAAAGTGAATGAATTGATCATTTTCTCATCAGCTATAATGGCCAGTAGAATGAAGTTATGATTGGATAGGATATCTCCTGGGTGAGCCACGGCTCAGAAGAGAGAAAGGCATCACAAGTCATACATGGCTCATATTTATGATAAAAAACAAAGACCAAGAGACACAGGACAACTGAACAGTATATCAGAGATGTAAGATATATCAGGGTACCTCACTGTATCAGACTCTGCCACTAATCTGCTTAAAAATAATCTTTTATTCCCCATCCCCTCCCTCTTTCCCCCAGTTTGTTAGGTATTAATATAGAAATTGCAGCTGATTAAGCCATATTCCATTTCAGTAATGAGCTGCTATTGGTATGTATAAGCAAATGTTATGATTTAGTGCTATTCTATACTGTAGAGATAATAAAATTAAAGATGTTCATCTGAAAATGTATTGATCATAACTGTGTCTCAGGATAATGACCAACCTACAGATTGTAGCTATCTTTAATAATCTTTTAATAATGCACTAAATTTTTGTTTTTAAAAACATTTCTCCCCCCCCCCCCAACTGATCATGGAACAGATAAACACAAATTCTTGAGTTGTTCATTGGAACATAAACTTGCTTTCAAATAGCATTTCATATTTTCTTTCTTTTTTTAAGAGCCATACTCTTAATGTTATCCAGAATAATTCTTTTTTTGTTGTTGTTGTTATTTGTTTCTTGAAAAAAATAAATATGTGAATTTCTTCATTAAAATTTTAACATCTCAGGATCTTAGTTTTTTTTTTTTTAAACAATCTTTAGATGATTTTAAAATGTAAATGTGGCCACATTATTTATCTCTGTGGGGGGAAAAAAGCTAACTTATTTCAAAATAAAAATTTCCAATTCTAGGAAAGTGGTATGTGTTTACTGGGACAAGGATATTTCCTTTATATTTTTACCTGGGTTCTTTAATATAATATCTGTGTAAGTTTTCTTACTTTTCCAAATTGTAAGCTACTTTTAGAGCTTAAAAATAGCTCTTTTGTGTCTTAGCTTTTCAAAGCAGTCACATTTCATTGTGTTATGTTATGACTAAAGGCATCATGCTTAGAGATGAGGAAACTAAAATAAGAAAAAAGTGTCAGATAGTTAATATCACAAATGATTGAAAAAAATTTTTGTGGTTATGATGAGGGGTTGGTGGGGAATTTTTGTCCTTTTGTGATCCATTGACAGAAGGGTTCTGTGGGAAAAAAGAATTAAATATGAAATTTATTGTTTTATAAAAAAGTAGTTAAAAATGTACAATTCAGTTTTTAGAACAAATATTTAGTCAGTAAAAAGTCATTTATGTAAAATATATTATTTGTATATTTTTGTTTATACTTCGATCCCAGATGAATTGGGATCCGTCAAAGTGAGTAGATAAGAGGAGAAGGAAGAAAAGGCAAAAAAGGAAGAAAAGAGGACAGTTTCTTAGGTATTTATTAAAATGGGAGAAAAGTACCTTGTTATAAACTTCTGTTCACTTGGATTTTAAAGTACATTTGTAGTATGATCTTTGACCCTCAAAAAGTTGGTTAGCAATGGGATAGTTATTCTTTGGATTCTGGTGTTGATAACAAGAGTAGTATTATTTTGTACTTGGAAATTCCTCCAACCTTTCTTCAGCATCTATTTTCAGTGTTTTTTTTTTTCCATAATCACTAAAAACTCTGCCAAAATTTCCTAAGTATCTCTTTTCCACATAACTCACTTTTTTTTCACTAAAATTAAAATCCTACTCTGCATCTGTAAATGTACAAGATTGTTTCACATTACTTATTTTAATATTTTACAGTGATATGTGATTAGAATAAATTGCTTAAATGTTTAATGCTAACATGTGAAACTTTTTTATATATAAAGATTACACATTTATCAGAATTGTGATATATTTAAAAGAAATTTTCATATTTATTTTTTACCTCTTAGGTATTTCCAAATTATCATATTTACCCTCCAACTGCACCTCATGTTGCGTATATGCAACCAAAAGCAAATGCACCTTCCTTCTTCATGGCTGATGAACTCCGGCAGGTATGCTTTTGTAGTTGAGAATAGAAATTCTTAAAATAACTATTACAATTTGGGGAAGAAAGAATCAGTTCTAAGAAACAATGTGTTATTCTAGCAGTATTGAATGTCAATATGGTAGAAAGATAGACATTAAATTTAAAAAATTAAACATTTTTACTTGGTATATGTATAAAACTTGGTCACTCCATGTATAATGAATCCCTTGAAATGGTACCTTGTATTCTATCTAGTATGGCCCAATATACAATGTTAATTTGAATAATGTGACCTCTTTAGAGGATTTATTATTTGTACTATTTAGGACTTACCTTTATAGTTAAGGAAATTTTTTTATAGAGGAAAATAAAGATGTTTTTGATTTTTCAGTATAAAACATAGTAGATTATTTAAATGTACAACCTCATAAAGATGGTAGATTGAAAGTATTTGTAGATTATCAATTAAATAATTAAAATGTAGGCAGGCATAATTAATCTTGCTGCTACTTTGGGTAGATGAAGAGTAAGTAATTTTTGACTAATTCTAATACACATAATGTTTATATTTAGTATTAATTGAACTTATAAATTTATAGAACTTACAGACATAAATTAAATGTTTTTACAAATGCATTAGTACAACTTTTTTTTTGAAATAGATATTTATATAAAAGTATCTTACTTAAACTTATATAGTTTCAAAATTGGAGTTAAAGGAGCTCAGAAGCCATTTAGTCCATTTCACAATAAAGAAAATGTGGTGGGCTTTCAGTCCCAGACATGCAAAAAGGATTTTGTTGAACAACTCAAGAGGACTAGCATTCTATTCTCAGCTAGATTTCATGATTGAGAAAATCACTCACCTTCACCGAGCCCCTACAAAATGATATGGTTGGCTTGTAATCTTTGAGGCCCTTCCCAGAGTTAAATCCTATTATCTTTATAAATAATTCTGTTTAGAAAATCTATAGTAGGGGCAGCTAGGTGGCGCAATGGATAGAGCACAAGCCCTGAATTCAGGAGGACCTGAGTTCAAATATGGTCTCAGACACTTAACTTCTCAGCTGTAGGACCCTGGGCAAGTCACTTAACCCCAGTAGAAAAAAAAAAAAAAAACCTGTAGTGCACAAGTTGATAGCTATTGTTTAAGACTTCTAAAGGCTATTTCCTTATATAGGAACACTTTTAAACACTCAATCAAAAGCAGAAAACATGGTTTTATTTATCTCATGTTAGTCTATAAAGCTGTAAACATTAAAATGTTTTGTTTCTGGGATTACATATGTAGAATTTTGTAGAACTGAGTTAATTTCAGGTTAGATTTTAATTATCCAGAATTTTAAGAGAGAGAGAGAGAGACAGGAAGGAAGGAAGGAAGGAAGGAAGGAAGGAAGGAAGGAAGGAAGGAAGGAAGGAAGGAAGGAAGGAAGGAAGGACGGAAGGAAGGAAGGAAGGAAGGAAGGAAGGAAGGAAGGAAGGAAGGAAGGAAGGAAGGAAACAAAGAAACAAAGAAACAAAAACAAAGAAAAGAAAGATAAATTAATTAGGGTATGGAACCCCTAACTCAGTCTAAATGCAGGCCTGCCCAGTTACATAATCTAGGTCCTTTACCCCTTCAGAAATGTTATATTTTGTGAGTATCATATTGGACAATGTATGTAATTGGAAAATTCAATATCTGTTTTATTCTGAGATAGGAAAATGAAATTAATGATCTATGTTGAAAGAGTTCCTATGTTTTTTCCCTTAGGAGCTGATCAACAGACATTTAATAACAATGGCTCAAATTGATCAAGCAGATATTCCAGGTAAAAAGCAAATTAACTTGAGAGAGGAAAAAGAGGGAAAGAGTGTGAGATAGTATTTTTTTTCTTTTGAGTATAGACTTGTGACAAGTTCATTGTTTGAGGATCTATCCCACTAATCCATATTGAAAATACCTCTAATAAGTTGTTGGGTTTTGTTGTCGTTTTTTAGGGAAGAAAGAGGGGGAATTTGTCATGTATCTACTATATGTCCAAGATACGACTTAAACTCATTTCTTCTTTACTCCATTGCCAGCCCTCTACTATATCGCATTGCCTTTCTTTATGTATTATGTTTACTGTAATTGCATTACATGCTTATGATCGTTGTGTACAATATAGTTTAATGCAGTATTAAACTGGTTTAAATGGTTTGATTTAGTATTGTTTTGCTCTTTCTTATTTTTTTGTTTTAAAATGCATTTTGTCTATAGATGAGTTATATTTGTGTCGTGTGATTAAACAAAAGCTTGTTTTCCAGAGATCTGCAGGGTTCAGTGGGCAAAGTGCTCAACATGAGCCAATAATGTTATATGGCAATAAAAAAAAGTTAATCAGATTTTAAATTGAATCCAGAAAGTCAGAGTGTAGGAATGAGGGGATGTGTTAGCCTCACTCTACCTTGCCTTTGTCAGTGAGCCCACCTGATACATTCAATTATAGGTATGATATTTTAAGAAGGATGTTGATGAGTTCTTGAGTTCCTAAAGAGGCCAGGGAAGATATTGGAGGGCCTTGGTGTTTATGCCCCATGATAAGTGGTTGGAGGAACTTTGGCTGTTTAGCCTGAAGAAGAGAAGATAGAGGGGAGGGCAAGGAAGATGTGTTTGTGGAAGAGAGTGTGGACTTGGTCTACTTGACTACTGAACAATGCATGGAAGCTGGAAAGAGAAATTTAGGTGGGATGTCGGGGGGGGGGGGGACTTCATTAGTTTGATTTGCTGCCCAGAAGTTGATAGTTTTCCACTCCCTAGAAGTCTGCAAGTAAAAGTTGGAGAGCTACAGGTCATGTAAGACATAATCTGATTTGAGAGGACATTCTTGTGTGTTAGCTCTTCAGAAATAAATGAATTGTTATAGAAACTGCATTTTCCTGATTCTTTCCTTGTTATTATTTAGAATCATTTTATATGCTTTATGTGGAAGTTAATATGTAACTATCTCAAATAATTCCATACTTAATTTTACTGAATACATTTAAAATTTGTTTCTGCACTGATTTTAAAGATGATCTTGAGAATAAAGATTTCAATCTTGAACTAAAATAATTACCTACTCATCAAATGATGGTGATGTTCGTTTGTAGTATACTGAGGGAATATACTTTTTTGTTTTCTGGTTGCCTGAATTGGAAAATTGAATTGGAAAATTGGACATTGACATACATACAACATACATAAATATTGAATTTATCCACATCCAATAACCAAACATAACTCTTCTTCCAGGGAGCATAAAGTAGTTTTTACAACAATTATGTATGGTAGATGAGACCACTTTGAACACATTTTCCATAAAACATTTTAGTGAAAATTCCTGATAGGATTGTATTCCATTTAATAGTAACTAGAATTTATTTAGCGCTTAAAAGTTTGCTGAGTACTGGATATATATTGGTTTTTTTTTATTTACAAAACAACCCTGGGAGGCTGGTGTTATTATGGTTCTCCTTTTAAAGATGGAGAAACTGATGGGTCACAAAGTTAGTGAGTATTTGAGGCTTGAATTAAGCTGAGGTCTTTCTGATTCTTAGTCCAGCCCTCTCTCCTCTGTGCCATCTACATGACTACTTCTTTAAAGCATGATTACATGCAAGAGTCAAAAATTTTATAAATTTAGTTTTGTGATTTTATTTTTTGAAATGGTTGATAGAGCATTGCCTGAAGATTTAGAAAGAAGTGGGTTCAAGTCCTGCCTCAGTTAGCTATATAATGAAATACAACTCAGTACTTCAGACAGCTTTCTCAGAAGTCAAGGACAGGTTGCTAAAATGCAGCTGTAGTGGTTGTTTCCTATACTGAGGAAATCACATTTGAATGATAAATCTGACTTAATTGAAAAGAGATGGTATGGGCATATTCTGCTCCCTTGTTTTAAGTGATTTTTTTTTTTTTGCATAAAATAAAAATATCTTCAAAATGCAATATTGTCTCTTCCAATTTTGCTATGTTAGTTTCTCAAAAGCAAAATTGAGAATATCCTGATATTTCTTTTTTCTTTCTAACTTACTTTAATTATAGTCTAACTAAGGTGAGAAATTCATGCTAACTTAAAGCATGGAATTTATGTTTTTGATAATTTTATGATGTGGGTTCCAGAATGCTAAAAAACAAAAATTTGATTTAGAGTACCATTTCTGAATATTTTCTGTGAGTTTTAACATACAAGCATATATTTGAATGCTTGTTTGATTTTCAGTATTTTTCTTGTTTTCTTTAACACTTTTGAATCTTTACAAGTACTGAGAATCTAAAGTTATTTCCTATAAATTGCTGTAGCAGTTCCTGCAGAAGTCGACAGCTACCATAGCCTTTTCCCTTTAGAACCACTGCCACCACCCAACCGTATACAGAAATCAAGTAACTTTGGGTATATCACATCATGCTACAAAGCTGTAAACAGCAAAGATGATCTGCCATACTGCCTTCGGAGGATACATGGTAAGCAAGATCTTTTATTTTTGCCCAAAAAAACAGTTCTAAGTGTATTGATTGATTTAAGTTTAAAATATAATAATGAAACAAGTTAGCCTATTTTTTAAATAAAAATGTCATACAATTTATTTTTCAAGTTAGAAATCAAAACACTTTTGTTAGGCTTGTGATGTGAAAATTCCACAGTTTGGTGACTGTAATGACAAATATAATTTTGTTTTTCTCTTGATAGGTTTTCGACTTGTTAATACAAAATGTATGGTATTGGTTGACATGTGGAAAAAAATTCAACACTCAAATATCGTAACATTGCGTGAAGTATTTACCACTAAGGCATTTGGAGAGCATTGTGAGTAACTTGTAATTACATTTCTATTAGTGGCTTCATTGACAAATGAAACCAAATTTAAGTAACAAATTGCCTGTTTATGTTTTATTTTAAGCCCTTGTGTTTGCATATGATTTTCATGCTGGAGGAGAAACTATGATGAGCAGACACTTTAATGACCCAGGTGCTGATGCCTATTTCACAAAGAGAAAGTGGGGTAAGAAAATAAGCAAGCTGTATTTTAAAAACTACTTAATGCTCCCTGGAAGAAGAGCTATGTTTGGTTATTAGATGTGGATAAATTCAACTCTTAATCTTTCAGCTAATGGATCCTATTTCATTTTAATAAAGAATAGCCTAAAGAAATAGGGTTAGATAATAGATATCTTAATTTTCTATGACTTATATTTGTAGGCTTAAAGAATTAATGAAGAGCAGGGACAATAAATCCCAAATTTTTAAGAATCAAAGTGGGTGAGAGGAGTATGCTAAATATTTTTTTAAATATGAAAATTAGTGTTGTATAGTCATGCTTCAAAATAAATATTTTAAAGGGTCTTCAAGAAAAATTGAATTTAAATATTGACCCATTCTTTTTTTGTTCCTTTGAGCTAGTTGTTCATTAAAAAAAAATGGAGAAATACAGTCACATTTTAATTTCTTGTTGTCATTTTTTAAAAGTTGTTTCCAACTCTTTGTGACCCCTTTTGGGGTTTTCTTGGCAAAGATACTGTAGTGGTTTGCCATTTCTTTCTCCAGCTCATTTTATAGATGAGAAACCAAAACAAACAGGGTTAAATGACTTGCCCAGGGTCATACAACTGTGTCTGAGGCTGGATTTGAACTCAGGTTTTCCTGACTTCAGGCCCAGCAGTCTATCCACTGCGCCACTTTGCTGCCCCATTTTAATCTCATGTTGGCATAAAATTTGAGAGAAATAGTTATATTTTTCCTGTGAAGAGAATTTTTTTATTTCATTACAGGTAGGAGATGCAGAATTGATGTCAGTTGAGGTTCTCAGGAAAGGTATTTCTTCTACAGAGAGTTCTTCATTTGTGTCAACTTTCTGGTAGGAAGATGGTAGGTCTGTTTAGATCAAGGTCTGCGAAAATACTGTTCTAAAAGTGAGCATTTGTTTTAGTAGTGGGAATGAGTGAATACAGATGCATAAGAAAAATAAAAAGTACTTTTTCCGTAATAGATGTTCTTCTTATTGAGTCTCTGAGTTTTTATTCTGGTTATCATATTTTCTGATTTTTTGGCTAGTGAAAGATTTGAGGGGTTTTTTTTGTTTCTTTAACAGATCTTTGATGAGCTCCCTTCCACTGTTCTGGTTTTTTAAAGACTGAATTCATGATCTAGCAGATGTTTTGAAGTTCGTAGTCTTAAGAAGACTATTCAGATTGCAGAACTATCTATTCAGGGACACAACAATACAAAATCCAAAGAACTTTTAAAATCTTTCTTTGCTTATTTTATTTTCTGATTTCTGACAGTTAAAACAAGAAATTTGTGGTTACATGGCTGTTTCTCATAAAATTCTTGGTCATGAAGTGTGGTCAGTTGTATAGTTTTCCATTTTGCTATGTCATTTGCAAGCACATAGAATTTTGTTGAAAGGGATGTGGTATAGGTACAGCTTTTCCTTGACAGATGAATATAGTTGTAAGAACTTGGGTTATTTTAGTAATGAACACCTGTGAAATGACTGTTAACTTCTTTGATTTATAGATTTCTTCTGGAGCTTCTGTATTTACTGTTTTTGGTATGTTAAGCATATTAAATATAATAAATAACATTTTCTCAGGAGTCAGATATTCATATTTATCATAAATGTCAATTTTTCTAATGATTACAATACTGCTTTAGTAATAGTAGCAATTTTTTTTAAATATTTAAACTAAAAACATATTTGAAGTATCAAATTGAACAAAATGCTTTGTATGTACAATTGCAAGGCAATGCAGTTTCTAATGATATTATTTCCAAATTATAGCCTTTTTTCTCAGAGTCCTTATGTACTAAATCTAGATAGGCAAATATTTGAATAGTTAAATAATCCTCAAAGTAGAGTGGGCATAAAATCTTGGTTAAATTTTTTAATTCACTGTCATCAGATTAAACCATAAATTTCCTTGTCTTCTTTTGGAATTTTACTCCCTTGATGACCAAAAACCTGAAATATTAAAGGAAATTGTGACCACTTTCATGAATGAAATGCTACATATGTATTGAGAAGCTGTGTCAGGGGTTATTTTTCTTGATGACATACTCTACTACTTTTAGGATGATTAGAAGCTGTGCTTCTCAGAAACAAAGAAAATTGTTTTCTTAGAAGGCAACCCACTATCTCTTTTGTAGGAATGACGTAATGTATACTTTACAGAGAAAAGATCAGATGTGAATTTTATCTATTTCTAAATTATGACTTTATGAGAGTTAATGTACTGACAGGGACAGTTTACTCTTGGCAGTAGCTAATATGATTTTCATTTTTCTTAGTTTTGTAACTAACTTTTATTCATGGGAAATCTATTGAATCCTAAACTTAGAAGCAGGAGAAATTCTAGTTCTTTCATTTGAAAACATGACATTTAGTGGTATATTAGCTTCTTTGTGATGACTTCTCCACTTCTTCCTCAACTATACTCTGAGATGATTATAATTTAAATCCTACAGGTTTTCTATTTCTGCGCTCATGCATGTTGAAATTTTTATATCTGATAATATTCTTTTATTATTCTGTCTTTCTTACAGCTTTCTTATATCTTTCAGCTCTTCTTCTTTTTCCCAAGGCCATTATACCCATGCTGGCTTCATTCTCTTCCCTTTCCCTGTCTTGACCCCTTGGTGAACCAATTCAGCTTTACAGTATCATGTACATCCAGTTCCCTTATCTCATTATATGATCTTGCCTTGCCAAGGACCAACTCCTTGATTACCTTCACCATTTATTTCCTTCAATTCTGTGCTGCTGAGCAGAGCTGGGGAAAATCACAAAACCTTGCTGAGTAGGACAAGTACAAATTTATTTTATACAATCTCAACTGGGCCATCACTACAGGAAGGTACTTCTTTTGCACTTCCTTAATTGAATCTCTTGTCTCATTCATGATATCAGATATTCCAAAATTTTTCATCCCTACCAAATTGTCCCATTCTCCTACCTTTTCAGTTGAGAACTTTGCCTCATACTTCACTGAAAGAATTGAGATCGCTTTTCAAGAGCCAGTTTTTTTTTTTCCCTCTCTTCCCCATTTTGTCATTCAGATGTTTTCTTTCATTATTTCCTACTTCACTCCTGATTCAAATGAAAAGGTGGCCCTTCTTTGCCAAGACAGATGCCAGTATGTGCCTACTCCACCCCATTCTATCTGTTGTCTTCAGCACTTTATTTTTGCCTCTAAATATCTTACTGCTTCCCCAGTCTTCAGTCTCTTCTTACTGTTTCTCTGCTGTTTGGCAGACAGACTTATGTCTCTCTCAACTTTTAAAAAAACCTCACTTGATCCAGCCATTTCCCCTGGCTATCATTCCATATCTCACCTTACTTTTCATGGCTAAATTGCTTAAGAAAAACTCTCTCTAATAGATGGCTATGCATCTCTCCCCTTTTATTGTCTTCGGAACACTAAGCACTCTTAGCTTCAAATCTCATCATTCAACTGAAACTGCTCTCAAGAAGATAATTAAAAATTTTTAATTGCCAAAACTAATGTTCTTTTCTGAGTACTCAGACTTTTTTGCCTCTTAGTAGCCTTTGACACTGTCTATCCTCTTCTTGATACTCTTTCTTGGAAGATACTCTTTTGGGAGTATAACCAGAAAAGAGACATTGCTCTTTTCTCGTTATGCCCCTCCCTTTCTCTTTCCCTCAGTCTCCTTTGTGGGATCTTTATCCAAGTCATACCAGTAAACATGAGTATTCCCCGGGGAGTCTCCTGGGTGCTCTTTCTGCTATATACTATTTTGCTTAGTGATGATCTCATCTTCTCCCATGGATGTATTTATCTCTATGCAGATGTTTTCGGATCAATTTATCCAGCCCTGACCTTTCCTGATTTCTACTTCAGAATCTCCATTTGCCATGTTGGTCATCTCTACTTGCCCTGTAGACTTCTTAAATTCAACATGTCCATAACTTTTCCTCCAAACCCTCCCTCTTTCCTAACTTTCCTATGTCTGAGGATACTACTGTCTTCCCAACCTCATAACATAGGTATTTCATCTTTAGCTTTTTCATCTGAACTCCACCTCCTCACCACATCTTCCAAAACATTCTGATCTCATTTTCTGTCCTATCTTTGCAACATATCTTTTATATTTCTCCCCACCCTTTTTTTTGGGGGGGGAGGGCTGAGGCATTTGAGGTTAAGTGACTTGCCCAGGGTCACACAGCTAGGGAATGTTAAGTATCCGAGACCAAATTTGAATTCAGGTCCTCTTAACTTCAGGGCTGGTGTTCTATCCACTGCGCCACCTAGCTGCTCCTCCCCCTTTCTTTCTTGATGACGCTTTGGGGTTTTTCTGGAATTATAGGTCTGGTAATAAAGTTCATTCTCACCCACCTTCAATAAACTCCAGTGACTCCCTATTACATATGCCATCAAATATAAAATACTTAAATTGCTTTTTAAAACCCTTTACATTCTGATCTTTTCAATCTTACTGAACTTGACTTTCTTCCATATATTTTACTCTCCCAACAATACTGGCCTTCTTATAGTTCTTCACAAATGACTTTCCATCTCCCTACTTCAAATAGTTCACTGGCAACTGAAATGTTGTCCTTCCTTATCTATGCCTCACTGTTTCCAAATTCAACTCATATTATCTCTTTTTTCAAGAGACTTTCCAATCTTTTTCATATCCACAAATAGTGTTTTCCCCAAGAGTTTTTGGCATGTTTGTCTCCCTAGTTAGAATGTAAGTTCCTTCAAGTAATGTCTGTTTTTTATTTTCTTTGTATTTCTAGTACTTGGAACAGTTCTTGGTGCTTAATAAATGCTTGCTAACTTGACTGAGGCACAAATGGAGTGATTAGAACCATTCTAACAATTGAGAAAACTAGAGTATTATTTCTAAAGTTGTAGAAAAAAAGTTAATTACTTTAGAAGAAATTGAAAGCTAAATTTTCTGCCCACATCATGGGCACTGCACCCTTTAAAATTAATAAATATATATATACGTATATATTTATTAATTTTAGATAATAACCTTTTATGTTTTAATAGCAATATGAATTATTTATTACAAATTTCATTTCATTTAAGATAATTTTCACTCTTTAAAATTTATCAATGTTTATAATATTTTCTTTCTGATATTAAAGAGGCACTTTGAACTATAAACTCCTGCTCTGAAAACCTTTTATGATTGCAAAAATATCACTTAAATATCTTTTTTTTTTTTTTTTTTAAGAATTGGTCAGGGAAAGGTTATGGAATATTATCCAGAACTCACAGATATTAAGGATCATTTATTCTCATTCTTGCTTTCAACAGCTCCACTCTGTTCTGTTTGTTTGTTGAATACTGTTCACCTGAGTTTTTGTCAAACCCGAAAGTTTCTAGTAGAAAAGTGAGCAGTTCTTTCTTAGTGCTTTTGTTACTTTACTCCTCTGCAATATTAAATGCAGGCATAACTTTTAAAAAATCTCCAGTAATGATATGTGAACAATTTATTGCTCATTCTTTTAGAAAATCAAGATCTATTTCCTAGATCCAAGTCCCCAGGCAATCATGTAAAGTTCCTCACAGTGAGCTCTGTTCTTTTTCTCTCCTATGCTTTCATATGCTACTTTGACATTGTCATCTAGTCATCTTTATTCGTCTTCTTACTTCTTTGGTGATTCTGGTTAAGCATTTAGGATTATTTTCACTGAAATAGTTCATTATTTCTGCTGGTTTTTCATTGACCAAGAATCTATATTTCTATTATTGATTTTCTAAGGTGCATAGATCTCTATCACAATTGAAAATGAGACTTGAACGTCAATTCAACACTTTGCAGCAACACTATGTTGCAAAAACTACAGCATAATATTCCTTGAATTGATCAATCATATAGTATAACTGACCATATTCTTAGGTGAAATAGAGAAAACTCTTCCTCTTGTTTAAAGTGACACTCATTCATTTGTTGAATATATCCATAGTGGGCAAGTATTTGGGAGGTTTTAAATCGCTTTTAAGTTACATATAAGTATCTTAATAGAGCCTACCTTTTAAAAATTGTAGTTTTAAATTTTTCATATTTTGTTTTTTGTTTTTAATTTTATTATTTTTTTTATTCTATTCACAACAATTTAAGTTGCTACACTGTGGAGAATGCTATGCTAGATTCTATATATTGTCTCTCTCCCCTACCCGCACCCCCCCCTTTTCTGATTTTGGGATATACTTTAAAACTTTTGTTTGAAATAAAACTTTATGACATAATGTGCACATATATAAATTTTTGTTTTGTTTTGTTTTGCTTTTCAGGTCAGCATGATGGGCCATTACCAAGACAGCATGCTGGTTTATTGCCAGAGTCTCTTATCTGGGCATATGTTGTCCAACTTAGTTCTGCATTGAGAACTATTCATACAGCAGGTCTGGCATGTCGTGTGATGGACCCAACAAAAATTCTGATAACTGGCAAAACAAGGTACTCACACTATTCATTTGTGTTATGTTGTTTTCTAGTTAGTTACCAATATTTGAGGAATTAGTAATATTTAAGCAATTGGTAGTTTATATTTTAATCCTGCCCTTTTATATATCTTATTCAGGTATCTATTGTGGTTTTGAAGTAATTCTTCCTTTGTTTGATGTGTGCTTGAAAGATTTTATCAGCAAAACAAAAATAATTTTTGATACCATCTAAAAAGTATACAGAAATTTCTTTAAAATCTTATAAGTTGGCATTCAGGTGAAGACTGGGAGGGAGAAAAGAATAGTAGGCCTCTTAACTCACATGCTCCATAAAGACTGAGATCAAGCTTTTACAACATATAGTTGTGTCAGGAGGCATAATTTAACCTAAATATTATTTAAATTCTTTTGGTAATGAGATTTGCCATTATTGGGAAAAATAAGAATTTTATTATAGAAATCTCAAGAAGAAATACAATAATATATAATATATAAATAAAAATTAATTTCTTTGTCTCTTCCCTAATTCTTTGATTCTTAAAGGTTGCGAGTAAATTGTGCTGGCATTTTTGATGTTTTAACATTTGATAACAGTCAGAATAATCCATTGGCTCTAATGGCTCAATTTCAGGTAAGTTTAACCCTGATATAGTCCTTACCATTTTAGGTTAGGTCTATTTGATTTTTTTTTAAAAATTTTTAAAAAAGTAAATAATTAATTTCAAAATTCTATCATGCTTTTGCAAACTTTCCAAATATCTCCAATTTGAGGCTGTAAAACTTGTGATGATACCTCAAGAGTGGACTTTGAAGAATTCAAAATTTAATGATGAGAATGCCAACTAAGGATTCTTCATATTCAATAAGCAGCACATGCTTTTTGTATACAGAGCACTATGCTGAGCATTGTTTGAAATACGGAAATAGAGAAGATAATTTGGATCTGGCCTTTGTTTACTCCATTTAAAAATAGAAATTAATTTTTTTTTGTGTTAAAATATGTGTAAAACAAAATGATCAATGAATATATTGCTTCTACTATTCTTATCACAGGCCCATTTCTTATTTTCCTCAAGAAGTTTGATTGCATTCATTTAAAAAGATAGAACATTCTGTGTCAGTGACATCTTTCTCTCCTATCTCTTACTTTCTTCTTGAGGATTATTTTTTCCTTCCTAATAACAGTAACATTTAAGGCATTTGTAATAGGAAGTGAAATTTAGTACATATTTTGAGAATACTTATTGAGGAACTAACCTGTTCAAAGAAATTGAGTTCTTACAACTGGGATTTTTCTTTTAGTGTTTTTGTTGATAATTTTTTTAACATTTAAAAAATTTTTTTTGAGTTCCAAGTTTTTCTCTCAAGTGTCTTCTCCCCTCCCACTCAATTGAGAAGACAAAATAAGGTGTTTTATACAACCAAAATCTGTAACTCATTTTTTGAATATAATTTGATGAATATATTATTGATTTTAAAAAAGTTAATTTTATATTAGTAAATATCCATACCAACAAGTATAATTTTGGGATATTTAGTTGAAGAGTAGTGATTTTCATACTGGAAGGATACTCTTTCAAGGTGTAGTTCTGTGTTAGTTTAGAGCAACTTTATCATTTTCCTTAATATTTGCTGTTGTGATACTTTGATATGTTAATTAAATGCCCATTGATATAAAATATAGTTTAATTCTAGGTATATGATTTTCAATTTGCAAATTATTTTTATTTCTTTAAATAAAAATTAATTTTATTGAAAATAACTTTGGTAGCAGAATACATTAACATATAAAGAATAACGAAATATCATTCTCTTCCCAAGTTTATTAAATCATCTGCTTTTCTTATTTGTACATTATAAAATGTTTATGTGGAAAAAAATTGTAATTTGATTTCTGTTGATAACATCAGTTGTTACTTTCCTTTCGCTCCTCTTAAGGAAATAAAAAAAAGGGAAAGAAAATAGCTAAGGGCAGAGCATTTTGGTTTGTTTGGGTTTTTTCCCCCCATGTCAGTCTCTGAACCAGAATTTCCTTATTGAATCAAAGTAGATACAGACATTGTCTGGATTGAAAAGAGCTCACATGTAGTCCTGTACATAGCCCTGGCAATTTATTACTGTTTCCTCATCTCTCTAATTCTCACATCTCTTTCACATATCCCCAGCCATGAAGCTACTGACCTGCCTTTTTCCAGTAGTGTCGCCTGGTGGGCAAGGCAGGGAACAGTCTGTCTTTATTTCTCATTCCAAGTATGTCCTTCTTTCCTCAGTGTGATTTTTCTTTTCCTGCCCTAAGTTACATTTTGTTCGTTCCATTTATGGGCTAAAAAAATGAACCTTATCCTAAGGCCAGTGATTTTAGTATAAAAAAAGGGCTAAGTCAGAAATTTTGAATTAATTAAACATTGCAAAGAATCAGTGGCATCAGCTTCTATAAGTCTTTTTATGTGCACAGAAATTACTACTGATAATCTGAAGAGATTTTAATGCAAGTACCCAAATCAGAAGGATTGCTAAGTAGTTTTTAAATTTAATTTCATTATTTTTGTTTATATGTCAGAATGGACATAAAATTCCTTGTTTTAAAATAGAACTATGTGGTATTTCAGATATAATGTGGAAAAAATAGGCTTATATGACTATTTGAGAACCTGTTTTTTAAGTGTTAATCTCTTCTGAGTTCCAGACACCTTCATTTCAATTTATAACCCAAATCACAATTGTTTGTATGGTCTTTTCCTCACCTCTTAACTCAGTGCTCTAGCATTATTGCCCACTTAGTGAATATTGACAAGAAGGTGGGGCTTTTTGTTTTTTTGTTTTGCCTTGTTGTTTGTTTTTGTTGAACCCAATTAACTAATCTTTTATTTTTTTACTTGGTTTCTTTAATAGCAAGAGATTTTGAGAGAGAGAGAGAGTGAGAGAGAGAGAGAGAGAGAGAGAGAGAGAGAGAGGAGAGAGAGAGGAGATTGTGAGTGAGTGGTATATGTATGTTTGTGTTTGAGAGAGAGAGAGACCTACATATGTCTTTCCTTACAACTTGTAACATGAGCAGATAGGAAAGAAATCATCACAGAAGGGGGAATATGATTGACAGAGAAGAAGGTACATGAGAAAAGGAGTGCATTGTTTCTTCCAGTCTATTTTTCATAGTCTGTTTCAGACGCGTGAATAGAGACTGACTTACAGTAAAATGGACATAAGTAGAGCCATAGATAGAATCAGAGAAAGAAATCAAGAATTGAAAACCAGGAAGAAACTGAAAATGAGTTTGGGGGGAAACCCCCAGAATGCAACAAATGGGGGGAAAAACAGATGGAGGTGAGGTAAGCAAAATAACTAATGGAAAATATTTAGTTGGGAAATGATTTTTTTTTTTAAAAAGGAAAGTTATTAAGATATTGTATTGTTAACCATATTATTTTAAAATTAAGCAGCAAGATGGTAAATCTTTTTGAGGTGGTAAACTCAATGGGATTTCCCAGTCTTTTTATTTAAAAATGAAATTGTCTATCTTGACTCAAATTCAGGGAAATGGTAGGAAAAAAAATACATTTAAATCAGATAGCCACTTATTTTTAAACTTGGTCAGGCTAGTCATTACCTTGGGTTCTTAAATGAGATTATGAAAGAGGCCAAGATCTTGAATTGCTCATAGGAGAAATAGCAAAGTGTGAAACTGTGCCTTGGACATTGTATTACTGCTTAGGGTCGAGAAGAAATGGAGTGGGTAGGTAGGTACATGTCAGCCAAACACCTGTCTTAAATTACTTGTAAGTAACCTTAATATGTATGATGCCTTACATTTGAATTTAAATGTCTATATCAATAACTACATCAGAATGTCATGAAATTACCTATGATCTGTTCTCTATTTTATACATTTTTTGAACATTTATTATTAAATGGGATGACTTTGGATTGTTTTCCCCTTTAGGTTCAGTGTCCCAAAATCTAAATAATCCCCTCCTTCTGGCACTGTTTCCTTAGGGGTATCCCTCATGTCAGTGTCAGGAGAAGTTGTCTTTTCATAAAATCATAGATTTAGAGCTCAGAGACCTTAGAGCTCATCCCATCCAAGCCTTTCATGTAATCAGTGAAGGCTGAGAAAAATTCAGTGACTTGGCCAGGGTCACCTAACTAGTTCTGGGGTCTTAGAGAAAACGGGAGCTATAATCATCCTGGCCTCCTCAGACAGTTTCTTCCCATCCCAAGTTCTCCTCTCCTCTTTTTTAACCCCCTCCCCTCCACTTCCACCCTCCCATCTTCTCTTCACCCCTGGCACAGCCTGGACTCCACAACTGGACCACTGAGCACAGCTCTCACACCTAACTAGAATTGCTTATGCACACAATCACAAATGTCCTGAAGTTGGTTTGTGTCTGTGCCCCTTATTCATCTCTTGTGAACCTTTAACTTTCAAAGAATAGTGATTTTTTTTTTCTCATTTACAAAATTGGGGGAAATTACATCTTAGTATGCTATTTTTTCCCCCTTAAATTGACTTGTTTTTAAACTTATGTTATCTCATTGAAAATACCACAATGTAAAGTTATGGTATATAGTGTCAAAATTTCTTTTAGGTAATATCTTGAAGTCATTAAATATGATTTTTAAAATGTCCAATGTGATTGAGTCAGTAATAGTTTGGATTCCAGTCATCCTCTGTTGATTCAGTAGGTGACTATTTACTATGTTATTATTAGGATGCAGCAAGAGAGACAGCATAGTTTATAATGGACAAAGAGCAGGTGTTTGACTCAACAGCACTTAAGTCCAAATCCTATCAATGACGTAGACTGGAAGTGGGGGTTCCTGGACAAGACACTTAACCTCTCATGTTCTAGAAAACTTCCTAAAACCTAAATTTCAGATTTAGGGAACATGCCAGCTTTCATTAGTAAAGGGGAGTTCCTTATAGCAATGAAATTACAGGTCCAGTTTCAGTTCCTCTAACTTAGGTATAAGCTATCTTACATCCTAGGATGAGCCAAATTATCATTGAGACACATTCTTCTGTAACAAGCAGCCCTCAAATTATTCCATTCTCCCTTGGATTTGTTTCAGTTGTTATAAATGAGGTTTACTTGAAGTGAGCACCCTGACCCTTTAGAAATATAGGGTGTTCACTTCTAAATCATTTATTTCTATAAACATTCTATTAAATTAAAGCCCTGGAGTAGTAGAGAGTAAAGATAATCTAGGAAAGGGATACCATTGTTACAGAACTTCCATAAGGAAATATTTAAAGTACTTTATTCTTTAGAAAAAAAGGCCACATGGGTTATCAGTAAGGTTTGTATAATCCTAATTGGTGGAGAGATCAGGCTGTAAACTAGCAATGCCAGTGTCATGATGTTCAATGAGAACTTCTCTTCAGATAAGTGGACAAATTCCCCAGATTCAGTAGAGCTGCATAAAATTTCATATTTCAAATGGTGGTAATCATGTGTAAGTTATAGCTACCTATGAATCAGTTTCCAATCAGCTTTATGAAAACGAGCCTAAAGAAATCAGTAATTCAATAGTTTGACTTTGAATGCTCTTGACTTGCTTGATGTAAATGACTAAAGTGCCATTGCTCTTTCCTGGAAGGCAAAGTAATATCAATGCATTAAACCTATCTCTATGAGATTAAAGTTAAAAGTTATGTTCATTCTTTCATGTCAGCAAGCAGATCTGATGTCATTAGGAAAAGTTGTGTTGGCTTTGGCTTGCAACTCTTTGGCAGGAATACAGCGGGAAAATTTGCAGAAAGCAATGGAACTGGTGACAATCAACTATTCCTCTGATCTGAAGAATCTGATTTTGTAAGTTTTAAATACAATGAGCTAAAAAGACTACCATAGACTCTATAGAATATGACCAAAATGTAGGCTTAAGAATGAATCCAGACATCTTTTCCATTTGTTGTTTTAATAGTGAAACCTATATGACAGCCTTGAAAAATAACTCACAATTTATTTTAAGCAAACCTGCATTTTAATTTTTTATTATTGATAACAATATATTCTCGAAATAAGTCCAGAAACATGATCTAATAAGTTATTGATAGAGTAAAACTATAAAAGCATAGTTTTTTTTTATGAAATTATTACTCTTAGTCACATCGAATGATTTTATTTTAGGTAGCTAATATTACAATATAGATAGAGATGTTGGTTTTTTATTTTTAAGGTGAATAAGTTTTTTTGTTTGTTTGTTTGTTTTTTAATAAGTTGGTTAGAAGGACAACTGGGCAACCTCTAGGAAGATGCCCCAAATTCCCATTTTTGGTAGAAGTACATATAAGTGCTTATATATCAAAAGAGGGTAGGCCAGTCAAATATCCTATGGCTAAAAGATTGTCCTGGGGAGTGGACTTGAATTGGATTTGATGAAGATTTACCATGGCCCCAAACCATCGTAGTTTGTCTGTTCCAGATTCAGGTTGCTCAGGAAAATTATGAAGGAGCAGGTGGTATCCTAGCTTCTTAATAATGTAAGACACTACAGCATTTATCAGAAAGTCTGTATTAATAAGGCTTTTAAAACTTTCCTGAAGTAACTTGGAAATCCTGAAGTCTTTTTTAAGTACTGGTAAGACCTTTCTTAGGGAGTACAGTTTCAGATAAATGAACTTCCAAGTGTATAGGTATTCATATTTCTAAAACTCTTTAAGATTTCAAAATCATTCCCCCCATAACAACCCTGAGATATAGGTTGAATATATTTTACCTCCAGTCTACAGATGTGGAAATTGAGGCTATGGCATTAAACTTGTCCCAGCTAATAGAGTTCTATAGCCTTGATTGGGCCAGGATCTTTTTGTAATCATTTTGGGAGGTGTGGGCCACAAGGGGCTTCCCATATTGCACTGTCATTGATAGCACTGTTGTGCAAAAGAGGGAGGTTTACTTGGTATCAGGTGTCTGATTCTGTTAATATTCAGACGTAAGAATTTGTCCTTAATATTCAGATGTGAGAATTTGTCCACATTTTGTTTCATTGTTAAAATATCTTACCTTCATATAACAGTTGTGATTCCTATAGTGTATTGTGACAGCCAGGGTGCTTATTAATAACAGTATGTCTCAGTGCACTGGTCTTAACTTTCTAAAGCTGTGACTCAGTTAATATAGGTGAACTGAAACTCAGCCTTTGGTTTTGAAAGTTGTCATTCAAAAGTAGTAGAAAAAAAGCTTTTGTTTTCAATAAAAGTTCATCACAGCTTTCTCATCAGGCATTATTTTGAGGAAGAGTGTGAGAAAGGAAAGAGTTTAAACCTGACCCTATCCAACTTCCCCTTCTTATTTCCATGACAGCAGGAAATTAAGAGGAAAGGTATGTTTTCTGCTTCTCCATTGGTTCTTAAAATTTTATAGGGGAAAGAAATATGACCATTAAGATTTAAGAAATAACTTCTTTCATAAGGTGAAATGTTTTCTAAAATATAGTTTATATCAGTATGATAACAACTATTTAATTGTGATATCTTCAAATGATTCCTCTGTATTGTTGATAGGTATTTGCTGACTGACCAGAACAGATTACGAAGTGTAAATGACATCATGCCAATGATTGGTGCTCGTTTCTATACTCAGTTGGATGCTGCTCAAATGAGAAATGATGTCATAGAGGAAGACCTGGCTAAGGTAAAAAAAAAAAAAAATTAATCATCTGCAATACATAAAATACCACAAATGCAACCATTTTCTTTGAATAGAGCAATTACTAAACTAAAAGGCATGTTACACAAATATTTTTAAAGTTTATATTTCTTCATACTACATTTTAATCAAGCTAAACATATATTAATCTAAATTTTTTATTGAATTTTGAGCATTCTATTTTCTCCATGATACTGCTGCTTACCCCATAATTATGTTCTAGCATAATCTGGGGGGAAAAAAAAGTAATTGCAATTTCACAAGCTTTTCTTAAGTGTAGAACACTGTGCTAAACCTAGGGAAAGATGCATTGTTTAGAAAAGAAATAATCCTTGTCCTAGTGGAATTTTCAGTTTAATAGGGGGATTGACATATATACAATGTAAACAGAATTGCTGGGAAATCTGAGAGTCAAAGGTTATTGCCAGAGGAAGCAGGGAAGGTTTCCTGAAGAAGTGGTTTTTGAATAGGTTTTAGAGGGTAAATAGGAAGTCAGAATAGAAAGGAGAATCAAATGTGTTCAGCAAACATTTTTTACCTCCTTTGACAGAAACCTGTGGTAGATATTGTAAACTAGAAGAAAATACTGTCATATTTAAAGAGAATAGTTGGAGAACAACCATAGAAGCAGGAAGGTTGGTAACTTGCCTGTACTGTGGAATGTGCTTAAAGGGGCATCTCACAATCAATGAGCATTAAGTCTAGTTTTATACCGTCAAGTATGGAAGAGAGTAAGAACAAGGGCTCAGTTCTGGATTATGCATAGGAAAGTAATGTATCATGACGCTGAAAAATAGTTTTGGGGCAAAGTTATAAAAGGTTTTAAAAATTTAAGGGAGGAATTTATACTTGATTCAGAGGATAATAGAGTCATTGGAATTTATTGAGGTGGAGAGTTTAGGCTTGGAAAAAATGACTTTAGCAGTTGTATAAGGGATGGATTGGACAGTCAAGAGACTTGATTTGGCTGGAAGACCAGTGGGGACTCTATTTAAGTAAGTAGTCCAGATGAGAAGTGACAAGGGCTTTGAGCTTGTGTCATAGAAAAGAGGACAGGTAAAAGATGTATTGTAGAAATGGAAATGACAAGAATTGTTTACTTTTTGGTTATATAGAATGAGTATAAGTGAACAGTCAAATATAACTCCAAAGTTATAAATCTTTGTGACTGGAAGAATGGTGATAACCTTGGCAGTTTGTTAAGGGAGCGGATATTTTGGGGGCCAGGGAGGGACACATTCTATTTTTGACATGTTGAGTTTGAGATGCCTTTAGAACATCCAGTTTGAAATGTTCATAAACTGAATCATGAGGTGTTTAAGATACATAATGGAAGAAAAAGGGCCCTACAAAGCAGACATAAGAAGGAATATGTTGGATGGCAGAAGAACTCCCTAAAGATAGATAAAGATGGCAGATGTAGCATTGTGTATAGGAACAGAGAAAAAGCTTTTCAGATTGCAGTATGTGAGACAGGCAGTAATGTTCTTTGAGATAAGAGAGGTAGTTTGGTTTCAGATTGTGAAGGGATTTAAAAAAGAGGCAATTATATTTTGTCTTAAAGACAATAAGAAGCTGCATTGCTAAGTACAGGGAGTCACATAATCAGATCCCTGCTAAAGGAAAATTAACCTGACAACAGTGTGTAGTAGAGACCAAATGGTAAGTGATTTGAGGTGGGCTGACCAAAGAGAACACTTGAAATAATCCAGGTGAGAGATGAAGAGGACTTGAATAAAAGTGGTACTTGATTGAATAAAGGGAAGGGATGTTATGGAGAACGAAATGGTACGTGGTTTGCCTTTGATTAGACAAGTAGGGTGAGGAAAGTGAAGAATCAGAAATAATACTAAAATTATAACCCTAGTGACTTGGAAAGATTGTTGTGCCTATGATAGAGATAGGGAAGTGATAATGCATCCTCTTGCATGAAGGCTTCCAAGGAACATGACCCTATTGACTCCCAAGGCAGTCTGTTGTACATTCAGATAGCTGTAATTCTTAGCAAGTTTTCTTCGAAACGAGTCTGCATTTGCCTCTTAACTTCTGCTCATTGCTCCTGCTCATTGCACCTGGGTTCTGCTCCCTAGTGACAAACAAAAGAATTCACATGATAGCATCCTGAAAGATAACAACAGTCATGTTTCCTTTGAGTCTTCTAGGTTGAAAATCCTTATTTTCTTTATCTGTTCCTTTATATAATATGGACTTAAGACCCGTGACTTTCCTGATTACTCTGCCCTAGACATCGTCCACCTTTATCTGGTCATATCCTTTTGGTCACCTTTTCTTAGATATCTTTTAATATGGACAGTTGTACCCTAAAATGTGATGCCCAGATTAGTCTGTCCATAGCAGAGTATAGTAGAAATAAAATGGCCTTCAGTCTGGACGCAATGTTATATATTAATGTAATCTCAGTTACTTTTTTTTTTTGGTTATATACTGAGCTAGCCATTCACTAAAAGCTCTGCACCCTTTGAAAGTAAATACTGCATTCTCCTTGGTGGAATGGTCACCCTGCCTTGTATCTTCTCCCCCTCATACCTGCCTCACAGCCTTCTTGGCTTCCTTTAAGTCCTAGCTAAAAATCCCACCTTCTATAGGAAGATTTTCCTGTTTGTTCCTTAATCTTAACATCTTCCTCAGCAGATTATTTTATATTTATCTTGTCAGTAGCTTGTTTGTACATAATCTTCCTCATGACATTGTCCTTGGGGACAGGGATTTTTTTTTCCCCTCTCTCCAGTGCTTAGCACAATGCGTGGCATATAGTAAGTGATTAATAAATTCAGGTTGACTCACTTGCTTTTAATTAGCAATTAGCACAAACATCCAACTATATATCTATCTTGTGAGATCACACCCTACTACTCCATTCCCATTGGGATCTAGATGTCTTGAACGTCACTGCTAATTTGTTTGCTGTCCTGGGGCAGGCTGTGTGTGTGTGTGTGTGTGTGTGTGTGTGTGTGTGTGTGTGTGTGTGTACCCCCATTTAAATAAGAGAGAGCCTTATATATATATTTGTGGATATGGAAGTCAGTTTCAAGAAATGGAAGAAAAAGTAGTAATAGCTGAAATAACATGGGTGACTGAGAGTGACACTTTAGGGTATAGAACATGGATGAGCTCATAGAAGAAACTCTAGGAACGTCAACACTAAGAAGTTGGGAGGAAGATGAAACCAGAAAAAAGGAATATTTAGAATGGTAAGTGGAGAAACAAGAGAGTGTAGTGCCATAGCAATCTTGGAAGAAGAGTTTCCAGAAGGACAAGGAGTAATCATCGATTCCACATAATGAATAAAGGCAGTGAGGATGAGACCCCCCCAGAATTGGTCATTGGATTTGATAATTAAATTAGATAATAATGAGAAATCTTTGAGAGAATAGTTTCAGTAAAGCAGTAAAAATGGAAGCCAGACTACAAAGATTGAAGAGGTGTTGAGGAAGTAAACACATTTGATGTTAGCCACTTTTCAAGAAATGCATTGTTAATAGAGTTGTAAACTGATCCTGCCATTCTGGAGAATACTTTGGAACTATGCTCAAAGGGCTATAAAACTGTATATACCCTTTGACCCAGAAATCACTGTTAAGTCTCCAAAAAAGATTCTAAAAAGGGGAAAAGGAAGCACAGTTAAAATAGATTTATAGCAGTTCTTTTTGTGGTAGCAAAGAATTGGAAATTAAGAGGATGCCCATCAAATTAGGGAATAGATGAACAAGTTGTGGTATGTGAATATAATCAAATAATATCTTTCTATAAGAAATGATGAGCAGGCATATTTCAGAAAAACCTAGAAAGGTTACATGAACTGAGTGAAGTGAGCAGAACCAGGGGATCACTGAACACAGTAACAATGACAGTGTGTGATAATCAGCCATTATAGACTGCTCTTTTCAGCAGTACAGTGATCCAAGACAGTTTCAAAAGAATTGTGATGGAAAATGCCATCCACATTCAGAAAAAGAACTGTGGAGAGTGAATGCAAATTGAAGTACACTTTCACTTTCTAAATTTTTTTTTCTCTCGTGGTTTTCCCATTCTAATTCTTCACTCACAACATGACCAATATGGAAATACATTTAGCATTATTGTACAGGACCACAAAGAGACTGTTCCTATCAAAAAAATAGAGGAGGAAAGAAGTATAGTTATGAAATGGAGGGAAGAAATTGGCATGGTAGTTGGATCAAGGGAAAGAAAATCTTGAGTATAACAAAAATATTGACTATCAAACAAGATGAGAATTTATAGAGCATTTTAAACTTTACATATTACTTTACCCACATTAAGCCTATCATAATAGCTATCATTTATATAGTGCTTTAAGGTTTACACTGTGTTTTATTTAGTGTAATTTCATTTTATCTTAACAAAAACCATGGAAGATAGATACTGTTATTTATCTCCATTTTTACAGATAAAGAAAACGAGAGGGAGACCAAGGTTAAGTTTTTTGCTCAGAATCAGTCACCTAGATAGCAAGTGCTTGTGGAAATATTTGAACAAAGGTCTTCTTTATTCCAAGTCTAGCATTCTAACTATTGTGCCACCCAGGTTCATATGAGTTATGATTGGTAGAGCTATTATTTTCATTTTACAAACAAGGTTACTGAGCTTCAGAGAGGTTAAGTAACCTACCCTGGCCTATATTGCTAGTACCTTTTGGAGATGCTAACACCAGGAATTAAAATGATACAGGATTATTGATATAACATTGGAATGATCAAGTCTTATGACTCCAAAACCAGTGCTCTTTTTATAGTGCCACACAGATGGGAAAGAGCCAGTGTAGTTGGAAAGAGTGAAGATGCATGAGAAAGGTGGAGATTTGAAATCAAAAGGGATTAACTTTAATAAAGAGTAGGTATAATTTCTTTTATTTCTTTTTTTAAATTTTTAAATTTTTAATTTTTTATTTCTTTCTAAAAGGAGAAAGGGGGTAGGTGATTTTGAGAAGATTTGGAAAATTACTATTCTTTGTTGGGAATATGATTGAGGATTGAGGAGAGATGAAAAGGTTTGTACCAAAGAGAGGAGTTAGCCAGGAAATCAGTAATAGAATTAATAAGAAATAATGACTCATTTAAATTATGTAAAAAATTTTATCGAGTAAAATTAGTTTGATTTCATGACTTTCTCCACAAGTGCTTAGTATTACAGAAACATGACTGGAAGAGGGAAAATTATGAGGTTTATCCAAGATTCTATATTCTACATTATAGACAATATATTTTATTTGATAGGACAAGAATAAGTCCAAGGAATGAGTGAATCTTGTTAAATGAAATACCAATTCAAATCCATTCAACAAGTATTAAGCCCTTGCTATATTCAGAGTACCTTTTTAGGTATTTGAGAGGCTAGGTTATTAAATGGAACCACGGTAGGGAAATGGAAAATAGGAAGGAGAGGCTAAAGAAGAGCAAAGATGTCACTACATTGGTGATCACAGTTTAGTGTGAGATGGAAAGAATGAGAAGGTTTGGATGGATCTTTATTGTAGGAGAGTATAATTTCAAAGTTTAGGAGGCAGGAACTGATGTGATCCTTGTGGGACAACAAAGTTTGAAGGTATGATTGTTTCAGTATATAGCTGAAGCAATTGATACAGAAAAGGAGGCAAGAGGAGTTAGAGGAATTGTAATTGTCAACATAAACATTTGAAGTCCCTAAAATTGAGAACAATGGATGGGCTGGAAGGAAGGATTGTATGAGATAAATGTTATGAATTGAGTAAGTGGGAGAATTTCTTAGGTACTAATAGATTGGCCAGTGTATCGAATTTATTTTTTCTTGACTATACACATTTTGTTCTTTTATTTTCCCCCAGTGGGGAGAGGCAAAAAGAAAAAAAAAAAAATAGGTCAGAGGAGAAATAAATACTTACTAATTTTTTTTAATTAACATAAAAGGCAGATTGTATGGATATCACTGAGACCTATTAGGCAGTAGAATTGAAAACAAGGAATATATTGCTATTAATACTTTTGCTGCTGCTGCTACTACTACTGCTACTAAGGTTTTCACAGGGATGGAACAAAAGCACATGGGCCTCTTTGCTCTGTTAACATGTTATCCTATTTGATCTTTACCACAACCTGGAAAGGTGGGTGCTATATTATCTCCTTCATACAGATGAGGAAACAGAGAGAGACAGAAGTTAAGTATTTGCTGAAAGTCACACATTTAGTAAATGTTTAGCACCAGATTTGAACCTATATCTTCCTGATTCAAGATCTGTTACTATATCCCCTTCACCACCAAGAAGCCAAACTCCTCCCATGTAGATCTTTGAGCTCTTGGCAAGAGGAATACCTGTGAATAAGTACAATTGTAAAGATTGTACTATCCTTGTTATAAAACTAGATTTCCATTAAAGTGATGAAATGGAAAGAAAGCTGGAGGAAAGATTTGTGTCTATAGAGGAATTTGAAAATTCAGCATGGATTCCACTGAGCCAAGTGGAGTAGACCTAATAAGATGGATGAACCATTTTGGAATAGGCCTTGTGAGACATGGTGTTATTCTAAACAAGATTGAAGACTTAGCCAGAAATAGTAGGGAACAAACAACAGAGCAAACAGCAGAATAATAAAAGATAGATTGATATATGTTGACAAAATTTGTAGAGTTAATTGGTCCTAAATTACAGAAAAGAGTTTGGGAAATTTTAGTTTTTTAGACAGATTTTTAGATTTTTTTTTTAGACAGATCAATATTAAACCTTCTATATACATACATACATACATACATACATACACTCACATATATTCTGAATATTCAACTTCAGATCTTAATCTGAAGATTAGAAATTGTAGAATTTTCTCATGGGATTAGTAAAAAGCATTCAGTAACTGCTTCTTGTGTGCAAGACACAGCTCAATATTGGAAATACAAGGAAAGGTAAAAACAGTCCCTGCTTTGAAGGATTTCACAGGTAGGTATATACAGATATAAACAGGATAAAATGAAGGTAATCTCAGAGAGTTGATACTAGCAATGGGCAAGTGGGGAGACCAGGAATAGAATAGATTACTATAGAGTATTTTTTTGTTTTGTAGCTTTTATATTCAAAAGTTAACTTGCTTTTCTATTTTATAGGAGGTTCAGAATGGAAGATTATTTAGGCTTCTAGCAAAATTGGGAACCATCAATGAGAGACCAGAGTAAGGATTTACAGTATATTAATATTCTTTCTTTCATTTTTGTGTTGCAGCTTTTTCTTTTTTAAGAATTGAAAAAGGAATCTGTATATCTGTGCCTTTCTGAAATGTTAAGAAAAAAATGAAAAAAATTTCTCGTGGAAAAGTATTTTTCTGAACATTGTATGTAAATAGTATTAGATTGGGAACATTTACTTAAGACATAACCCACATAAAGGCACATGAATATGTAAATTTTATGTATTCTTGAAAAACCCACTTGTAGTCCCTGAATTTAGATTTTTCATTTCAGAAGAAACATATTAGTTAAAAGTACTACTCTGTTTTTATGTTTTTAACAATAAGCATTATAAAACATGACTCTTCCCATGACTTTCTTTTTAACCATAGTTAGGAAGTGTTTGCACTGACCAGATAAACTTTAGAAAAAATTTAAAAAGGATGATCTAGGAAAATTGATTCCATCATTGTTTTTATGAAAATACCTTTTCCAAAGTTAGCATTGATATTTTGTAATTGATTTAAGCCAAAGGGCTACATACTTAAAAAATTGATTTAAGGAACACCAAAATAATGATCTTTAGTTTTGATTTTCTGTTTAGTCTCCAAGTCTAATTTTATATCTTCAGGGGCATGTGTGGAAGTTAACATGTATACATTAGGCTTCGATAAAAAGAAAAAAAGAAAAAAATAGGGGGGGGGAAAGAAATGACTTACCTGGGTCACATATCTTGTAAGAATATCATGTAAATGACATTCATAAATAATCAAAAGAAATCTAGTTTATAGTCCTTCAACATATATTATTACATTAAATTGGCAGCTACCTACTTGGCAGTGGATGATAGGTAAATAGTTTTGCTGATGAGGAATCCTCAAAATGTATGATAAACCACCTTCAGTTCTTCAAACTCAATAAGCCCCAGTATGATTTTTCTAGTAGAATCCTGAAGCTACAACTCTGTTTATCCCTAATTAATGAAATTTATTATGTCAAAAAAGTGTGACTTATTCTTGTGTAAATTTTGAGTTTATCTTGGAGACATAATTGTTTTCATTTCTTTTCTCTTTTTTCATACATTTTATCATTGACCTAGTTCTTTTGTATTAAAAGTATATGGCAAAAGATTTGTTGGGAGAGACAAAGAGCCAATGGAAAGGTTTGAAGGAAATAAAAACCACTGAGAATCTTTATCAGTTATACTAATGATTCTTTGGCCATATTTAGTTGACAAGTTTGCTTTAATTCTTTTTTCATACTGCCAAGGAAAATCTGAGTGTCAATTTATCTTTGTTGCTATTTTCTTTTAGCCTCCCATTTGGTGTAGTATATTGAAGAGCAAAGAGGCCCATGTGTTTTTGTTCCATACCAATTTTTTACCCATTTCTTTTTTGCTTACCTCCCATTGAAGTGGAAACCTTTTTGGCTCCTCTTAAGAGTTTTCTTCCTCTGATCCCCTGCGGTGGAGAACTAAAAGCACATTGCCCTCCCCCATTACATCCAGACTACTAACATGTTCCCTTTTTTCCAGTGGGTTTGATTGAGCTGAGGTGGACTATCAAACTAGTTCTCTGCCCAAATTAAATATTCTTTTTTTGTTTGTTCATTTGTTTCTTCCCAACCTTTCTTTTTGAGGAAAAAATTCAGCATAACAAGTATTTCTCAAAGATGCATATTTTTATTTATAACAAGATTTAAGGATAAATAATGGAATTTTATTCTTTTGCTTTCAAAGGGTCCTTATAATAGAAAACATGAAAATTTAGGGGAGAATCCGAAGATAGTAATTTCAGGTCTACCAATTTAATTAAGCTACTTTATAGTAGATTTAGCAGAATTAAAACACGTTTGAATATTTTCTAAAAGAACCTGTATTTTACAATGATGTTAAAGATGAAGAACATCACGAAATGCTTTACCATAATCTTTTTTAAAAATGAGGAGCATTCAAGTATCAATAAGTAGTAATTGATTTGCAAAGACATAACTAACACAAAAGTATACTTTATTTTATTTATTTATTTATTTATTTTTTTGCTGAGGCAATTGGGGTTAAGTGACTTGCCTAGGGTCACACAGCTAGGGAATATTAAGTGTCTGAGACCAAATTTGAACTCAGGTCTTCCTGACTTCAGGGCTGGTGCTCTATCCACTGCGCCACCTAGCTGCCTCCAAAAGTATACTTTAAAGAATGTCAGAATACATTAAAAAAAAAAGTGACCTATAATTTTCTATTTTATAAAAAAGTATAAAATGGGAAAAATTCTTCAGAACATTATAATAAATAGATTTCTCTTGTAATAAGCCAGATAAACATCTGTATCATAGAATTAATTTGTGCTTTGTATATAATTTTTATTCCTAATGTGAAAAATCAATCCTTTCAGGTTTCAGAAGGATCCCACTTGGTCAGAAACTGGAGATAGGTATCTGCTGAAACTCTTCAGAGATCATCTTTTCCATCAGGTGACAGAAGCAGGTGCCCCATGGATTGACCTCAGTCACATTATTTCTTGTCTTAACAAGGTAACCTGTATCTACTTGTAATGCTGCCTTACACTTGTTAATTTTGATGTTAGGTTTTATAAATAGATTTTTAAATAAGCAAAATAGGAATCTGTCATTACTATAGCTTTTAAAGAAATTTAATAAGGAAGTCATGATTCATTTTATTTAATTAACCCTGTGGAATGGAGGTATTCATGATCACACTAAGTGTTTTCAAATTGATTTAAAGAAATCTCTTCTTGGATCAAATATTATGGAGGCTTTTGCATTGCATGAAATTTAGTATTTTGATGCTTTTTATCCTGTTTGAGTGTGGTTATAATTTTCATAAAGTGTTTTTTAAAATGAAGAACTAGATCACCATCCTTGGAATTAGCAATGCCAGGTTTCCCTCCTATCCATGCTGGCTGAATGATCTTGGGCAAGTCACTTTTTAATGTTTCCAGGTCCCAGGCAATTCTGAAACTATCGGTTCCTAAGCAGTTGCTGATAGGCATTGGTAGAAGGAGTTTCAGTATCAGTAATTTCCCTGTAACAGACAAATCACAGACTGAAACCATAAAACAATTAAAATCAATTATCATTAACATCATAAGGCCTTTCATGTGATAAAATATATTTCAAAATTGGTCATCATTTGAACAGCTACTTAGTACAAGGTACTAAAAAGAAGGGAAAAGATACAATACTATTTTCCCAGAAACTATGTAGACTTTTTACATTTACTTATTAGTTTGTCCTTTATTATATAGAAATTCCGAATACAAGCACATAAGCTGCAAATGATCAGGTACAATCATAAAGAAATGAGGATGGGAATGGTTTAGGATGAAGCATTGCTTGAGTGATTGGAGTCATGAGGGGAATGGGATTAGTTAGGAAAAAGTTAATTGGAAGAGGTAAGGTTTGTAATTTTGAAAGTGCATGATGTGGAGGCAGCTAGGTGGCTCCGTGGATAGAGCCCCAGCCCTGAAGTCAGGAGGACCTGAGTTCAAATCTGGCCTCGGACTTAACACATCCTGGCTGTGTGACCCTGGGCAAGTCACTTAGATCCCATTGCCTCAGCCCGGCCCCCCCCCCCCAAAAAAAAAAAAAAGGTGCATAGTTTGGCAAAAGGTGAGTGTTGAGGAATTTTGTAGTTAGATGCCCTAGAACACATCATAAAATCTTTATCTTTAAACAGGTGAAAGTAAAAACCCACCTATGACATGTATATCAGTATGCAAGTAACCCAGAATCAGGAAGAGGCACATAGAGTGTAAAATCTAATATAGCTGCTTCTACTATTGTTCCATTATAGCTTGTTTGAGGACAATGTGTTGAACATTGGGATGGGGATTGCACATTTAGCACATTTAGCATTGGGACCTTGTGATTATCCCAATATGGCAATTGTTATGAGACTTTTTCTTGTGAATTTTTCAGGAAAGAAATTAAGGAGGCTGGTGGGTCACTGGTTTTTTTTGTTTGTTTGTTTGTTTGTTTTTTGCTTTTTGCTGAGGCAATTGGGGTTAAGTGACTTGCCCAGAGTCACACAGCTAGGGAATGTTAAGTGTCTGAGATCTGATTTGAACTCAGGTCCTCCTGACCCCAGGGCTGGTGCTCTATGCACTGCGCCACCCAGCTGCCCCCATCACTGGTTGTTTTTTAAAACAAATTTTAATTTCCTATTTTAGCTTGATGCTGGTGTGCCCGAAAAAATAAGCCTAATTTCCAGGGATGAGAAGAGTGTCCTTGTGGTGACATATAGCGACTTGAAACGCTGCTTTGAGAACACTTTTCAAGAACTAATTGCAGCTGCCAACGGCCAGTTGTAGTATTTGCTAAAAAGCATGCGGGGCATTGCCGAGGAACTTGACCAGTAGCAGATTGCACTACCGCTGAGTTGTTGTCATCGCCATCAATGTCTCATTTCACATTTCAAAGCAAACAGGAGGTGAGCAGAGCTGCTCACACTTGAGTCAGGTACACAGTTACGTGAAGGGAGTGTTTCCCTTATCCTAGAGCGATGGCTGCCACCGGATGCTTTATCTGTGAAGAATTTATTTTAGAGGGAGGAACACCAGCAGGTGCATGATGTTCCTGCTTTTATTTTTTCCACTTGTATATGCACTAATTTTAATTTTTTAAGACTTTTTTCTGATCTCTGAAGTTTTGCCACATTGTATACTTATTAAGGGAAACTATTTGCAAGGACAGTTTTGGGCAACATTTTTGTCACTGAGGATATTGCAGAATTTGCTCATTTTGATATGATTTGCCCAGAATTACGTAAAGGACCAGGTAAATAATTTCATAGAAATTCCCTTCTTTAAAGTACAATAAAGTGCATAATCCTTGTAGGAGTGTTGTATGCAAGCTCTATATGCCATCCGCTGTTAGTTTATCCAACCAGAAGATGGAGATTTTTTTAAAAGAACACACAAAGCAAAGTATCATTGAATTGATGGATTCAAATTCCCCTATCAGTTGATTTAAGTACTTTCTGAGCAAAGTGATAAACTAATGTTATTTAAAACATTTGGATGAACATCAGTAATTAAGGAGCATTGTTAGGTGTTTGCTCCAAATACAGCCAGCGCCTTTTAAAAAATTGTATGTCTGTTTCCCTGCTAGTCAGATGCATTTACATTTATGCAATTTTTTTAATAGAGAAAAATTTTTTTAAAGAAATTGTGTTTTTTTAAAAAAAAAAAAAAAAGAAAAAGCCTGAAGTTCAGGAGTGTATTACTTTAGGTTATTTACAATATACTTTTTTTTTGTATAAAATTCTGTTCTTTGAACCACAGCTTTATTATGGTACTTTACACTGGATACAGATACAAAGACACTGTTAAGAAGATTAATTAAACACAGCAGTAGTCTGGCATCAAGAGCTTTTTGAAGTTTTTCAGCCTGCATCTGGAGGGATAATGATCTGCTGTGCCTTTGCAGTCACTGCTTAGCCCAAAGTAATATTACTTTTGATATTAACTCACCATGTGGAATATTCCTGAATAAGTCACTCAAAAGTTTGGAATTTTCCTCCTCTTAACTTTCTTAATATTTGGACATGCAGTTGCCGCCAAACTTGGGTATTCATGGAATTTATAATAAAAGATAAAACACCTATACTTTGATACTGAAGACTGCCAAATACATAGGAATTTTCTTTCTTAATGCAGTAGTGAAGACTATGTATCCTTTCCCAGCACTGAATGTTTTAATAGCACTGGGTGCTCACCACGTAACTATGAAGAAAATGTGGAAACTCAAAAGGTCAGGACAGACTCTAAGCACTTGCAACTGATGTTACTGACTTCAATTTTAATAATTCTGCATATTTGTAGTTTCAGAGAAGTTTTTAATATTTCTCTGTCCATTTTTATAAGCTTTAAAAATGATTCTCTGCCTTGAGATATGCATCAAGAAAAAGCATCTCTCTTTACCTGAAAGCTTTGAAGACTAGAGAAGTGCTTTACACATTTTAAGAAATGTGGTTGAATCCACATTTGGTAGCATCAGTTGTTGAGTTTTTAAAAAAATCAATTATTGTTGCATTTGATCTGAATGGATTTTAAAAAGAACATAATGTTCACTATTAAAAGGATAATTAGCAATTGCCACAATATTGTTCTTTTTTAATGTAAAAGGAACAGGAATTTGCAGAAGTTAACATGCAAAAAGTCTTTTATCATTAGCTCGTGTATTTGAGGAAGAGCAGCTGTCTTTTTATATATGTTTTTGACAAATCATATTGTAATTCTTTTGTACAAAAAAGAAGTACTTGTATTCTAGAAGAAATATGAAATGCTTAATTTATAAGCGGGCTGGAGATTTCTTCCAATATTGTTTTCTTTGAAAATGAAAGGGGATCATCTATTTAGTTTTTGGGTTTGGGAACTTTTAAAATTTTAATTTGTGGACCAATGTTTTGTGAAAGCAAAGGAAGGGCAGAGGTAAAATAGGGCTTGAATTTCTCATTCTATGTAGACCAGCAAACTTCCCTCTGCAAGGCAAGTCCAAATCGCAAACTCAAGTGTATTTGCAGCATAAATGCCAGTTTGCTTCAGCCCCCAGTAACCTCAGGACTTGGTTAAAAAAAAAAAAAAGGTAGACAGCTGATATGTTTTCATAAGTAAATATTGTCAGCCAGAAAACAGTTGGTGTCAGGTAATGCATTTTTTAAGCTGTTTTATATTTATTTTTTTCATTTAGTCCATTCTTGGGAATGATTTTAACAAGAACTGTCAGAAGTTCTGCTTAGGTGTTTTTTGGGGAGCCTTCTTTTCCATTGTGTAATTCCATTTAAGAGGTTGTCTCAAAGTTCATCTGTTTCATTCATAGGAAGATTTCAATGTCTAAAACACAGTTACATGATAAGGACATAATCCTTCCATTCCTTCCTGTTTTGACAGATAAAAGCACAGAAAGGGCAACCTTAGAAATCATGTGATGTTGGTCATTTAAATTTTTGTACCTGTTTTAAATTCTGTTACATACTTACTACATTGTAAATATTTACGGGGGTACCTCTTTTTTGGTTTTGACCTTTTTTCAGTGATTCAGATGTCAAAAGCTTCCCTAAAAAGCACCAGTATGTTAAGTTCTAATGTCATGATCCCAGTATGTGTTACTCATCTTTAATCCTGTTTTCATTCTTCATGTGTACAGCAGTATTTTTAATAAAGAATTACAAAAAAAAAATTATTTGTCTGTCAGTTTATGTAGTATTTGCCATGATACTAAGTATTAAAGGCTGTGCCTCTCTTGTACATTTTTGGGAGAATTTTTAGCTCTTGAACTTATACAGTTGCAGATAATTAAAGTAACTATGGATTTATAAAATTATTTATATAATTTCAATTAAAATATTTATGCTTGCTAGGTGTAATACCTGGTTTCTTTACATAGTTTATGTGAATAATGGGAGGATGTATTTATTGTGACTTTCTTACTTATTTATGTGCCAAAAGCTTAACTATAGTTCGCTTTCATTTAATTAAAATTTACAGGGTATTTTCCTTTCTCTAATGACTTCTTTAAGGTTATAGAATTCTTGAAAATTACAAGGGTCTCAAATTCAATTTCAGATATAACGTTCTTCTTTTAAAAATTATGCCTTTTTTCCATTAGAATGCAAGAATCAAATGTCTGAGGCCACATATTTGGCTCTATACTCCCTTCTAGTTCTGATTTCCTGCTAATAGTCCCCTTCCTTATAATTTAGGAGTAATTGCATTCTTTTAAAGATAGTATAAAATTTTATTGAATACTTTAGCAGGTGTTTTCTTGAATAAAATTAATTATGAGGTGGACATTACTCATGATTTTTTTCTGTAGTATTTATAAATTTTGTAGTGTCTAAGAATGTCTTTATAACTTTTTTTTTTTTTAATCATTTAAAAAGGTACAGAAGGCTATTTGATAGATATTTGTATGTACTGTACACATCCCAGGAACTATTAGTACAGATTGCATCAAGAAGATACTTTTTGAGAACTTATAAATGTAATTGAATTCTCACTTCCTACTATTCAGCTTTCATGGGAAGGGAAGAACTTGAGTTTAAAAAAAGAGAGAAGGAATTGTGAAGGCTATTTGGTGGGTTTTTGAGTTGTGAAAGACA
Organism: Myrmecobius fasciatus; assembly: GCA_023553655.1. Lineage (NCBI taxonomy): Eukaryota > Metazoa > Chordata > Mammalia > Dasyuromorphia > Myrmecobiidae > Myrmecobius > Myrmecobius fasciatus. The sequence goes on along the minus strand of JAJPUD010000157.1, from coordinate 631,450 downwards.
GAAGATTAAATTTGAGGAGAGGAAATTGGAAGAACAGAAAATGTTAAACTAGGATTCATAGTAAAGGAAGAGAAAGGTTTAGAAGGGCCTATTAAGGAGAATGAACAGCTGAAGGAAAAATTCCAAGAGGACTCAAGTTGCAACAGGATTTAGAGATGAATGAAAGAAGGGAAAGAAAGTTGGGTATGACTAACAAAACTTGACAAGATGCTAACTTCCCACCTATCACTAGAGTTCTTCTGGAGAGTTACTAGCAAGAAAGACAAGGAGTGAACAGCTCTATTTCTGTAAGCATGGAAAAAGGGAGATTTGCAAAAAAAAAGTACTTTTATATTTCAGTATTAATATTTGTCATGACCAAGTGACTTCTTTCCATGTACATGTGCAGGGAGAATGCTAGGAGCCTCAAAAAAGAAAAGTAGAAGAAATATTTCAATGTGAAGAAATTATCAGAAAAGACAGGAGTGTCTTGAAATAGAATGGAAAGCAGGACCACTAAACAATTGGTGTGAAAAATTAGTTATGAAAAGGACCAGATGAAGATTTCTCAAAAAATCTATGAGATGGAGTGGATCAGACCTTAGGCCTAAGTTTCAGGAAGTCACATGATCCCTATTCTCAGAGGGTTGTAGGGCAGAAAAGGTCAGACCCTAGGCTTAAGTTTTAGGAAGTTACATGACCCACAGGAAATAGATAGCATTACTGACCATTGGTCAATGATTACTTCCATTTCAGTCCATCCAAAGAACCCAAGTCTTTTTGTTATATAATTCATTCCTTGTTCAGCATGGGGCCACACATCATGCTGAACTGCTCAGCTGGTGTGCTTAGATCTCTCCAGTAAATGGTTTCTATATCTGAAGATGCCTCTGAGTGGTCAGTTTAGGTACGGGAGTCTACTACCTGTCCGACACAGTTTATGGGGCTCGTCTGGGATCTTTGACTTCCCAGAGAGATGGCTGGGGTTCTGATGCAAGGCAGGCACCTGGTTGGGTTTTCTCTGACCATCCTTGAGATCAGTCTTTCAGTCTCCCTCTCTGGAAGTATTGGCCTGAAGAGAGGCATCCAAATATAAACAGAAGGAGAAGTCTCCAAAGAAGAAGCTCAAAAGTGGACTGACAGGTAACTTGTGCACATGTAATCCAGAGATAAGAGCACTGCCTCTTTGGTAAGAATCCCTGGGCTATTCTTAGGCTGAAGGGGACCCTGGGATCATCAAGGCTTGGTGAACCAAGGTTACAGGGTGCCACCTAGTAAGCCAGAAGGAAATCCTGATAAATGGCACAGAGCAAGGGTACTCTGGATGACTGCTGGATGGGGGCTACCCCCCTCCAGGCGTGGGGATCCGAGTTGAGAGCTTTGTGTCCACGAGATTGGAGCTGCTTTCCCCAGAAGGGAAAGGGGAAGGAGCAGTCCAAATCCAAATCTTTGGAGCAAAAATAAAAAAATACCACCAGAGAGTGTACTTGATGAGATATTGCTGTTTTGTGTGGGGAAGGGACAGTCTTCTTCCATGTAATTTTTGCCTATATCTGTCTGTGTCTTTGTGCAGAATTTCTGTGTCATGTCTGTTCTGTGAAGTAGATTTTGTAACCTGGAAAGATTTAGAGTGCAGCTATCAAGAAAAAAACCTACTATGCTACAATTAGAGCACTGGGAAAGATTTCTTAACACTCTTGACTCCTGCCTTCAAAGGGGAAAAAGAGCTTGATTTTTTCCTGTGGACCTCAGCTTTGGCCAAGCTGGGGGCTACAGAAATAAAGTTAGCTAATTTTTTGAGAACAATGATTGGGAAATTAGGTAGGTAATTGGTCATTTTGAGATTGCAAAAGTGCTTAGCATAAAACAAATGCTATATGAGTAACTTTTGGATTTAATTGCTTCATATTTGATAATTTTATATGAGTTTCTAGATGTGTCCAACATATAATGGCAGTGTTGATACATGAATTTTGTGTGTGTGTAAAGTAATTTGGCAGCAGTTTTAAAGGAGCTCTAATCAAAGCCCACTAAAGAGATATATAAATTGTAATCCCTTTGCACTGTGTTAACAATAGATTTGAGAATTCGGGAATTTTAGGGGAGGGGGAACCAAAAGCAGTTGGCTGCTTTTAAAACCTGTCAGCAAACAGCCTAGTCCGCAAGCCTTTTCTGATTCACAGAGGAAAGAGAAAAAGATTTGTGTGGACTGGCAAAAAAGTCTAAAACTGTGGAACTGAGATTTGGCTTGTAACTAAAAGTTTGTGTCTGGGGGTTGGGAGGGGGAGGATGACATCGGAATCAGGTTTGCGCTTTGCCTGGAGACCTGAGAGTATCCAAATTGGGAGTTAAAGGGAGGTAAAATAGATGTCAAAGTAAACAGGAAGTGAAGTGTTTTTCTAGAATTTCTTACATTATAAATTTGTTTGGCTTCTTAAAACTATTTTGTGAATAAGATTATTATTCCTGAAGAATAACTTGATTTGAGTTACATAGGTCTCAATGAAAGATGAATTTTCAGATAATCTACAACTTTATTAAGTAGGAACAATTTCTAACAATTGGCTTTTACACCAGGAATGTTGACCACTCTTTAGATATCAAGATGTTGTAAATTTTATATGATGAATCCCTTACTATTACAATTATATGAGATAATCACTATTAAATGGTATGTGCTAGAATTGTGAGTTTGTTTACTTTAGGCACAAGATCTTAAAAATTTGTGTGCAAATATTGAAACATTACTCCTGGAAATTTAAATTTGTATTTGATTTGATTTTAAGTTTAAAAAAATGGTTATTAAAACAAAGTTCTCTGGTAACTTACCTAAAGAAGTCATGTGTTTTATATCCCCATATTAGATGAAATATGTTGATTTCTTAAATGTATATTGGGTAATTTCTAAAAATTATGAACTATACTTTAAAATTTTGTCAGCTCTGCTGGATATATGAATGCACAATGAGTGCCCCAACCAGCTTGGATTTTTACAATGTAGAGAAGATGGAATTGTGAATATAGTCCTCTAAAAAGTGGCTTTAGTACTAAAGCTAAGAATAAGATGATATTGGCAAGGAAAGTTTAAAAAAAAAAAAAGGAAAAAGATTCAATTGAGTTTCAATTAGTTACATTGGAGAAAAGAGGAATAAGGGACTAAATCCTGCTTTGGGTGGATGATGTGGCTTGTCTTATTGAGCCACTGTCCTGTGTGATCTTTGAAAATTTGTGAAGCATAGATGAAGGTTAAGAAGGGATAGGTGTATTTTTCCAAAAGGAAGAAAATGGAATAGGTAAATTATATAGGTCAATGAATTCAACTTCTGATTTTACATTCTAGAATCTATTAAAAGAGACGATCAGTGAACATAGAGAAGAGAAAGCAGGCTTGAATAAAGGTAAAGGATTTGAAGAAGTTATACTAGACACAAATCAAGTTCACTGACATTAAAGGTTGGTACTGGGAATATCGAAAAACTCAAGTAGCCCCTGCTTTCAAGGAGTTTTTATCCTAATGTAGACAACATGCAAACAATTTTTGTGCAAGAAAGATAGTGCAGGATAAATTTGAACTACTCTCTGAGTGAAGACACCATTATGAAGTATTAGGAAAAATGGCTTGCAAGAGGTAAAACTTTGCTTAATACTTGAAGGAAGATGATGTGGGGGACAACCAGTGAAGATAGAAATAGAGTATTATCTGCAAGAGACAGCAAGGAAGCCAGTGTACTTACAGGAAATTAATAAGATGTAAGAAGACAGGAAGGGGCCAGGTTAGATAAGCCTTTAAAAGTCAGAGGATTTCATACTTTAACTTGGAAAAGACTGGGAACCACTGGAGTTTATTGAATAAGGAAGTGATATTCATAGGTGCAACCTCTAGGGGAAAGTAGCAGTAATCCTGAGGTCCCCTCGCCTTAGAATGCTATTGTTCTAACAATCTGTCAATGAACTTAAAGTCTCCTGGCCTTATATTAGGAATATGGTATTATATTAATATATTTCTTCCCCTAAATTTCAGGGAAGATAAAGTAGTAATCCTGAGGCCTCCAGACTTTAGGAGTGTCATTGTCCTATTAATCTATTTGTCAATGAGCCTAAAGTCTCCTGGCCTTAGAAATACTATATTATGGTTATACCAAAATTGCTGAGGTGCATACCAGACTACTCCTCAACCCCATAAACCATAAATTCAATATTTAGGTGCATACCAGACCATTCCTCAGTTCTATCTCTAAGCCATACAATTAGCATATCAGTGACATGAAAAACAGAATCTCTCTGTCTTTTCCTATAAATTTATCTTTTTGATCCTGGTTCTTTGTTAAATTCTTTTGGAACTTAGTTCATTTCAATTGGCATTATAATTATATTTGTATATTTGCCCCTTGACTTAGAAATGGATTTAAGCCTGCAAATTCTTTTGAGACATCTTGTAATATCTGTCAGCAACCCCTACCTTTTGGGATCTCTGTTTGAACCTCAGCAATATCACTTATGTTTTTAGTAAAAATCACCTTGACATCCGAATTAGAGAATGAAAGACTCCAGTCATAAAGGTCAATCAGTAGATTGTTGCAATAATCTGCCATCTTCATGCAAATGAAAGAGCAATTTTATCAAAATGATTAGCAGAGTAGGCAATTCTGGTGAAGTCATTTCATTCCTGAGGAGCTTGTTTGAAAGAAGACATGCAATGCAAACAACCAGGAAATTCATGCAAATTAAGAAAGGGTAAAAGTATTCAATAGGTTAGCCAAGAACATGGGGACAGAGAATCACTTGTATTCGATGATTGAGGAATGTCAGCAGGTATAAAATCTCACAATAAATACTATTGCATACAAAACATTATTGTAGGCAAAAATTTGTCATAATTTTAAAGAAAATGTGTTTCTCTTTCTCTCCTTCCCTCCCTTCCTTCTTTTCTCTCTCCCCCTTGTTTCCTCTTTCCCTCCTCTCTCTCTCTCTCTCTCTCTCTCTCTCTCTCTCTCTCTCTCTCTCACACACACACACACACACACACACACACACACACACACACACAAGAATGAAATTTTCAGAGGGCTATTTCAGTTTTGTCCTTCTGTCTCCAGTTTAATTTGTTGGATTGAAATGAAGCGATGTGCCCAGGGTTACCTAGCCAGATATGTCCAAGCTTTAACTCAAAACTTAGATCTTCCAACTCCCAAAATAATTGATTGCCCACCATAATGTACTAAGAAATGTACAAATGCGTTACTATGGCAAATGCCCTCAGATTTTTTTATGCAGTTTGACTACAGCTACATTGATTAGTTTTGATGGGTTTAGATATAATTTAATCTCTCTACTTCGCCCAATAAACCACAGGGATGGGGAAGGAAGAAAACCAGAATTTCAAAGACATTCTTTTGAAAGTTTTAAGGAGCTAGTACACAGACAAGGAATAGAAAGAAAAAAAAGGTTTCATTGGGAAATCTTTTTATAGAAAATTTTTAAGTGTTTTCCAACATCTAGAATTAGCTTATGGATCTAAAATAATAGATATAATATATAATATAATAAATATATAAATATTATATATATATATAATATAATAGGTATAAGATCTGTTTTATAAGTCAGTTATCCTATCTAGAAAATGTAAGTGATTTCACATGGTTCAACAGCAGATACTGATACCATTTCATCAAAGGAAATGATATTAAAAAGAAGAAACATTATCATCTGCTTTACTATTTTACCTTAAGGATAATGAGACCTTTCCATCTGACTTGCACCTGAAATCTTCTATGTGTGTTGTTTCCCCCATTATAGAATATAAGCTGAAAAGCAGGGACTGTCTGACTTTTCAAATTGTATCACCAGCCCTTAGCACAGCACTTCACACAAAGTAAACACTGAACAAATGCTTCATTCCCTTATTCATATTGTGGCAAATTGTAGTCTTATTAATTAATTTACATTCTTAGATTTAAAATTGACATTTTCCTATTTGAATTATGTAGCAGTCCATGGGAGTGATCTTGGTATAATGGGAAAGGAATAAGAATTTATTAAATGCCTTGTGCAGTTGTTCAGTGATGTCATACTTTTTGAGACTCCATGGACTATAACTTCAATGATGTCCATAGGGTTTTCTTGGTAAAGATATTAAGTGGTTTGCCATTTCCTTCTCAAGTAGATTAAGGCAAACAGACTTGCCTAAGGTGATAACAGCTAGTGAGAATCTGAGGCTGGATTTTAATTCAGGTTTTTCTGACTCCAGACCCAGTACTCTGAGATATCTAGCTGTACTTTTTTTTTTTTTTTTCTGAGGCAATTGGGGTTAAGTAACTTTCCCAGGGTCACACAGCTGAGGAATGTTAAGTGTCTGAGACCAAATTTGAACTCAGGTCCTCCTGACTTCTGGGCTGATGCACCACCCAGCTGCCCTCTAGCTATACTTCTTAGGTGCCCACTACATGCTAAGTACATAAGGATGTTACAACAACTCCCCTGAGAGGTAGATGCTATTATTATCCCCATTTTACATTCTAGGAAACTCAGAAGTCAAGTGACTTGATCAATCTTAGTAAATGAAACACACTTGAACTCGGGTTTTCTTATCTTGAGAGCCAGGATTCTATCCACTGTACCGCCTACCTGGAAAGATCACTGTCAGAAGGTCTGTCATCCAAACTTTAGCTGTGCTCCTTATTCCTTGTAATTTCCTATGAACGATGCCTTTTCTCATCTTTGAAATAAGGGAACGGTAGGAGATGATCTCCATAGTCCCTTCCTATTCATATCCTGTTTTTTCCAGCTCTCCATACTCTGTCTTTTCTTTCTCAGTGATGTTCCCTAACCATACCTTTAATGTTGTAGAAATAATGGAGTATTTTTCTCATACTTTACATCCAGTGTTGCTTCCTTAAAGTGTCATTAACAGCAGGTTGCAGGAAGACAATTTGGTAAGCCATTGTGCATTTTGGTTAGTTGTATATAGCATTCTCCCTTTACCTAGAATCCCAAAATATAATACCCAGGAAAAAAAGGAACAAGTAAGTCTTATACTTGCCATATGCAAGTTGGCTTTTTTCCTGAAGTTTGGCAGAAATTCTTTAGTGAGATTTTCTTTTCACATCTCTATAAGTAAGATCATGTTTATGAAATGGAAAACAATTTAAGAAGATCATAAAATCCTAGATCAAGAACTAGGAAAGACCTCAAAAGTTTACATTCTTCATTGTACAGATGAGGAACCAGGAGCCAGATGGTTTCAATGATTTACCCTGGATCAGGAGGGCAATAAGTTGTGGAAATGGTATTGGAATGCAGGTTCACTGGCATTCAATTTACTGCACATTCCACTGTTCTATATTGTCTCTGCAAAAAAAATTTCCATTATAAGTCAAGGCATCTTTGTTTCATTTAAATCTGATGCATTGCACCTTCCAGTCAGCTCTTCATTCAGGATTAATTTTTCTTCTTGAAAAAGTTTATCATGAAGTGTATGTTTTTCTGGGCAGTTTGCTCATTTTGCTTTAGTTTTTGTTTTTAGTTTATTTTTTAGTTTTTGTTTACTATTTGCAATGTTCTAAATTTTTTAGAAATGGACTTTTTTAAAAAAAAGTCTGATTTGTATATCTCTCCCACTGTTTCACTTTTGAATTAATCATCAAGCATTAAGGGTTTTGGAAAGTTAATTTATTATATGAAGATACTTAAAATACATTTTGTTAAATGACTAGAAATACAAGACATGACCAAGACTCATTCATATCTGCAGCATACATCCTGTTTGTATAAAAGTAACTTAAAAAATTCCAGTTTCCTTAAATATTTGTGCACAAAAGCATATAAATATAAATACAAATATATATATATATATATACACACACATATATAGTTTCTGCCCACTTGATGAAAGATGTATTAGAAAGATTAGGCTTCTGGTTCAACATTCTTATGGACTGAGAAACCAGGCATAACATGCTTAATCAGTGCCAAAGCATTGCTTTGAATGTGTAATCAACAATTTTTCCTAGCTGAGTACAAAATGATAAAATGTTCTCCACTCTACTTGCATCATTCCATCTTCTCATTAATTATGAAATTAATTTTTAAATTTTAATTCCAAAATGATGATTCTGACTTTGTTTGGAGGTTCTGGGTCTGAAAACTTAATTGTAAGCTTTCCTACATCATTGTTTTTGTCTGATTTGGAAAATTAAAGAACTGGCTTGGGGTTTTACCCTTTTTTTTTTTTTTTTTTTAATTCCTGTTTTATTTTCTGATGTTTCTGGCTACCTAACTTGTATTTCTAGTCAGCTTGATAGGTGGGAAGTATCTTCCTGGGTACTGACTTTACCCCTTCCCCCCCCCCCCCCCTTAATTTCTCTTCTATTAAATTGGCATTATTAAAACCTACTCACTACTCACTTTTTTCCCCTTGAGGCAATTGGAGTTAAGTGACTTGTGCAGGGTCACACTGCTAGGAAGTGTTAAGTGTCTGAGACCAGATTTGAACTCAGGTCCTCCTGACTTCAGGGCTGGTGCTCTATCCATTGCGCCACCCCTCACTACTCAGTTTTACACTTCCATTTTCCTTTCTGAGAAGTCCCCATTTAAATGATACTTTGCTCTTTCCTTTTCCTTGCAAATAGAACTCTGGGACAAAATGAGAACTCTGGAAAGAATATGTCAAATAGGAAAGCATAAATCTCTCATTCAATTTATACATGAGGACAATGACATATAGTTTGTCCTAAAGAGAGTGGCAATTTCCATAATTCTGGTTGATATGTCTGATTTTGGCTACTCCCAGTGGGAATACATAGCTTTTTATGGACATCTTCAAGTATGACCAAACTCTAGCTTTATTTTTTCCTTTATGGGTTTTAGCTCAAGCCAGGCCTTTCTAAATCTCCAGACCCTAAAAAAGAAAAAATCATTTTTTGGCATCCTGACTCTCTTCCTTCATCCCTCACTCTTTAGGCCCAATGACTTAAGACAAGTGATAGAAGTAAAAGTGAATATTCTTCCTCTGGGTGGCTGATTAGCCAACATCTCCCAATTCTAATGGCTTGCATAGAAGACATAAAATCTTACAAGGATTTTCTAATGTGCTTGATAAATAATATCTAGTTCATTTCCCCCCAGAATTCTGTCTAGGAGGGAAGGAATTCCAATCAGATCAGTTATTCAGCTGAAATAGAGATTTAAGTGTCTTTCTTGTTACCTGACAATGTTGTAGGAGATGAATTAGTGTAATTGATTTCAGAGGTAGATTTTTTTTCTCCCATTCCCCAGCCTTTATTTTGCCAATTTGAAAATCTTGCCCTTAAAGTCTCTCTTCAAAAGCCTATATCTTCTCTCTAAACTTCCTTTTATGAATCACTATACAAAATCTGATACAAAAGTCACATAAATAGTTTATTTAGCTCCTGTACATAAATCCTGCTAATGAAAATGACATTCATTATCATAAGACCCTGAGCCCAACCTCCAGAATTTATTAGACCCAACAGTCATCAGCCCAAACTAATGACTCTAAGCTTCATGTGAACCAGGAATGGAAGCAGGAGTCATCCTGGCATGGTGTGCCCAGAGCTCTGTGCATAGAAAAGGTAGATCAGTGAGATTTGTTAAGGTCAGCAGGATAGACAGTGATCAATGGTACAATGGTATGAATTATTACAATGAAAATTTCTTGGTATGAGAATGTTTTACACAATAACATTTCCAAGGAATATCTTTTTTCTTCCCTTCCTCTCCTGGAATTCAGGGGAATTTTTTTTTTTTCTCTTATTCCATCATTTTTTCTACTCGCTCATTTTATATGCCCCAAATCTAAGATATGTTGGGTTAGGAAGAGGCAGCCCATGAAGTAGGTGCTATGCTATTCTCCTAATTCCTGTCACAGAGATATGCCTCTTTTTTTGCCTTTTCCTTTTTTTGTCTACTCATCTCCTATATTCCATTCCTATATCTTAAGTCTACTTGTTGTATCCATGATAAATATATAGCTTGCTATTGTTCCTCAGAGCTTTAAAAAAAATTCTGTTCTTGGTTTCAATGCTGCTGGGTCTTCAAACAAAAGGGTGACCTGAAACCCAGAGAGTTTTAGAATAAGAACCAAAGATTCTTATTGCTCTCCTAAAAAATAGGAAAATGTAGAATTTAGAATTGGATAAAGCCCTGGCAATCATTTAATCCAACGCTTTCATTTCATAGGTCAGGAAACCAAGATCTAAGTAATTTTCCCAAATTAAGCTAAAATATGGGTCCAGATCCCTGGCTCCAAGTCAGTGTTCTTTGTATCATGCTACTTTTCTTGATTTCTTTCACTGAAATCAATATTCTTTCTTGATTTTTCCAAATGAACCAGCTGTAAGACTCCCCAGGGGCCTAAGAGGATAGGGTTATACTTTTGGGCCCAGAAATAATTTAGATCATTTACTAAATATCTAGAGGCTTTAGTGAGAATACCTCTGTTAATGCTTATATTTACTTACTTTTTGTTAGTCTGGAAAAATACTCTTAAAAAAATTAAAATGGCTCTTGTGAAAAGGAAAGGGGTTAAAACATAAGTGTATTACACTGGAGAAAGCTAATTATATCAGATATAAATATGCATTTGTTTCTTGCAATATTGTTTTATACAAAAGTTTTAGACTGGGGGGTTGGAGTACAAAACCACTGAATTGTAGTCTGGAGGAGGAGAGCAGCATGAGATTTTCCTTTCCAGTTCAGAGTTGTCATATGTAAATCTGCGATTGACTTCATTGACATGACCACAGCTGGAATAGTAGAAATTAGACCTGGTCATATCAGAAAGGCCCGATTCCTTGCTTTTGCTGGTCACTTTTAAGCTACAAAGAAAAAAAATTTTAAAGTTTGTTTTGTTCTATTGTTTTCCTGAAAATAAACATATCACTTATGTTAATGTGCTAACCAGTACATGCACTCACTTCTCATTTAACTTGGCTCTATTTCTTTCTTAAGCTCAGATACCCATTATGAGAGGAGGTGACAAGAATTGGATATGTGGGTAAATCAGGGAAATAATTTAAAGGTAATATATATATATATTATATACATACATATATATATACTTTTTGTCAGTAGGTCAATAATAATTGTTTCATGTTGAAGGGATGGCATGATTTTGCCACTATTATCATAATACAAATATCATAATACATATTCTCAGTATTGAAAAGGTCCTAAAAGACCAAGCCTAACCCATACCTTAAAATTCTCTTCTATGTCATACCCAAGTGGTTATTTATCCCTTCTTTTGTCTTTGAAACATGTTTCCCTTCAACCCAGGAACTTTGGGAGTATGAGAAAATAACTTTTCCTCATTGATTTAGAAGAATTAAGAATGATTTTTTTTTGTAAGGGTTTTTTTTTTTTATCATGCTTTATTAGCATAATTTGATTGACCCTTGATTTTGGTCCATGAGAAAATTCTATACTAGATAGTGGCTCAAGCCTGAGATACATTTCCCTTCCCTGACATCAAACCTTCCCTACTGTGAAGGGAAACATTGTGGAAAATAAAAATTAATGAGACTTCATATCACTATGATTTTCTGGGGCATTTCTAATCCTGTTAATATAGCATTAGCAAGTTATATAATCATATAATAAAGGAGTAAAATCTCAGAATTTGGAGAAAACACCTTCTGTGCTCAGCTTGACATATTATATATAACCAAATAACTAATTTGGGAAACTTAATTTTTCACCTCTTCTCAGAATCTTAATTGAAATATTCTTGTTGATACTTCCACCTAAAGTAATAATTAAATTATATTTAGTGTGTCAGTTTTTGTTATATCTTGATTGGCAGAGGACAAATGCCCTGATTAAATTTTTAGAAGTAGATGCCATAGGCTGGATTGTTCCCTTAGACAAGTGTAATAATCTAGTAGTTCAGGCAGCTATTCATCTTAAAAAATGTTTCAACAACAAGAAAAAGTCAAAAGATACTTGGATGCCTTTTATCCCTACCCCTTCATTGCAAAGTTACTGTCTGTCTCCTTATCTTCCATGACTCAACACTGCATAGTTATAATAATCATATTAATGTTTAGCTGTTAAGTGGAGTCAAATATATTAAATTAAGTTTGGAAACATTCTGGCCACTCTAATTTCCTTTTAGTTTGTGACTTAGAGCTGCATGCACTATTTAGATCAGTTTTTTTGCCATTGTAGGCAAGGGTTGCATGAAAGGGCAGAAAGAAATAGACTTGAGAAAAAGCCAATCCTTTCCAATATTAACCTAACCAGAAAGGGGAAAGGTATACACCAAGAACTGTCTTTCTTGGATCCAGTTCCCATTTGCTAGATCAGGAACCCAGGTAGAGAAACTGGGGTGAATGGGGCTGATGAGAAAGCATGGAGAAGAGAGCATGGTATTTTGACAAAAAGTGACAGGGATGATAGGATAGAGCTAGATGCTCTAGCTTTGTATTCTTTGCCTAAGTCAGGCAGGTGATGTCTTTTTAATGTAATGTAATATCTAGGTCATTGTGGTAATGGAGAAAAAGGCAGAAGAATCAAACATTTGGCTACCAGAAAGTGGAAGGATTAAAAGACCTTTACTTCATAGGGATCACTCTTTGGAAGACTGACCTTAATGAGCAATAGTAATCATCTCCTACACAGAGAAAAAAGGTGTTCAACTACTTTCTGCTTATCAAGAGCTAATCCTGGGATAATGGAGAATGAGAGAGCACTTCTCCTTGGGAAAAATTTTCATTCAATTTTCCATTTCTTCAGAACCTCACAGTTCTTGGCTGGTAAATCATGATTATGAGAATTTAGAGCTGTAAGAGGTCTTATTTGATACCTTTACCTACAGCCCTAGGAAAAAGCTTTTTATGAATCTCAACCTAGCGTAAAATCTAGTTTCCTATACATTTCTGAGAAAGACTGGGAGTAGCCAACCCTCCAGTATCCTTCTTTATAAATAATTACTCCTCCTTGCCCCATCTCCCCATTCCCTATTCTGGGACCCACATTCCCTACCCAAACATCAAGGTGGACTTAGGTTTGCTCTCTGTCCAAGTGAAGCGCTTCAGCTCTTGGGGTGCCAACACCATGCCGCTATCTGCCTGGTAATCCTATGGGAGGTAGAATAGGGTTAGATTCTGTGATCAAATGTATAACAACATAGTCTCAAAGATTCAGACTTGACCCATCGTGCATTGAATGTATGTCTGAAGCAATTCCATGACTTCCTACCCATCATCAACTTTCCTTATGTGTTTTCATACTCTACCCTGGCCCCCCAATTATATAGACATGTATGAATCCATCTATTAGGTAGGCATTTTTGTCACTAATGATCCCATACATTAAAATTGAATTCAACAAATATTTAAGAAAAAAGAGAATACTAATATTTGGGGGAATCAGAGAAGGTTTCACTTCTCTGTGGGATCTGAGGAAAGAAAAGGCTGGATGGAGAAGATAGAATATATGAATTGCCAACAAATTGGATATGGGAGAGTGGTGAGGGATAAGAAAAAAGAGTCAAGGATGTCTCCAAGATTATGGGTTGGGCATCTGGAAAAATGGTCGTCAAAAATTAACTGAAATACTGAGGTATGGAAGAGACCATGTTAAAAAGATATCATGAGTTCCATTTTGAACATGCCTAAAGGACACAAGGAGGAAATGTCCAGTAGACAGTTGATCATGCAGAACTGGAGCATTGGAGAAGAACCAGGCCTGGACTTATGCAATTTGGAATCATCTATGCTGTATAAGCCCACAGAAGGTGGTATAGAAAAGAGAATGGTGTTGATGGTGTAGATGGTATAGAAATGTAGATAGTGTAGAAAAAGAAGAGAAATGGTTCAGAAATGGAGGAAGAACAGTACATCACAAAAAAACCCAACAACAACAACAACAACAAAAACTGACAAAACAATGAGATAATAAGAGAACCAAAAAGACAGTTATGGAGTCTAGATAGGAATGAAATAATCAAGGAGAATGAGAAATGAGAAAAAAAGATCACCATATTTAGCAAGTGAAATTGGTAACCTTGCATATAACTTTTAATAGCTAATTTTAAGAGTTTGGCATTGAAATGAAGAAGAGATGTAAGATAAAGATGATAATCTAAAGGAATGGCATGGTCAAGTGAAGGACTTTTAAAGAAGAGTTATCCTGAAGGACAGTGAATGGAAAAACTAAACCTTGGTCTGGAACTATGTTCCTTGTTCCTTTTTTTTTTTCTTTTGGTATGTTCTTTTTTTTAAATTTTATTTTATTTGCAAAACATATGTATGAGTAATTTTTCAACATTAACCCTTACATAGCTTTCTGTTACAGATTTTTCCCCCCAATTACCCATCCCTCCCTTAGAGGGCAGGATATTCACTATGTATTATGTTAAAATATTTGGCAAATCAAATATATGTATACATATTTCCAAACTTATCATTGGTATGTTCTTTAATATAAATAAATGGGAGCACAGTGGATAGAGCACCTGCCCTGAAATCAGGAGGATATGAGTTAAAATCCAGCCTCAGACACTTGCACTTCTAACTGTGTGACCCTGAGCAAGTTACTTAACCCCAATTCCCCCCCCTCCACATACACAAAAAGAAAAAGAAAAAATTAATGAAAAAAGACTTGTAAAAATGATAAGAAAAATAAATATATAAAGTCAGTCTCCTTCTTGCCAAGGCAGGCATCTCTACATGCATATTTGATCGCATCCTACCTTTTCCAACAGATTGCAACCTCAGTCAGCCCACCTCTCCAATTGTCTCCCTTATCCATACCAAACTCCATCCCCCCCAACCTTGACTAGATCCTTCTCTCTCCTAAAGCTATTGCCCTATGGATGTCCTTTATTTCTTAGCCAAACTTGATAAGGTTAGGTACATTCACTGCCTATACTTTTTCTTCTTTGACTACCTTTGCAGCTTCTCCCCCCTCAATCCTTTGCAATATGACTTCCAAACAACATCATTCAACTGAAATTGCTCTCTACAAAGTCAGCAATGTTCTCTTAATTACAGATTCTGATAGAAACATAATCCTCAGTAATAGTAAAGGAGTGATTGTACCAATATTATGAACTAGGAAGACTGGAATGGTGATGTCTTCAACAGAGAAATGGAGATTTTGAAGAAGGGGAGGGCTAGATAAAGAGTTCTGTTTTGAATATTTTGAGTTGGAGATATTTATGTTTATAAGATATCCAGTTAAAAATGTTCAATATACAGTTGTTGATGTAGGACTGGAAATCAGTGGAGAGACTAGATCTCAGAGTCATCTGTGGAGAAATCCCTTAGAACCTCAATATAATCCTTGTTACTGAGCAGTCTTAAACTGGTGCCAGCCAGTGAAGCTGCAGGAGGCTCTCTGATGTGTGGTCAGTAATTCAGATTAGAGCAATTCATCAAGGATGTGGATCTACATTACTTACCTCAAACACAGTGGTAGCTTTTGGGGAAAGCTCTTCAAAGGTTTTTACTCTCTGTGGGTGTGTGAATTTGAAAGCATTTACATATCTGTTCAAACAGCAGAGAGAAAGAAAAAGTCAAGTCTGGGAAAAGGTATGCAAACTTTGGTTGGCTAGGAAACTGTAGAGGGACTGGGTAGTACCCAACGTAAACAGATATCAATAGGGACTGATATGCTCTTCCCACAGGTTGAAATCTTAATAACTTACTTCTGGGAACCCTGATACTATCATCACTACTTCCAGTAGAGTCTATTAAAATCCTGGTGTCTAAAGCCAAAAATTGCCAAAAGACCCTTCTGCAGAGGCCTGTGCCTCCATAAATGCCCTGTCAATAACTCTCCAGGGATCCTTCTCAGGAAATGAACCCACAAACTCTTGAGGACCTTTCTAAGTAAAGTCACCACCCAGAGGATAGCAGCCACCTCCTCTGCAGAAGCAAGGGAATGCAGGAGAGAGAACTTTGGAGTTGAGTCCCTGCCCCATGATCTGTGTGATCTCAATCAAGTTACCATAATATTTTGCCTTTCAGTTTCCTTCTGTATAAAATGGGGATAATACCTGCATCACAGGATTGCTGGAAGGATAAAATAGGACAACATTTTTAAGGTGCTGAATCTGGAGTTAGACCCATGTTCAGATTACTCTGAAACTCTTTGTGTGATCATTTTCTCATCTTTAAAGTGGGGATACTAATTTCTAAACTTCTGTTTTACAAGGTTGTGGTGAAATGCAAATGAAATGATGTATATAAAATACCTTGCAAACATCACAGAACTATATGAGTGCTATTACTAATATGATTTATCATTATTCATCATTTATGATGGAAAGAATTTAGAGATCATTGAATCTAACCTCTTTTATTTTATAGAACTACATCACAAAGAGATAAATTGATTTGCCCAAAAGTTATATGGGTTGGTGTTCAGCCATTTGTACTCCCACATCACTCTTTTGTGACTGGTAGCACTTGGCTTTGGGACAATTCATGAGAATGGAACAATCCTTGAAGCAAATTCATTTGTATTTGATTAATAGTGAGTGAGTCTATGGTCTCACTTACAATAGCACCAATTGAGCTAGTTGTCCAAGAGTCAGTTAAGTCAGTGGTTAGGAGAAGATGAGATTGTGCACATTGGGAGAAAGTGTAAAGAGTTTTTGTTGTTCCATTCTTGCCATGGATTATCTTTGCAGATTTTTAAGACTCTGCTAAGTGACTCACTCACTTTTAAAAATTTTAAATATTTGAAGGGTTAGGATGTAGAAGAACCTCTATACTTGTTTTTTGATTCCAGAAGGGAGAACTGGCACTGATAAATAGAAGGGATAAAGAGGCAGGTTTCAGCTCAGGATAAGGAAGCACTTCCTTTATAAATGGAATGGGCCATACCCAAGAATTAATTTAATTGCTAGCATTTCAAGTATTCCAAAGCATTTTCCTCAATTTAACTGCAAGGTAGGTGGTACAAATATTATTGTCACCATTTTCAAGATTGTAGGATTTGGAAGTAGAAGGAAACCTTAGAGACCCTTGAGTCTACATTCCTCATTTGAGGAAATGGAAATGGGATGACTGTCTTGTCAGAACTGCTAGAGTCTATGGGAAGATTTAAACCCAATTCTTCCTGACTCCAAGTCCAGCAATATAAATCCACTCTACCATGCTGCCTCTTATTTTATAAATGAAGAAATTGAGGCTTTGAAAGTTTAAATGATTTGTCCATGGTCCCAAAGCTAATAAGTATGAAAAAGAATTCAATCAAACTCAAGTTTTCTGACTCTACAGAAACTCAGCATTGAAAGGAGTCTCAGACACTTGAAAGGAGTCTCAGAGACTTGAAAGGAGTCTCAGAGACTGTCTTGTCTAACCATACCTGAACAAGACTCCCCTCCACAAGATCCCCATAATAGTCATTATCGAATCTTTGCTTGAAGATGTCTAATGAGGACAGATTATTTCCTCTTGAAGCAAACCATTCCCTCTTGGATTGCTCTGTAAGCATTTTTTCCCCTTATTTTCAGCTGAAATCTGATTCTCTATAACTCTATCTCTTACTTTTAGTTCCGCTTTCTGGGGCCAAGGAAAACAAGTCTAATCTTTATTCCACAAAAAAAGCTGTTATGGAATTAGGTTCAAGCTAAGAGCTATTAGAGTTATTCCCCCTACTGGCATGTATCATGCAGGCCCTGGGAATATGCCCAGTACTTGACCCTAGGCTAGAGAAAACACTACAGGACAAACTCAGCTTGGACTAGGCTGAGCTTGAGCCAGATCCTCCTTTGCCTATAGACTTTATTTAAACTACAAACCCTCCTAAGGAAGCTAAATCCAGATGTCCTGTTATTCTGTGTTGGATTTCCCACCATCAAAGGAAATTTTTAAGCAGAGAATGAATGATCACTTGGGGGAGACATTGAAGAGGGGAGCTTATGCTTAGGCTGAACTTTGATGATTTTTGAGGTCCCTTCATATGTAAGGCACTATGATTATAGAAACATTTCCTAAATATAATGTGCTTGCTATGTGATTTCTGTCTGTTCCTGTTACATTCAGTACAGATATCTATTGCAGAATTCTACTGAATACTCTAGCCTGAGAAGTCTACTTCTAAAAGGCCTTGCAAACTGTGTCCTGATAGGAAGAAAAGAAACTATGAGGATTCTAAGCTTTTCTAGCATTCTTGACCGAAAGTCTCTAATGTTTTCCCTACTTACAAATCTTTCCTTAAAGTGAAGCATTCTTTGTTCTCTGGGAACATAAATGACCTATTTTATATGACTGTATGATGTTGACCCTAGCAGAATGACTATATGACCCCAATAGAATGTAAACTCTTTGGGAGAAGGAACTATTCATTTTTGTCTTTGTATTTCCATTGTCTAGTACAGTTAATTGACGCAAAGTAGATATTTAATAAGTTTTTTAAACTGAATTGAATTGAATTGCCTTTTGTCTTACCTGACATCATCAGAACTTCCTGAAGTGAATTTTGGAGTTGAATTATCTTCTTTGAAATAGGATTCAGAGAAGGCAGAGGTGGAATAAGCAAACCCATTATTTCCTGTCAGTATATTATTCAGTGGGATATAATCTTTACCATCCTAAAATATCAGAAATATAAGATGTAACTGCACATATCTTTTTTTAAAGTATTTGATCTCTTGTAATTTAATACAGATTTGGCTCTACCTTTTGCACATTTGCTTGAAGTAAGTCTCCTAGTTTTTCCACCAATTCAGAAAATCTTGGCCTTTCCTTGGGATCCTTATGCCAGCAATCCAACATGATTTGATAGCTGTTAAAATGAAATATAAAAGGAAACAAATGAAATTCAGTTAATACTCTTTTTTTTTGAGTTGGAAGTTTATATGATGCCACTATACCAATAGGGATTCAGTATCATCATTATAGTATTTTAGAGAAAGTAGCAATTTCCATAACCTTTTGGATTTGCCCAAAGCTAGCATGTGTGAGGATATTTGTTTCTTTGAAAGCACTCTAACTGAAATTTGAACAAACTGATATTAGATATATGACCCAAATTCTTCCTATCATAAGATATATGCTTTTTTCTATTAAATTATTGAAAAATAATGCATGATAAAATTCCATATAAATAATAAATGAAGCTCTAGGTAAGTGAAAGAGCCAGGCCTCCAACTGATAGCTTCTATATTAAGGCCCACTGTCCTTTCTGCTTCACAATGGGACTTCATAAATATTTGGAAAGTTGAATTGAATTAAATTCTCATGACAATCATATCATATAATAAAAAACTTTCATTTTATAAACCAAGTTTGTAAGAAAAAATAATGTATGACAATGAACTATTATAAAATTATTCTAAATTTTTAAAATACACATTAGCAAGATTGAAAGGAATAGAATACAAAGGTACAAATCAGACACCTTCTTTTCAACCTTGAGTTGTTATCAATTCGTTTGTAGTCAAGCCTTGGTTTTTCCAACTTTGCTTTCAAGAGAAAACTTCCTCCCAAATATGATACTCTGGACCTTGAAATGTTTTGAGATTTTTATTTGCCTGTCTAGTGCATGGAATTAAAATGAACCTTTTCTGTTACTCTAATCTATAATTGCTCTAAGAAGAGAAAAGAGAATTTTTAGCTTCTTTCTGCTGCTTACAAAAAGGTCTTACACTGCCTTTCCCTCTTCTCTGAGCCCCTGTTTCTTTTTCCTTCCAAAGTCGGAAACAGAATAATTTAGCTTTACACCTGTTATATTTCAAAAGAACAGTGGAAAAAAAAGAACAGTATAGCTGCCCTTTTGCAAATTGTAGGTCTTCTTCCTTGTATCCCACTTTTCTGACCCTTTAAATTTATTTCAAATATTTAAAGTTATTCAGTCACTTTATTAGGTATCATATACACTCAAGTTTTATAGCCTGCATTTGATAGGGATAACTTACATAAATTTGCTTTTTTATTTTCATAAGAGTCCTAAACTTTTTTCTCCTAGAATTTAAAAGTATTCAAACAAAACAATATATTGTAATTTAAACAGAGATTATATAAGTAATACTAAACATTTCTGGCCATTTCTTATCTGCAATTCTTCTAGAAACAATTGCCATCTTAGTCCATAACAATCCCAATCTTTTTTTTTTTGTTTGTTTTTTTTTTTTGTTTTTTTGCTGAGGCAATTGGGGTTAAGTGACTTGCCCAGGGTCACACAGCTAGGGAATGATAAGTGTCTGAGACCAGATTTGAACTCAGGTCCTCCTGACTTCAGGGCTGGTGCTCTAACCACTGTGCCATCTAGCTGCCCTAACAATCCCAATCTTAACCACCACCATCTTTTCATCCGGCTGCCTGAGCAGTCATGGTAGCTGTCTACCTGACAGAGCTTCCTGACTCTTTTATTTAGGGAGTTGTTTTCTTTTCCTTTTTACCAGTTCTTGTTTTTCAAGGTGTTATCTCCTTTTTCTATTTCACCAAATCTATTTTTAAGGAGTAGTTTTCTTCAGACAATTTCTATATTTCCTTTTCCAGAGCTCTCATTTCTTTTCCCATTTTTCTTCTAATTCTCTTTTAAGATCTTTTTTGAATTATTCCAAAACAGCCTTTTGAATTGGAGACCAACTCATTTCACTCTTTGAGGCTTCACCTGGAGTTGGTTTGCTTTTAGTGTCCTCAGAGTTTGAGGTCTGTTCTTCCCTGTCTCCATAATCGCTATCCATGGTCAGAGCTCTTTTTGTTCAATTTTTAAAGGCTGATGTTTGATATTGGAGTAAAGAGAAGATTGTCCCAAGCTTCCTCTACAGGGTGACAGAGGCTTCGCCCTGCCCTGGACCTGATGCTGCCGCCTTCCTCTGTGTCTGATTGGACATGGCCAAGTCCCAATGGAGTTCACTATTTGCCTTCTGTAGTTGTGTTGGAGGTCTCACAACTAGTCTGCTGATGCACTGGCTTTTGAACCAAGACAGAGTTGCCAATGTTGCTATATTTTAGCTAAGAGCCTCCCAGTAGATTTCTCCTGCAGGTGGAGATCTCTCTGCCCTGGGCCTCCTGGCACTGTGCCTACACTGGTTGGGCTGTGTCCCCCATGCCCAATTGAGACAGATCTTTCCTGAAGTTCTTCCAAAAAATCTTCTGTTGGAAATTTGTTACCCTCCAAATATCTGTGGGTTCTGTCACTCCAAAACTTGTTCAGAGGCTTGATCTGGTATTGATTCTGAGGGAAGCGAGGAAGAGGTCAGTCAAAAACCTGGCTACTCTCTGACACCTTGGCTCTGCCCCCTCCTGGCTCTTCTCTTTGGGGAAAAACTTGAAGCTCAATAAAGTTGGAGGGAAAACAGGGGCACTAAGGATGAATAGGAGGTCTCTGGGCTACCATCTTTGCTATGGTCTAGTTGTACTATTAGTTAAAATTAGCTTTTATAGATTGGCCTGGAACACTAACATATTGGTAGCACTGTTTCTATTGGCAAACCCTATCAGTCTGGAAAGGCTTCAAGTATGACCCCAGGACTAGACTGAGTCTGTTTTTCAAGGTCCAACTTAGCTAATAATGGAGAAGCACATTGTTATTAGACTGGTTATCAGATAACAATTTTTTTGTGTTGTTTTTTTGCCATGACAGCTAATGAAACAAATTAAAAATTAAAATGATCCTTGGTCCTGTACAGCCTTTTTCTGCATCTGAAGTGATGATAGTAAAGAGGTGAAAAAAGGGACGAGGGAATTACCGATTTACAGATCATCGATAAACTTCAGTTTAAATATTGGCACTTTAAAAGTCAGTTCCAAGATCAATGACTAATGAATAGACATGTTCCTGGAGTTGCTGACTCATATTAATCCTTAAATTCTTGCTATAAATGAAACCAGAAGAAAGAAGAAAGGTACAACAAAATGGAAGGATGGCTAATGAGTCTTCCTTACCAAGGCAAAGAAAAAAGTTGGCAGAGTGATTTCTTTCATATGTCCAAAAGCTACAAAAAACATTATTTCATTAGTAAGTGCAAAAAAAATTATCATGGAAATAATGGTAGCTTACACACTAATATTTGTTGAGTATGAAGTAATAGAGAAATTCTTTGAAAAATTTATTAAGATTCTCCATATCAAAATCACATAATCTCTGATACTTGATGACTTTAATATAAAGAAGAGAAGAGGTAAGGATAGAAAAAAATTATGGGAAAATATAGCTCAGGAGAAATAAATGAGAGAAATCAAGGACTTCTTTATATGCAAGCCTCATCATCCAAAAACATTTTCTTTGAAAATGAATTGGAAGGTGCTGGATGTGGTGAAAACTAAATAGCATCACAAAAAATGAAACGGACCACATTTTAGCAAACAGGAAGAGACTTATTGATATAGGTGTTAATCCTGAGTCAACAGTCTGTCTAGTCAGACTATCAACCAGCTTCTCAGAGCTAAGATCAGAATTTACAATAAAAAAGAAATAAAAAGAATGAAAAAAAGATATGGTATGTAGTTTTAACAGTTTAATCTGAATTATTTTTAAGTTATTAAAATTTTTTAAATGGGAAATAAATAACAAAAAGAATGTCAACACTATAATTTCATCCAAAAGTTAAATGAATATAAATTATTTGCCACAAAAAGAAGACTTAAAAGAACCCAGACACATGTTAGTCAGCAAATATTTGACTTACTTGCCAAAAGAAGAGTGATGGCTGCCAAAGGCAACACTAGGTTACAATAAATATCTGTTATATCTTACAAAGAAATATGATGAATGTTGATAAGCAAAATTGGTTCATATACATATATATATTGGAGATGAAACAATTATGAAGGAACTGAGGAACTGAATTATAAGAGATTCAAAGGAAGAGATGATAATAAAAGCATAGGGAAACAATCTCAGACCTTATCTTTATCAAAAAAGTGACCAATAGAACATCAGTAATTACTGATTCCCATACCAACTGTCCCATCCTCATAAAATCTTTGTGAGACTTATCTATATAAAAGTTGAAGGCAACCTAGATGAGAATGTTAGTAAGGAATAAGCAGGCTTTCATAAATTATATTCAACAATGGAATACATCTTTTTGACAGCTAAATAAGTTATGACCAGAACATATAATTCTATTGTGCTTATTTTTTTTAAATTACAAAATAGTATTTGATTTTGTAGAATAAAATTCTCCCTTATTGGCTCTTTTACAGTAAAGTTTCGCCATCTATTCATTCAAGTCATTCAGAAGTTCTTGGATACTATAAGAACAAAAATAGTTTGTTCCATGAGCTTCTGATAATAAACATCAACTTAGATATAAAAGAGGCAGATGCATGTTCACTAAAGGTAATTTGCCACCATGATGGACACTTCATTCACTGCAGAGTCCAAGCTGCAAGGCAATTTCCTGGAATAGTTAGTGCTCCAGATGATTCTATTTATGGGTGATTTGGGATTGATTATACCAGATTCTAAGACACTGTAGAAACTCCTGGAAGAGATCTATAGTCCCACAAACAAAAATAAAATCAAATTTTATTGCACTTGGTGATCTCATCAGCTCCAGTGGATTCAATTATGAAAAAGAAATGAAAGAAGGAAGGAAGGAAAGAACAGAAAGGGAAAGAAAGAAAGAGGAAGAAAAGAAGGAGACAAGGAGGTAAGTAAAGTATAAAGGAAGGGAAAAAGGAAAAAAAAAGGAAGGAAAAGCATGAGGAAGAATTGTACATGATGTATAGATGTGGAGGGGTTGTGATCTATACCGGTGGAAGGAATACCCACTGGTGAGAGAATGCCCAGTGTTCATATTTGGTTGGTGTTAGTTGTTTCATTGGAAAACAAGGCAACAGCAGAAGTTCTTTAGCTGAAAAAAATTTAAAGGAAGCTGGAACTTACACAGCCAGCCATGATGTCACACACATGTCACTGGAATATCTGAGGGTGGCAAATGGACAGAACTTTCAGCTGACTATTTTGCTGTTTTTCCTCCATGCCCATCTCCTGCAGCCTGACCCACTTGCTAGCTCCCTTTACCTGCCAACCTCGTGGTTTGGACTCTGCTTTGGCTTTGGGCACTGCTTATGGCCTCTGGCCTTTTGGCTTTGTGGTTACTTTCTTGGCTTGCTCCCTTATTGAGTTTACCTGCTACTTTCCCGAGTATGGCCTTGCTGTGGCCTCTTTTCCTCAGACTTTCCAAATTGGGAAAACTTCAGTCAGCACTGTGGAATCCTTCCAACCACAACCCATGATGAGTTCTGTCCCCAGTCCTGCCCTACACCAAAGAAATTATAGATCCCTCAAAGTACAACATGCCCATTACAGGTTCCCAAGCAATTTCACACACAAGAAGTCATTTGAACCTCCACTCAATGTTGTGCTATGAAGTCAAGCAAGTATTATTCCTATTATCTTTTAGGGGAAAGTAAGATTTGAAAAAATTAAGTGACTTGTCTAAGGTCTAGCTGCTACCAATACCAAATTATTCAGAAGCACTTTGAAAAGCATCAAGTAGGGGCAGCTGGGTGGCGCAGTAGATAAAGCACTAGCCCTGAAGTCAGGAGGACCTGAGTTCAAATCTGGTCTCAGACACTTAACATTCCCTAGCTGTGTGACCCTGGGCAAGTCATTTAACCCCAATTGCCTCAGCAAAAAAAAAAAAAGAAAGAAAGAAAGAAAAGTGTAAAGTAGGATATCCATAAATGGCAGGCTCCCTTAAAAGGGCTGCACAGGGTTGGAAAGGGGACTGATTTGTTTCTTATTTAATTCTGACTTTTGCTTGCCCTTAAATGGAGAGGAGAAATTCTGCTGTCTCCTGTGTGAGAAGGTGTCTAAGACTAGTTTTTAGAGCTGCAAGTGCCACAACTCCTCTGTACACAGAGAACTCCTCTTCCCGGTCACCTCCAGGGTTCTGTCTCCTCCTACATAGTGCAGGTTATGTACATATACATATACATATAATAGGACTTATGTTCTAGGAAATGAGTTGAAGGCAATATTATGGATACAGTTCTCATATAGTCAGTCTACATAATCAGGCAGATATTACTTTTCCAAAGTGATTTTAATAATAAAAATATGCCAGCCATTACATTAATTGATTTACAATTATTATCTCATTTTCTCTTTACAATAACTCTGGGAGGTCAGTCCTATTATGATCCTCATTTTACTGTTCAAGAAACTAAAGCAGGATAAATGTCTTGCTCAGGGTCACACAGCTAGTAAGTGTCTGAGGTGAGATTTGAATGCAAGTCTTTTTGATTCCAGGTTTCCTCCCTCCTTTCTTCCCCTGCCCCTCTCTCTTATTACATATATGTAATACTCCAAAAATTGGTAGTTTAAAATTTTTTTTTGGTATAATTTTTAAGAGCTCAAAATTAAGACTTTTGGATCGCCCTATACATACATAAGATTTAAAAAAAAATCAAACCTATGATTTATTTCAGTGGTAGAGGGGAATGCATCATGAAGATTGTCCTCTACCAATACATACTGGTACCTGTCCTGTAACTCAATTTTCCAGAGTTGCTTGGAGTTTTTTAACTTGCCTGGATTCACAGCCAGTATGAGTCAGAAGAAAAACTCTGACCAAATCTCCCTGATGGCAAGGCCAGCTCTCTAGGCTCTGTGACAAATAATACTTCTTGGGCCCCAAGATCCTTCCCTGCCTGAGGGTCTTATATTGATCCTCAGCTATCTTCATCATAATGCTGATCATAATATTAAGGGAGCCCTAGACCTATGGTAGGCATCTTGGAGGTTATCAGAATGAGGAAATCAAACATATAGTTAAAACATAGATAAAGCAATTGGACAACTCCCTCCCCCCCTTCCCCCAAGTAGAAATGAGAAGGTGAGAAGGGTCATACCAGGACCTTTCTTCCTTGTGCTCCTTGGCTTTGATTTAAGCCTCTGGGCATCAGTACCCTAATGGGTTTCTTTCTGGAAACCCAGTGAAAAGGACCACCCACAATTCCTTACTGTTTTTTCTTTTTGATTCTTAGTCACTCCTTTTGCCTGAAATTCAGATGCAATTCAACCAGCAAACACCAAAGTAAAAAAAAAAAAAAAAATCAAAACATTCATTGCTTATTCACTTATTGAACAACCATCTGATTAAACAGACACTGGGCAGGGAACCAGAGATTCTGCCTTATAAAATTTTACATCACTAAGTAAATAGCTTTAAAAAGTAAAGAGATGACATCAATCACCATCATCCCTTTGGTCCTTCACAAATGAAGCCATGACCTGGGGCAAGGGGCATAGAGCCTGAGGAGGAAACTTCTTTTCCAAAGTGGCCACCCTAGCATTCCAGGACATATCATTCTGGGTCTAAGTCAAGTCAGAGAGGCCCCGTCCTGGGAAACTGCTCCCCACCCAGGTCTTTCTAAAGTTGGATTAGACAAGGAGGAAATCACTTCAACAACTTCCAAAAGAGTTGACACAATGACAGTCTAAATGCTGCATTTCTAAGCAAAGGTTTCAGAAAAGGTCCCCTATGCTTCATTGATTTTGAAATAAATTGATCTCTAGAGGAAAGTATCTTTTCCTTTCTTCTTCATAGATCTCCTGAGAGGATGCTTGGATGCCTTTAATAAATGATTGTTGAATGAATAATTGACTGGGTAGTATTTGATTTGAAAGAGTGAAAGTAATTTAAAATTAAAGTATTCTACATTCCTCGGGTCCTACACTTTACTCTTCTCTCCTAATACAACCTCAGTGCCATTGTGGACCAGAACATACAGAGGGTTTGGGAACATTGTCTTTGCAAAAAAGACTCAATTTTTTATTTTTTGTATAGCTTCTTAATGAAGCTGCTCCTGGTAATAGAGACCTACTCTAGCTATTTTCAGATTAATGTAAAAGATGAAAGGAAATCCTTCTGTGATTTAAGGCATGTGTAGATCCTCAGAAAAACTGTGGGGTTCAAATTACTTCTATCCAACAAACACTTAATAAGAGCTTACTATGTGTAAGGCATGATGTGCTGGGTCTTGGGAATATCTATGAAGAAATAACAGAACACGATCTCAAGGAGGTTCTAGCTGAATTGGGTGGGGGGGAGTATGGGAAGGACAAGTATACAAATTAATCTATGATATAAGGGAGAGGGAGAGAGAGATGTGTGAAAGAGAAGTTCAAGTAAAGTAAAGGTGATGAGAGATTATTTTCCTAAGGGGGGAATCAAAGAAGTATGTAAGGAGGAAGGGATACTTGAGTTGGGCTTTGGAATAAAGAAGGGAGGAGGGACTATAATAGATAGATACAGAGAAAGGAGGAGGAGGAGAGTTCAGGGATGGAGAACTGCAATAAACAAAAGCATGGAAAGGAAAGAAAAAAAGGGTAAAACAGGGAATGAAGCATAATCCAGCTCACTGGGAACTTGGACATGCCAAAAAAGAGTTGTGTAAGATCATGCTGACCTGGAAGGTTAAAGTCAGGATAAAGAATTTAAACTTTGGGAGGTAATGGGGAGCTACTGAAGATTTTTAGCAAAAGAATTAAATGTATTAGTAAGATTCCTCGGGCATTTTATCCTGAGGGATAGATTCAAAAAATCAAATGTAGATTTGGCCCTGTAATAGTCCTCATGTACCAAGATTTTAAACAGGAGCCCCAAGGTGTTTGATGCCTTCTTCACTCAGTATCAGGAACAAGATGTTTGGAAAATACTTGACCTCCTACAAGACTCCCAATCCTTGGGGCCAAGCTGAAAGCTCTCAGAGATCAGGGTCTCTGACATGTTTGTCTTTGCACTCAATAAATATTTGTGGAAAAAAAATGAAAATGAACCCTCCCTTTATTTAAAAAAAAAAAAAAAGATCCACCCAGGTCTCCTGGATTCATTTTTTACTTTATCACAAATCCTTGGAATCCTGATGTTCCCAGCCTTCTTTCATAATGAGTCCAATCTAGTCTGCTGACAAAACAAATCCTCTCTTTCCTTCCCACTCTCAATCTGTTTTCATTGCTGTGGCTTTTGGGGGCTGTGTTCCTTTCTCTCTCTGTCTGGCTTCCTATCCTAAGGCTGACCCAGCCTTGTCTCAAGGAAATGATAAAGGAGAGAGACAGTGACCTTGTACTCTTCTCCATAAGTCCTTTGGCCTTCTCCCCAGAGGCGAATGAAGGGCACCCCATGGTGGAGGGTGGAGGCATGGATAGGAAAGTGCTGACAGCAGGCTCAGGAAAGGTGGTGCTACAGGGAGGTCCTGGTCCCTGCAAGCAAGTCAATGTTTCTGCAACTGTCATCACATTCTTGCCCTGGCCTCAAGTTGCAAAAAACCTGAGGTTTCTAAAGGAGAATGGAATATCTGGAAGAAGCATATAACTCTCCAAAGCCATAACAAGGCTTTTCCATGGGAGCTGAAGCATTCCTAGGCTCATATAGCCACATAGCATTTTTTTTTCTTTTTCTTTTTTTGCTGAGGCAATTGGGGTTAAGTGACTTGCCCAGGGGCACACAGCTAGGGAATGTTAAGTGTCTGAGGCCAAATTTGAACCCAGGTCCTGCTGACTTCAGGGCTGGTGCTCTAACCACTGCGCCACCTAGCTGCCCCGCCACATAGCATTAAAAAACACATTAGTTCAGCCAGCATCACACTAAAATATCCATCAAAGGTGGTGATAAGTCCTATTCTTCAGAAGCAGTTTACCCTCATATAAAGCGCTTTATACATAATATCTCATTTTTAGCCTTTTTTTTCCCCCACAACCGAAAATAAATATTTATTGTAAAATAGTGTTTCTTCCAAGACATAGTGTAAGAAAAGAAGGCTCCAAGGTGCTCAGTGGTGCTGCCTGGTCCCTTCTGAAGGCAATGAATGGGGTGAGGGCGTGGTCTGGAGTTAGTAGAGGAAAATATCCTTGTGAAATGCAGGTCCCTGGGGCTTCTGGGGGTACGGATCCCACACACACCTAAACACACACAGAAAGGGCACGTGGGGCCTAGCTCAAGCCCGGAGCCTAGGAGACGCAGACGACTCAGACCCAGCCCTCTGGGAGTGCCGAGCAAGGACTGAGTCGGAGGGCCTGGGAGAGGGCTTGTGTGCCCTTCGCCATTCCGAAGGAGATGCTGCCAGGTCGCAAAGGGCCGGCCTCCCTGAGAGCACGTGCCTCTGGAGGCCAGGGGACCGTGTCGCCCGGCCTCAGTGGGCTTCTTGTCCTTCAATATGTGTCCATGCTGTTGAAGGTGGCGAGTGTGAACACCTCCAGCACCAGCTCTAAGCCGCAGAAAATGAGCAGGATGGCACTCATCACAGATTCGAGGCGCAGAACATAGGTCTGCACCAGGAAGTAATAGAAAGCCATCATGGCGGATGGAAAGGTCATGGCCAAGCTGATCCCAAGAGGCATCATCCTTTGACAAAGGTTCCCTTTTGTAGCAAAAAAGAGGCGGATGATTTCGATGCCCAGGAAAGGAAGAGCATGACCACATCAAGGACCAGGTTGGCCGTCGGGTATGGCAACAGGAGCCCTTTGTACATAAACACAAAAAGCTCCAGCAGGAAGTGGGTGGCGCTGTACCAGCCATTGAGAAAGATCAGGACCTCCAGGGAGATGGACGACAGCCGGCGGCCTCTTGGTGCCATCGCCAGTCAGTCCCCCTGGAAACTGCTGCCGCGGCTCCCGGGGCTCTTGGAGACTGGCGCGGCGCCCGCCGGAAGGGCTGCTCTAGCTGGCAGCCTCTTAACTCGGTGCTCATTTTTAGCCTTTAAAGAGTCTTCCCTTGACAGGGATGTTAAAGTGGTACAAGAAGGAATGTGACCCTCAGTACCGCCCACTATGGCCTGAACTTGATTAAAATATAATTGGGAAATACTTAGAAAAGTAAATGTAAGTATAATAGAAAAGAGAAAATGTTAATATATGTTTTTCTAAGTCAATATTCAGTTGTCAGGATGCTTATGAATGGCTTAGTGGCCCCCTTTCTATCTAAGTTTGACATCCCTGTGTCACAGGGAAAAAATATAAAGTCATATACTTGGACACAATATCAGTGCTCTGGGGCAGCTAGGTGGTGCAGTGGATAGAGCACTAGCCCTTAAGTCAGGAGGATCTGAGTTCAAATTTGACTTCAGACCACTTAATATGTCCTAACTATGTGAGCCTGGGCAAGTCACTTAACCTCAATTGCCTGAGCCTCCCCTCCCCCCCCAAAAAAAAATACCAGCCCTCAGAATGTAAGATGGGACAGTAGTGGGTAGACAATGATTGTTCTATAAAGGTTCTGCAGGTCCTGGTGGATTGTAATAGGGTTAGGTGACTTGAAGTTAGTCAGAAAAGCTAATATAATCTAATGATACATTAAAAGGGGCATCTCTTCTAGGAACAGGAAGGTGATAGACTTGGATTCTGCTTTAGGTTCTATAGTTGAAGAATGTTGAAAAGGTTGAAGGGCTGAAGAGAATTCAGAAGGCATCCTGGTTAGAGAAGGGTCTGGAGTTTTTGACCTATGAAGATCAGGTGAGACTTGAGCATTCTATGAAAAGAAGACTTGGAGGGAGAGGGGACATTCTAGCCCAGTTCACGTATATAAAGGAGGGATGCAACTTGTTCTGCTTGAGTATAGAGAATCAGAAGCAATAGATAGCAGTTGGAAGGAAGTAAATTTAGGTTTGATGTTGAGAAAAACTTCCTCATAATTAGTCATCCCTAAGTGAAACAAGCTGCTTTGTCCAGTTCTTCTTTGAAGGTCTTCAACTTGTGAGAATGGTAAAGTGGGAATTATTTCATGTGCTGGTTAGACTTAAAAGGCCCCTGAAGTTCTTTCCTACTCCCAAATTTTGTGATTTTTATCATTGAGATTTAGGGAATGTTATCATTTTAATTTTGTAAATAAATAAATAAAAAGAAGTTAAAAGCACCAGAAAGGTATCTTGTTCTGATCATTCTATTGTTAGGACCTGAACCTATGTGTTCTGGGTGTGATTCTCTGGGTTACCTTGTGAAAACAACTTCCAAGGACATTGAACAACTCTCCTTTGTTAGCTAGTTTCATATGCAGGAAGTTCTTTTTCTCTAACCTATATCCTTTCTACTCCATTTGCATTTGTATCTTAAGTTGATCCTATTTTGTTCTGTCTTTAATGGGGATGGCAGCATTCTTTTCTTCTGGTCCTTTGAATCTGTGGGCTTATTTATTCACTTTGATTAAAACATTATTTCCAGAAGGCCAAGGTCTTCAACTCCATCAGTCAATGACTCAACTATCTTCAGTTTCTTAGTCCCAGATCATTCCTCCCCCTACCTAGCTGTCTCTCAAGTCAAGTAAGGAAATCATACAATTGAAAGGGTTGGAGTGAATCAATGGAAATACATTTTAACTATCTGAAAAGTCATAATTCCTGATTTAAGTGAGGGTGGAGGATAGAGATGATACTTAGCATCTACAATTAAATCTTGATACTAAAAACAAAACACTTCCCCTATCTTTACTAGATTGCATGAATTTGAAAATGTCATTTCAGATCTAAAAATAACAACCATTCAAATCTCACATTTCAGAAGTAGCATATTCTGGAGCTCTCATTCTTGTGCCTTCCTTCAGACGACTGCAGAAATCTTCATCAATTTGCACTCCTGGGTATGGAGAGGCACCTAAAGATAGGATATAAGGATAGAGAAGTTATGTCATGGAACTTAGGAGGGAACAAATTAATTTTTTTTCTTCCTTGTTTCCTTTCTTCCTCTCTCCCTCCTTTCTTTCTTTCTCTTTTTATTTCTCTCTTTTTCTTTCTTTCCTTCTCTCTCTCTTTCCTTCTTTCTTTTCTCCTTTCTTTCTTTTTCTTTCTTTCTTTCTTTCTTTCTTTCTTTCTTTCTTTCTTTCTTTCTTTCTTTCTTTCTTTCTTTCTTTCTTTCTTTCTTTCTTTCTTTCTTTCTTTCTTTCTTTCTCTTTCTTTCTTTCTTTCTCTTTCCCTCTCTCCTTCCCTCCCCCTCTCTCTCCCTTTCTCTTTCTTTCTTCCTTTCTTCTCTTCTTCCTTCCTCCTTCCCTCCCTTCCTTTCTCCCTCCCTTCCTCCCTTCCTTTCTTATTTCCTTCCTTTTTTCCCCTCCTTCCCTCCCTCCCTTTCTTTTTCCCTCCTTCTGTCTGTCTGTCTCTTTATTTCCCTCTCTCTTCCTCCTCCCTTCTTCCCCCCTCACAATGATGTGATTCACAGAATTCATGTGTCTTGAGAAGGAGTTGTTTGCAATCAGAACTCAGTATACACTATTCCTCAATAAATGAGGTCATTGTCTCAAAATAAATATTTGTCAGTGAAACACACATAATTGTTTCACTTCTTGATGGATGGGCAGTGTAGCAAAATGTGCTGGATTTTGAATCCATTCAATTTAACTAGCCAGCCATCTAGCATTAATTAAATGCCTGTTATTTGTCAGGCTAAGTAAGTTACTGCTAAGTAAGAGCTGAATTCAAATCTTATTGCTCAGTCATGTCTGATTCTTTATGATTCTTTTTGGGGTTTTCTTTATGAAAATACTAAAGTGATTTGTCATTTCCTTTTCTAGCTCATTTTACAGATGAGGAAACTGAGGCAAACAGGGTTAAGTAGGTATCACAACTAGTAGATATTTGAGGCCAGATCTGAATACAGATCTTCCTGGAATTCTACCCACTGCACCACCTAGCTGTCCAGAAAATCCTGATTCTGTTACTTATTAGTTATATAACTTTGGGAAAGTTATTTAACTTCTTTCTCTCCTCCTTGGTTTCTTCCTATATAAAATGAGAAAGATAGACTAGATGACCTCTGAGGACCCTTCCAGCTATGGATTGCTGGTGGAATTCTATCATTAGAGGTTCATTATTTTCTAATTTACCATACCACTATTTTGAAATGCAAATGGTGTGTGTGTGTGTGTGTGTGTGTGTTGGAAGGGAGAGGCACAACTAGGAGAGAAGCACTCTGAAAACACAAGCACCTTCAAAGAGGGCAGAAAGGGAGTCAAGGAAGAAGTATCATTTTGCCAAGGGCCAGTCCTGCATGCTGGTATATATGTTGTGTTGGATGGGATGCATTGTCAAGCTTTGTCTTCTCAGCATCCACGGTTGCAGGCTGCCTCCTTTTGGCAATGGCTTCCATTGAACTCCTCAGCTGCAGCTCATCTCCCGTCTGCCTTAACATTTGTTTGTCTGGACTTTCCACTGATTAGTGTGAGTAGGAAGCAGCTGGGAATAATGCATTGCTGGCACCAGGGCCATTAGGGCTGGCTAGCAGCTTTCAAAGAATGGAAGGAATAGGTGCCTGTCATCGAAAGCAGGGGAATGATTTTCACATGTTAACAGGAAATAAGAGATGTTACTGGGAGACTTTTATTTGCTGTGAAAAGAAAACTCTTGGCAAAGCCCAAAAGAATCTTGAACTGAATCTTGAATTGTCTATTGAACACTGACATGTGTCTGTATTTCAACCCATACATGTGTGTACAAATATACATAGTATGTGCGTGTATACATATATACAATTTTGAAAACATTTATCAGACACTCGATTACCAAGACTACCCTTAGCCTAGAAGGTCTATAGGCAGCAAAAAAAACAAAAGCAGTATTTTTTTTTATTACTTAGCCTAAATGAAAACCATTTTATAGATGAGGAAATGGAAGCCCTGGAAGGTAAAGGAATTTGTCTGAGATCGAACAGCTTGAGGAAAACATCAGAAGCAAGACTGAAAACCACATCCTTTGACTCCACATCCAGGCCCTTTCTACTCAACCATATCCTTTGACTCCACAGCCATGTTCTATCTACTCAACCATGACTTGCCTCTGGGCAAGTGTGTGTGTGTGTGTGTGTGTGTGTGTGTGTGTGTGTGTGTGTGTGTATGCACTGTCAGGCAGGGTGATGGATAGTCTCCTACTCTCAATAATACCTTTCTCTTTACTCTCCACAGAATTGCTTTGCATCAGCTAGCCTTGCCATGGACTTATTACCAGTGCTTCTAGTATATTACATAGATTCAGGCTTTCAGTATGTGATATACTTAAGATCTTAAACAATATCAATTTGTAAATACTTAGCAGTTACTTTGCAGATCTACATGTAAACAG
This sequence comes from Myrmecobius fasciatus, assembly GCA_023553655.1. NCBI lineage: Eukaryota > Metazoa > Chordata > Mammalia > Dasyuromorphia > Myrmecobiidae > Myrmecobius > Myrmecobius fasciatus. The sequence continues at coordinate 597,494 of JAJPUD010000157.1, read as the reverse complement.
AGGAAAGGAGGGTATAGACATGTGACGTCTGTTAATTCCTTATCATTCCAACTTACCTAAGGAGAATATTTCCCATAGCAGCACTCCATAAGACCACACATCACTCTTAGTGCTATAAATTTTGTCAAAGATGGATTCAGGAGCCATCCATTTAAGAGGAAGCCGGGTCTACAAAAAGGAAAAAGAAATCTTTAGCAGAAACATATTGAAACAAGGTATATTTAGAGAGTATTCATTTGTTCATCTTATTTAATCATAATTATTGAACTACTTATCATTTTAGGGACTAGTTAAGATGTCCTATAAATGCTACACCACTTAGAAGATATATGGTATCTTAAAATAGATACATGGTTGGATATCCACTAACATGGTTTAAGTACAGTGTTAATCTGAGGGCATGGGAATGAGTTACAGAACCTTTACAGGCTCATTCTAACACGATTCAATTAGAAATTTCTGTCTTACAAAAACTTGGACAATAGAAACACTTTGTGTCTAGAAGAGAATGACTTGGATTTGGGCAGAGGGAACTCAGAAATTAAAGATTTTCAGGGGATACTTTTGAAATTTTCAATCAATTAAATGCAACAAGTATTTATTAAATTCCTTTTATGAATGGGGTGTTATGCAGAGGAAAGGGAAGGGAACCAAAATGTAGGTCTGGGAACAGGGAAAGATATAAGAAAAAGGCAATAAATAAGAGCAAATCAGAGAAGAAGAGATGTGGAAGGAGTGAAAAAGATTGAGAGGGAAATATCCAAAAGGAGATTAAGACTAATTTGAAAAATACCCATCTATCAGATCAGTATATTAGTTTTCATTTTCTTTGAAGGATTCAAAAAGAAATGGACATCGCCAAAAGAAAGGTAGGATGGGATAGTGGAACAATAGGAAGACTGAGGGAAAGACAGACAGGACAATAAAAGAAAGAAAAGAGAATATTTCTGTTACAAGGGTTTTTTTTTTTTAATTCTTTTTTTTTCATTGGGGGCAGGGAAGATATGAGGAGAAAAGGTCTTATTAATTGAACAGTTTTACACACACACACACACACACACAAAACCAGAAGAGAAATAAACATATAGAAATAGTGTTCATTAATTTATATATAGATAGAGGGAATTTAGAAAACAGTATAGGAAAATGTGGTTTGCTTAGGTAGAATAGATAAGCCATCTTATAGAAGAACAAGGGAAATGATGGAAAAGGCAGAGAAATGGGAGGTAACCATTTTTATCCCTGATGTAAAAAGAATTATACCTTCCCCCACCCTTTCCTGAAACTTAAAAACCTGCTGAATGAATCATTTGAGTTTGAGGGAATGAGACCAGTGTGTTCTTTGGAGCTGAGGTAAACAGAACTCCCATGGGTAGAGTATAAAAGGATTAGAGGTATAATCTTTACAGCAACTGACAACATCTTGGGAGAATTTAGCAAAACACTGGGGATAGGGATGACAGGCAAATCTGTCCTAGGGACAGATATCAATATGAGAGAGATCTGTGAGGCAGCCAGCCTTTTTGAACCCCAAGTTAAAGAATACTAGAGTTTCCCAAGTATACAGCACATTTCATCTTTGCAGAAAGCATATAACAATTTCAGGAACCTCAGCTTAAAGGGTTAAATATTTATGAAAGGTCTGATTAATGCTTGAGAATTATCACTGTAAGAGAATGAGTCAAATAAACATGATAATGACTTACATCTCCTTTTCTCACATAATCAGGATTCTTGTAAATATCTCTAGCGAGTCCAAAGTCACAAATCTTCACTACATTGTTTTCAGATAAAAGGATGTTTCGGGCTGCCAGATCACGGTGAATGCACTATAATAAAAGTTGCACAATCAAAATGCATTTCCCACAAATTTCCTGAGAGTTCTTAGTGTCATTTTTTAAAAAAATTGAAGTCTCCACTTCACATGTTGTGAAGGAAGTCACTGTAAGTGTACACTGAGTTACTATAAACACAAAGATCACTACAAATAGACATCTCCAAAGGCCAAAAAGTCAAACTCTGTCCTGAGCTTGGCTAGGGTCTTTGCTTTGTTCGAGGTGATTTTAGTTAACATCATTTACAATTGGAGTCCTACAAGTCTTCCTCTTAGCTTTTTATCAGATAATTAGTCAGATTCTTATTTGATTATATGTAAAATTATGATTGTTATTGTTTGCCTTTCATTCTCAAAGAGGACCATGACACCAGAAAGGTAAAGCCATGACTTGGAAGTGAATTAGATTTAAGTGAGGGAGGGATGTGCAAAGTCATCATAGAAGATCCCTATAGTATCCCAAAGGAATATGGAAAGTCTACACCAAGCTGGTGATACGTGCTAAGAAACTGGTCAAAGGATTATTATTGGAACTATGTAGAGAATAATAGCTAGCATTTATATAGTGTGTTAAGATTTACAAAACACACACATATATATATGTACATAAGCATATATATTTATAAATGTATGGATATTTATACAGCATATGTATAAATTATTTCCATATATAAATTATATATATATGAATGTATGCATATATAATTTGATTCTCACAACCCTATCTGTGAGCTAATTGCTATTATTATCCCCATTTTATAGATATGGAAATGGAGGTTTACAGAGATTAAGATACTTGCCTAGGATTTGTGATTTGCTGTTGTTTAGACATTTTTCGGTCATATCTAAATCTTCATGATCCCATTTGGAGTTTTCTTGGCAAAGATACTGGAGTGTTTTACCATTTACTTCTCCAGCTCGTTTTACAAATAAGAAAACTGAGGCAAATAGCATTAAGTGACTTGCCCAGGATTCCACAGCTAGTGAGTGTCTGAGGTTGAATTTAAACTCTGGTCTTCCTGGCTCCAGATTCAGTATTCATTATGCACTGTGCTATTTAAGATCTAGGAGAGTGACCATCTTTTCCTAGTACTAAAGTCCTAAAGGCCTTTTCTTTGACTTATTATTGTGCATTACTTTCAGGTTCCTCAAATTTCAAGCTCTAACTAAACAAGAGTGAGTTCAGTGTTTTTGCAGTTTTTCATGTCTCCTCGATAAGGGCACAGTTAGATCTATATGAAAATTGTCACACATGAATAAATATAAGTAGTACAAAGAAATACTTTATTTTCCACTTAAATGTCTTTCACTAGGACTCTTCCACAGCATACAGGTGAAGGTTATGCCAGTAGGGGACACTCTCTGGCAGCTCCTGTACAAAGCTGGACCATCTCCTTGCCTGGTTGTGATGGACTTGTATACCTGCCATTCAACAACCAGCCTGACTCTATTTAGACACATGCATCACCAGACTGGTGACAGAATGACACATTTTTCCAGCCATAACCATTCATAAAGACTTTTTTTTAAACTCAATCACAGAAGGGCTACAAGATGCATTGGTAAGGAGAATACCAATGCTGCTAAAACCATGAGTCCCTGAAGTATGGAGGTCTATGAATATATAAATATAATTTATCTCATATAAATATTTCACAGAGTTGGCAATATTTGTGTGTGCCTATCTGTGGTAAAACAAAGACAAGAATGTATGCATTATCTCATCAATGAATGTGTCCCTTTAGGGATGTGTGTGGGAATGGTTGTAGAGTGTTTGTATTTGGTAAAAAAGGAAAAATAGCAACAAGTGAGGCTGACCTTTCTAGAAGATAAGAACTCCATGCCTCTGGCCACTTGAAAACTGTACGAAATGAGATCTTCCATGGTGATGGGTTGCTTGTAGAAATCATCAGAATCTGGAAAACATTAGCCTCGGACCTTGTTTATAATGGCCCTTGCTATCCCACCAAATCCCAGCTTATTAGAACAGTGTTAGCAAAACATAAGCGAAACCGGCCAGCTGATCTGAATTCACTTTTGAGAGCATTTGGTTTCAACATGTGGATCAGAGATATTTCCATGTCTCCTTCTAGTTTTACCCTGACACACACAGAGGTTTGATTCTCAAAGAGGCTCCAGGCTAGACAATTGCCTGTTTTCCTTGTCAGAATTAGTAACCTTGCAAATAATCTTTATTCAAATCTTATCTCCTCCGGACATTACCCTATGAGTCTCCCACGGATGTTTATTAGGGTGATAAATTAGGAAAAAAATTATAGATGTGCAGTTGTTGTAAAAATATCACAGAGTGTAGGAACAGGAAGGAATTAATACCTACCCTCCTCTTCCTCCTCAACATCACTCAGACTTTTATCTTCCTGAAATCCAGAGCTTGCAAAGCTCTCACTGCTGGTGACACTGTCCAATCTTTGTTTCTTGCCATGCTCAAGTTCAGATTCCTTTTCTTTCTTGGGCTCAGTCTGTAAAGCTGCATCCTTGAAAGAGACCCAAAGAAAGGGAGAGGGTGAGACTGCTGAATGTGAGTACCAGAATGGAATGAGAAATCAGATTGATAAGCAGATTTCTGGAGGCCCTCAAGATCATGTCACCCCAGGAAAGTGCTAATGTTCTGACAATGAAAACGGTAATGGGCAAAGCCATCTAATGAACCCCTTCAGTGCAATACATGCTAATCTAATCTTGATTGTGTCTGTAGGCAAGGTAAGAGGAATGATGGGAAATAATGACACATGATGAAATATTCATCTTTACTGCACCTGAGTCTAGCTTGTGACCACCATCAAGTGCTATGGCACATGGATAATGGATACTGAATCTCTTTAAAATTGTTTCCTTTTATATTATTTTTTCAATCAACAATTCAATTCAATTAATTTATTTTTCTCCTTTTCCTCTTCTTTGAAATAAAAAAAGCAAACCATGTAACAAATATGTATAGTCAAACAAAAAAGATTACCACATTGACCATGTCCAAAAATGTTTGTGTTATTCTGCATCCTGAGTCTGTTACTTCTCTGTCAGGAGGTGGGTAGCATGTTTCATCATGAGTCTTCTAGAATCATTGTTGGTCAGCACATTGATGAGAATTCTTAAGCCTTTTGAAGCTGTTTGTCTTTACAATGTTTCTTGTACAATTTGATCTGCTTCTATTCACTTTACAATCAGTTCTTGCAAGTTTTCCTAGGTTCCCCTGAACTCATATCTTTTGCAATTACTTATGGCACAGTAGTATGCTATTCTAATTATATACCAGTTATTCTCTAAGGTAATAGGTACCCCCTTATTTCTTTGTCACCACAAAAAGAGATATTATAAATATTTTTTTGATATGTATAGGTCATTTTCCTCTTTGTTTAATCTCTTAGGGATAGTAGAAATTTCACTGGGCCAAATAGTTTGGTGGTTGAATCCTTTTTTTTTTTTAATCGGGGAAATTGAAGTGATCATGATTTTTTATGATGACTTTTACAGCAAGAAAAGATCACAGAGAACATCATCTAGACCAAGTGACTCATTTTACTGATAAAAATGGAGACCTAAAGTGGTGAAGCATTTTGCTTAGTTCCATAGCCTTTTAATAGTACTTGCTGATAGTGGGTTCCAGGTGTTTGTATCCAAGAAATACCAGTGGTATCCTGCTGTCTCTTTTCAAGGAAAACCCAATTTATCTTAGCAGGATATTAATCATTGAATTGATTTTTAATGTAATGAAATGCTTTTCATATAGACTGAGAGTCTGCCACTATGGTCCCTTAAGCCCCTTCATCTTTAAATCCTGTAATCTTTAATTGGTTAATCTTTCTGGTCTTCCTTTATAAAAATGAGGGAATTGTATCAGGTAGTGTTTTAAATCTCTTTGCAGGTCTAACATTTGATGATTTGATAATCCATTAGAAAGGATAAATTGACTGTAAGTACTCAGAGAAAGTCAGCAGAAGTGATGTCTCCTTCCAACAGAAGGTAAGGTCCATGAGGAAAGGGGCTGTTTTTCCTTCTTTATACCTCAGAGTTCAATATAGTATCTGACACATGATATGTGCTTAATAAATGCTTGTTGATTTATTGGCTTGACAATTTAGTGCTTGATAATATTAACATATTATTTCTATACAACTTTGCAAATATAAGACATAAATTATTAGTATTATGGTCTACAGAAGCATGAATTTAAGTGCTGAAAGTTTCAGTAATGGCCTGTTTCCAGCAGCAAAGCCATGACAGGGGTAGGTTCAGAATCTTTTGCCTTTTGATCTTGAACTTTGCCTGTCTTTTGGTTCCAAGAAATGGACTGTTCCCTCCACCAGAGGGCACAGTGGGTACAGGGAGAGGATACAGAGAGAAGGCAGCAGAGATGACAACTGTACTGGACAGGAGAATAGACCTAGCCTTGATAGGGTTGCTATTCAACTGGAAGAATAAAAAACACCTTCCAGGATTGTATAGGAAAGGAGGAAACCAGTCCTGTGCACACATATTACAATCCTGGAGGGTCCAGACCTAAGGGCTCCCTAGCGTTCTGGGTCAGCCAGAGAGAAGAATGGAGACTTTCCTCCCTTTACATAAAGTAAAGTTTGATTTGGCTTCTGTTCAGTCAGAGAGAGATTTTTCACAGGCTCCTCCCCAGGAAAGAAAGGATAAGAAAGTCAAGAAAACAACATGCGGTAGAAAAACTCTCAAGCAGTTATTTTCAAGGTCCATTTTGCTGAAATTCTGCTCTCTATGGGAGCTTAAAGCTCTCTGATGAAAATCACACTGTAGGGTGAGACTTGGAGAACATTCCTCTCATATGTATATGCCCAAACTCCACTGGAAGATATAATATTATATCTGACACTAGACATTAAACATAAATTCTGGTGTCTAACAAGAATCAGGAATAGAATAGGTTATCTGTCCAAATGAGACAAGTTACTACTGAGCTTTATTGATCTGCTAAAAATAATATTCTAGGAATTTGGGAAATTAATCTGCATGAAGAACAATCCCATTCTAGTAGGAACTGTCTTGCTTTTGCCTTTGTATCTCCAACATTCAACACAGTGTCTGGATGACCACTGGTTCTTTCAGATTCACTGAGATTAGTCTTTTGATGATGCTTTCCCATCACTTTCTGTTTTAAAGCCTTCATCTTTTAGCTCATGAAATATAACCACAGGCTTTCCACAAAAAACTCAGCTCCACCAAGCCACATGGGGAGGCTCATCATTAAATATAGCTGATGAAGGAAACAGAATCTCCAAAACAAAGGACGCACGAATCCAAAAGTTCCATCCTGCCCCGTCTCTAGAGTGTTCTCTTGGCTCAGTCGTTCCTAAAGTCAGTCCAAATTTTCATGGCTGGAGAGAATAGAGTGCTGGGTTGAGAGTGAGACATTGTTTGATCCTAAAGGTCCCAGTGGTGCCACACCTCACTTGCCCACTCCCTGGACAGTGCCTTTTTATATATTCTTCTACCAGATCTAATAAGAAAATGGCTGCCAGATTAGAACTGCTACCCTGTCAACAATTTGAGGATATTGGATTCTAATAGAATCTACTCAGCAAAGGAGTCAGTGGGCTTGATTTATTTGGAGACAACATTGAGCTTCTGCCATTTTGCATACAATATAGATAAGTTATAATAAGGTGAACCCATCAAATCTTTCAGTTTAATTGATCCCATCAGCATGTGAGCAAATACACCAAATACATACTATTTACCAGTTAATATTAGAGAGACAATGAGGTTTCTATTGCTGAAGTAAAAAAGCGCAGCATTAGTATCATATATTGTGTGGCCAATATTTTGTTAAATTCTTTCTTCCCCACTGTCTGATTTTCCAAGACTCTGCTCAATTTTCTTGAGGTCCTGGCTACGCAAACCTGTTATAATAATAAGTAGGACCTATTGGGTAAATCTGGGCTGGGAGCTAGTTTATAATTCTGTCATTGACTATGGGTAAATGACTTAGCCAACATAAATATTACTTTTTTACATCTGAAAATGAAAGCAGTTATGCTTATTATCTTTGTTCAAGAAGGGAGTGTTGTATATTATCACATTTCTAATATTAAAATGATTTAGATTAAGCTAAAAGAAAAAAGATTAGGATAATTCACATCTCAACTCTCAGATATAATGAAATTAATTGTAATAAGATTTATTACTTATAAAGGATGTGACTGAATTTCAACAAATTGGGAAGGATTCAAATATGAAGGGGCTTTAAAAGTTGATTGAGTTTTGAATTTTCCCAATAATGGGAAGTTTATGTGTTTCTCCTTTTGAATATTCTTACTTTTTAGTTTAATGCTCCAGAAGTAGATCAACTAAATGATGACTTTAAAAAGATATCCATCAAATATGTATAGAAGAATTGCACATATTTAACATATATTGGATTACTTGCTATCTAGGGGAGTGAGTGGGGGAAAGGGAGGGAAAAATTTTGGAACACAAGGTTTTGCAAGAGTGAATGTTGAAAATTATCCATGCATATGTTTTGGATTTTTTTTTGGCTTTTTTGCTGAGGCAATTGAGGTGAAGTGACTTGCCCAGGGTCACACAGCTAAGAAGTATTAAGTGTCTGAGACCAGATTTGAACTCAGGTCTTCCTGACTTCAGGGCTGGTGCTCTATCCACTGCACCACCTAGCTGCCCCCATGCATATGTTTTGAAAATAAAAAACTTTAATAAAAAAAGATACCCACCTTAAGTATATACTTAAACAAAATTAAGTTATTTATTTACCTTATTGAGAAAGAAGAAATCTCTTTTACTCTTGAGATAGTTGGATAAATTTCCATATTTGCAGTATTCAACTATTACCATGAGAGGACCTGCCACCAAAAAAGAAAAAAAAGGGTATTTTCAACATCTTAAAGTCAAGCACTCAAATGACAGACTTGACGATTTTTCAAGCCAAACCATCTTTAGCAATGTACTGGCAAATGCCCCAGAGTACCTCTGAAACTAGGAGTGCCATGGACATTGACCTCAATTTAAGCTTAAAAAGAAAACAGATATGAGACTATTTATTAAAAAAAAAAAGAAGAGAAAGAGAGAAAAAAAGAAAAAGAAACCCTAAATTTCTCATTCCAACATTTCAGTGTTCTTCAGCTGACCAATCTCACTGGTATATCACAGGGTATATCTGGGTAGCCTCACAGATGTATTTATTCATGCAAAGTAGAGATTTTAGCCTTCTAATGAAAGTTATGGACCCCCTTTTTGAATCTTTAAAATACATTTAATAAAAAACAAAGATTATAAAGAAAACCAATTATATTAAGATACAGTACCAATATATATATATGAATATATATATATATATATATATATATATATATATATATATATATAATTTAAAACAAGGTCATGGACCTCAGGTTAAGAATCTCATTGTAGATAGAATTAAAAATAGACCCAGACTTAATAGCATTTTAACCAATAAGGCTATTTAAAAATACACTCACTCAAATGAGTAATAGAGGGCTTAGGCAAAGCTTTGCAAGTATTTCTAACAACCCTCAGCCTGTGTTTTCACTATTCACAATCTTGCCTATGGTTAGTCCTGTTACTTTTTTTTTTTTTTGATCAGATCAGATTTGGCAAGTGGAAAAGCTACCCTTGAGACATGGATAATAGCAAGTCACATCCATGATTTGATTTCCCTGCTCCCATAAAGAAATATCTGGAGAACATATCTAGAAAAGGGAGATATAGTATATGGAGGCTTCAGTGAATGTCCAAGGGGGAATCAGAGAATCAGCACTACTTTCCCACAAGTTCACTGAAGTCTAGGTTGGAAGTCCCTTTTCAAAGCTAGGAAATAACCTTTCTGTTATATAATGGGCCAAAGGACTAATATAGTAATATAAATGCCTCTTTTCTAAGGATGAACACAAATCTTTCAACATAGTAATAATATGGGGGTTGGGGGAAGGATGAAAGGAGAAGAGGGTGACAACAACCAAGGCTTCCTTTTGAGTCCTCAGAAACCTCCTTGAAAATGAACTAAATCTCAGGTGTTTGATTCAGCAGATTGCCAATTATATTTGTCTAGTACTTCACAGCTTCTGAAAGGTTTCATGATTATTACCTTATTTTACTTTTATAATAAGGTTCATAACTGCAAGTAACTCCTTTTTTAGAGATGAGAAAACTGAAGCTTAGGGAATTTTAGTGACTTGTGTAAAGTCATACAATAAATAAAAGGCAAAGTCAGAATTCAATCACAGAGCTTCTGACTTCAGGTCCAGTGTCTTATCCTCAATAATATGCTACTTCCCTAATAACAGTTCATTTTACGATGTTACCTTAACATCAATACAGATGACCCTAGGAGAGAAACACCTGCCTCCTAATGAAAAGAGCACCATTCTCTTAAGGCTGCTGCAATGGTCCTCATCCGCAGAACAATTTATCTTCTAATGAAATGAAAAAGGAGAGTTTGAAATTCCTGGTTATAAGAGACAGCTCATTTCCCTCTATTTACCTCCATGCTTGGTGCAGGCTCCCAGCAGGTTCACCACATTAAGATGGTGTCCAATGTGGGTCAGGATTTTAAGCTCAGTCATCAAAGCTTTGTATTCACTGGCTGTGGCCCCCTCTGTTTGAAAAAAGCATGGGAGAGTCAAAACAATTGGACAATGGAGGCTCCTACCTTTGGAAGAGTTCTTGCCCTCCCTATTTGTCAAAGTCCAGGAACTGGCTAGCACCTCACTAACTTCCCTACGTTAGGCAGAATCATTAAGTCTCCTCTGTTTTCTTTTTTTTCCCTTTTTCTCCCCACACAACATCCCTTTGATTACAGTAAGGTCCAAAACAGTGGTAGGGTTAGTCACTGAACATTTCCTCTCAATGGACTTGGCTGTAGTCAGCAATATGCTGACTCAATCCTAGGATAATGTACAATGTGTCTACTTCCAAATGCTTCTAATTCACCCAGAGGCAGGCAGCAAGAAAATTAATTCTTTTATTCTCACCCTTCCCACCCCATCTCTCTCTCTTTCTGTCTCCCTCCTCCTTTCTCTTTTCCTCTCTCCATTTTTTCTTCCTAACTACCCATTTTTCTTCTACCCATTATGAAGGTAAAAGGAAGAAGTCCATGAAATTTTGACTATGCGTTCTTGGATAGTTACGAGATGTCTGATTGACCATTTCTGGGAATGTTCATAAAACATTTTTTCTCAACGTTCATTTTTTTTGTAAGGCAATTGTGGTTAAGAGACTTGGCCAGGGTCATACAGCTAGTAAGTGTTAAGTGCCCAAGGCTGAATTTGAACACAGGTCCTTCTGACTTCAGGGCCAGTGCTCTATCTACTATATCATCTAGCTGTCCCCATAAAGCATTTTTTTCCCTCATCACAGCTTTTGCTTCCCTATGGATTCATGGAGTTATCTCAGTCTCTGAATATGACTTCATGCCCAAAGTTAAGCAATTTAGACTCATAGACTCATAGATTTAAAGCTGGAAGGGATCTATCTGATTGGCTATTTAGTCCCTCTCTCTCTCTGTCTCTCTCTCTCTCTCTCTTACCCTGTTACCGACGCTCTTCCGATCTTCGGTAACAGGCTCTCCCCCCCCCTCTCTCTCTCTCTCTCTCTCTCTTTTTAAGAGATAAAACAAGTCCCAGAGGTTTAAGTGATTCACCCATGTTAATAGAAATAGCACGTGCAAGAGCCAATATTTGAATCCAGGTCCTCTGATAATATAGTAAATAATATTGCAAATCAAAAGTTTTAGTTGGGGCTGAAATCCCAATAATTTGTGTCCTTATACATTTATAACTATAATTGCCATTTAAATATGATCCCCACTTTATAAACACTTATTAGTTAAAAAACCCTCATTATATCCCAGAACATCAAAAGGATGCTGTATGTGGAGAAAAGAAACACAGAGGATGCTTGGTGATTCTGTATAATGGAGGAAAGCTAATGAAACAGTACCCCAGAATATTGTAAAAATGATAATTATTTCTCTTATTTCAATAAGGGAAAGCAAAAACAAGAGAAGTTATCCTATCTATTCAAGCTTTCACAGTAAAAGAAGAGTTGAGAAAGGAAGAGAACTAGATAGCTTCTAACTTGGGGTGAATTCTGTCCTGTGCCTGTCACCTCAGATAAAGTGACTAAGATAAATCTGAACAAAACAAGATTTTTAGGATCTTTATTAGAGGCTGGTTTTAAGACATCTTTGAATTCATGTACACAATAGGAAAAGGGCAATAGGATGAGGGCTCTTATAAATGAGCAAGGTCCACTTTTTATTTTTTGGTTCAGTCATTTTCAGTCATGTCCAATTCTTCATGACCCCATTTCAGGTTTTCTTGGCAAAGACACTAGAGTGATTTGCTATTTCCTTAGCCAGTTCATTTTACAGATGAGGAACAGAGGCAAACAGAGTTATGAGACTTGCCTAGGCCTATTATACACATTATTCTAATTTTTCTGGGTTAAAAAAAACAGCTAGGAATTGAAAATTCAATTTGGGGGAACCTTCCACAAGGTTCCCCCAAATGCCTTTTATATAAATGTTAGCCTAGTCCCAGTTTTTCATGTATGTATGGTTTAAGCCCAAACATAATATAAAGGCTCAAAAAATTGATATTTTATGTCTCATTTTTAGGTTTGTATTTTTAAGGATAGCTAATAATTTTTTAAAAGTTAAGTTCATTTAAGTTTTACTTTCTTTAGTTTGATAAATAAAAATACCACCCTTGTAATTGCATAGCTAATGAATATTTAAATGCTTTAAAAAGCATTCCTTTTTCCTAAATTCCTTTTTTCAATTTCCTATACATATTCCTCACCCCAATGATAAGTGATTTTTAGATATATGACCTGCTCCCATTATAGCATAATGAAGAGTACCATGGCAAGGTCCTAGAATCCCAAATTCTCAGAGACCTCATCACCACTGTATAAATCATTTCCTCCTCTCTCTTGTATATTGTCTGAGTTTCTTCAGAAGAAAGTCTAGAATTTTATGAGTGCTAGGCCTGAGTACTCTAGAGAAGGCTTTATTATTGGCAGGGAGAAAATGAGCAACTTGTGGCCAGGGAATAAGGACCATCTCGTAAAAAGGAAGGAAGAGATTGATGGCTTCATCAGACCAGGGAAATTTTCTTGATGTTAGCCTAGGAGGCAATTTCCAGGAGTAGTGAGTTCCCTGATCCTCCTTTTTTTTTTTTTGTCTAAAAAAAATACCCAAAACAATTTTTATCCCATAAGCCACTAGAAAAATTTCCAGTTAACCTTAGGTAGCTTATGTCTGAACAAATATTATTGATAGACTGCTGAACACTCTGTCTCTGACCCACTATCCAGGACAATATCATTGCGACCTATATAAAATTGTCTCAGAACCTTCTCAGGCTGTCCCATGATTCCTACTCTTGGGGAGGCTGAGGCTAGTGGCTCCATTGAGTTCAGTAGTTCTGAGCTAGTAAGGACTAAGCCAGCCTAGTGTCTACTAAGTTCCACTTCTTTGTGGTGAGCTTTCAAGAAAAATGACATGAAGAAGGGACTCCTGGCTTCCTAGGGAGGGATCAAACTGACTCTGATGGGAAATAGAGCTGGTCAAAGCTTCCATGAAGGGGTATAGTGATATCAGGTTTCTGAGTAGAGAGACTCAGCTTGAAAACAAAGGAATGAATGAATGAACAAGTGAACAAATAAATAGATAAACAAATAAATAAGAGTCTACCCAGGAAAGAAATATGCCAAATCCATGACTTCTTAAATCCCAATATAAGTGTGAGAAAGAATCTTGGGAGCTTCATCTTCCTCAAACATTTCCCCCACCTATGTCATGTGACAGCTTTGTGAGCCTCCCTTGATAATATCTTGGAGATTCCTACAGCTTAAAAAACAGCCCTTATAAGGTTTTGTTTATTTGTTTTATTTTGTTTGAGCAGCACTGGTTCCTTTTATCCTAGGGTCTTAAAGAAAGCTTGCTTGAGAATGGAAATAATGTGAAAATCCTGATGAGAAAGAGGAAATGAAACGTTTTCTGTTCTTAAAAGAACACGAGAGCTTTTGGGAGCTTTTGTTTCTATGCTCAATCTGTCAGGCACAAGGGATTGTAAATCATTCTGAGATCCTTTTAATCTCCCAAGGCTTTACAAAGCAACAATTATCTTTCAACACTAGTAAATTATTGAAGACTTTTTGCCAAATGAAAGAGCATGTCTTACATTTGGGTATAGAACAGTTTATAGATTTGATCAACTCCATTTTTCTCACATACCTTCCTTAGCTTCATTTTATGGTTAAGTCAAACTTCAACTAAACTCTTGGGATTTATGATGTGTAGAATAGCTGCTAAAATTCCATTACAACACCATCACAGTTCATTCCAAATATCACAACCCTGACTTATAATGGGTTGGAATCTTCAGTGTTTCATTATCTTTAACGTAAGAGAGGGAAAGGCCCTTTGAAACCTTAAAGTTTATTTCCCGAGTGTCTGGTGTTGGATTATTTTGTGGACAAATCCAGTACAGTATGAGAGATGATAAGGAATGGGATTTTGAGAAACTAAAGAAAACATGAGGAAAAATATACTACACTTGAGTAATAAATAGACCATAGTCAACCCTGACCAACACCTAGGGAACACTATCTGGAGACTTTATCTCCAGAACCCACATATATGCATGCATGCACGCACACATACACGCACATACCTTTCAGCATTTTCACAGCCACTGTCCGGCACGTGGGTGATTTCTTAATGCCAAATGCAGCTGCTTGGACCACTTTCCCAAAAGCTCCACGTCCAAGTGATTTTCCTGCAATGAAAACAAACTGCTGAACTGTATGACAAGTCAACAGAGTGAAGTCCATTTACCAGAAAAGTGCCTCTTCCTACATCCATCCAGAGCTGTAGAAATTATCTTCTACTTCCCTGCATATCACTGTGATAGAGTGATTTTGAGTGGAACCTAGTGAAGTGGTCCCAAAGGATCGGGTATAACAGCATATTTTTGGCTGTTCTTTCCTTTTCTAGTCTAGTTCTATATTCACATGGCTTCTAATAAATCCCCCTGACCCTCATTAAAGATTTATGGGTGAAAAAGAACCCTTGGAAGTGATCTATCATAGGAAAGTTTCATTTAAGATCATTTTTTGACAAACATTTCCATAATTTTTACAATCTCTTTTGATAAACTTATTCTATTATTTAATAACCACCCAAATTAGAAGGTCCTTCCTTGTATCTATCTAACTTAATTTGTTCCTGCTGAAGCTAATGGCAATTTCTTTGTATTCTTTCCTCACTAAAGAGGAAGGAATAAGGAACAAGGTGGTCTTTATCTTCATTTAAGAATGTTCCACAGCCTGGAGAATAAAAGTTAAGTTACTACTCAATTTTATCTTCTTTGAATTAAATATTCCTAGGCCCTTTAGCCTTCCTTCATATGGGTTGTATATACTTAGGTTTCTAAATGTGAATCTATTAAAAACTTAGGTTCCAAAGAGTCATTAAAACTTGGCTCTTAATAGGGAATCACATAAGATATCAACAAACACACTAAGATGGCAGCTTTTCTGCATGACAACACCAAGGAAATGATACTTGTACTCTAGGTACTCTAGGAAAGCAAGAAACAGGTCATGTTGGATGATGCATTGCCCAAGAGTCCGAGCTTCTTAGGAATGTATTCACAGAAACCATTTCATTTCTTTGCATTAGTCCTCTTTTGCACCCATCCCACCATCAGGAAACAAATAAGAGAGAATTCAGAAGAGATATGTGCTCTGGAGCATGGAAAGATGAGTGAAAATTACAAAAGTCTCCACTTGAACAAGTTGTGCTTTTTGAGTTCTCTTGGGAGTTCATGTCACTCTTTTGGAAATGGCTACATTTTCAGAGTGAATACAGTGTTAATTGGCTACCCAGCCTCTCCCACAAGCCTCCTCTAATACTCAGCCTCCATTCTGATTTAGCTAATTAACTTTCCTTCCTTCCTCACACTCCTGTCCCTACCTTCAAAGAATATGAGTTTTTCTAAATTTCTGTTTGAAGTTAATTTTTTATTCTCTTTTGTTATGTTAGAAACTTTCTGCTTTCAATGTATTTCACTTCCCTCCTCATAATACCTTAGTATCAATATAAAATGTTCTTGTTATGGTGGGGGCACAGCTCTATTCAAAGGCAAGAAAGCTCTTCTTCCTAGAATTCTGCTTTCCTGTCTACAGAGGAGCATGTAAAGGCATGGTATGAAGTTGGGAAATATCAGAAGTATCCATCTCAATCTTTGACCCCTTATACCCCCAGATTCCTTGGGGTCCTTCTTTCCACACTTGTAGTCACCATGCATTCTCTTTTCGGTTATTACAATGCACTCAGTTTAAACAAGTATTTGGAGACTTAGCTTCTATCAGAATAACCCAGTTCCCATAATAGAATTAGTTAGTTGACTCACTTCAGCCTCCTCAATTGTTCATTTGGAAAGCAGACTGCTGCTTCATAAAACAGCATGAAGCTATGATATTCCCTTGAATAAGTTGATGCACTGGCACCCTTCCCAAAGATCTAAATTCCCTCTTTTTGTGGAGGCCCAGTCATGCTGGAATTGAAATCTTCTGATCTTTTGCTTCTCTTCCCTAGAAGTTGCCCTTAATTTTTTTGCCTGGAATGCCACCAGTTTGCTTAGGAATGTGCTGGATCATTATATACAATGCCAGGATGTTGGAATCTCCTCCCAGACTTTCCCTGACTTGCTGGGGCTCATAGACGCTGAAGGGGCTGCTCACTACAATTTCCCCATCCTGCCCCCTTGCAGACTGTGCCCCAACTCAGTGTTAACACATGAATCTCAGAGATCCAGGAATAGTTATCTCAGTTGACAAATTCCAGACACCCTGAGTTGTCTTCTATTTTGGACTATTCCTTCTTGAAATGTTTTTTTAATAGAAGGAAGTTGTTAAACATTTTCCTCATTTTTATCTGTGATAATTTTTTTTGTGACTTAAATTCCCTATTAGGTCTCAATGGAGAATTATTAACAAAACTGTTTAAAACATATTTTCATGAATTCCAGGAATTTCATTTCTAGCAGCAAGTAATATGGAGATTCAGGTCTTAATTCTATCCTTCTTGCACAGAGCTCCTAACCTGGGGTTAATGAATTAAAAAGTATTTTGATATCTATATGTCACTATAATTGGTATCCTCTGAAATTCTATGTATTTTATATTTTGAATTTTAAAACATGATTCTGAGAATTGTTTCCAGAGATTTTACCAGGCTGCCAAAAGAGTTCATCACACAAAAAGGAAGTTAAGATCCCCTGCTCTTAACTGGAGTCATAAATTCCAAATACGATTATTCTCATAACAATAATAATCACTAAAACCTTGGCATAAAAATGTTGAGTAGCATATGATCACAGAAGGGATGGAGCAGGCTGCAGAGGCACTAGGTTTCTCAACACTTCAAGCCCTGGCATAGTATACAGTATAATTCATCAGGGGACAAAGAACCTTGGTTCAAATTGAGACTCTGATAATCATTATCTGTGTGGGCAAATCTTGGGGCCTCAATACTCTTACGTGGGGGGTACAATTAGGTGGTGGAGTGAACAGAGCGCTGGGCCTGAAATGAGGAAGAATAATCTACTTGCATTCAAATCTGGTATCAGACTACTAGCTGTGTGATCCTGAGCAAGTAACTTAACTCTATTTGCCTGTTTCCTCATGTCTAAAAATGACTTGCAGAAGGAAAAGGCAAACTCCTCCAGAATCTTTGCCAAGAAAACCCTAAACAAAGGGTAACAAAGAGGTAGACAAATATGAAAAATGATTGAACAACAACAAAATCCTTATATATAATATATAATGTTGGATTTTTTTTCCCTCCAACTAGACCAAGGTTACTTGATTTTTTTTTAAAAAATGGCTCTGAGTCTTTTTGGGCTTGTGTTAATTATGGAATCAGTTCTCTGTTCCCTTCTCTCTGAATATCAGGAGAAAGTTCCCAGACTTAAGATATAGTGAGACGTCATCCACCTGAAGCATGTCCCAGAGTCTCATGCTGACATCAATCAAACTCTGACATCTGGCAACTCCAAGAGGGAAAAGGGTGATGAGAAAGTTTCCTTGCACAGTGAACCTGGTGGCCTACTATTCCACCAGGATCACTCAAGGAATTCTAATAGAATTATAAACATCTCCTTTAAGGAGACTACTATCCAGGCCAAAAAAAGAAGGGCTTTGTGATAGATAGGCACATTTATCTTATATTGAAAGAAATCATGTTTAATTGTGACTAATAATGTTGGAATATAAGTGAGCATAAGAATGGCTCATAATTGTGGGAAAACCATCCCTTGTTCATTGCCAGGGTCATGGAGGGGCTGGGCTAAGTGCCATGTCACTTAGACTTGCAGAAGGAACTCATCCAGTGTGCCACCTGCCTCTAACTTCTCCAAATTTAGTCCTTTCCTCATATGTCAGCAGCTTTTTCTATCCTTCTGCTTGTTTTCTGCTTCTCACTAATTTCCAGTTTTCTTCCCATGCCAAACAGAACATAATCTCAGGGTCAGTTTTTGATCAGGCAAGGAGTAATACAAGTTGAGGAGTTTGGATTCCAACAAGCAAAGGTTTAATTCTTCCCTCTTTCTTTCTTCCCATCTCTTTCTACTACCAATAAAACTTCTCACAACCAGTGAAACCCACAAGTACTCTTCATGTGGAGAAATCTCTTTTCTTTCAGGCAATGTATGACAAGCTCCAAGAATGTAAGATCCACAATGTGTTTTCCTAGTTCTATCGACTAATGATTCTGGCATTCACACAGGAGCAAGTGGAAAACTTTCAGAGGCCACTACCAAAATATTTTGGGCAGGAGTAATTAAGGCTCCAATTGTTTTCTTGCATTTCAGGCTGGCCAGACTGGGGTTTAATTTGCACTATGACGTCTGAACAGGAGGTACTGGTAAGCCAAAAGAAAGCACATCCACTACATGTTTACAGCATCTAAATTCCCTGGAAAACAACAGCCCATCCCTAATCAGAAACTAAACTTAAATGACCCCTCCCATTCACCCAGGACAGTTTTCCCCCTTTGGTTTGTGCATTGCCAAAACTCAAGGAAATTCAAGGTAATTTATACATCACAATGGAGAAATTTCCAATTTCATATCTATTGGAGAGAAGGATTTTTTCAAATGAAATATGAAATTTCATCTCTACCTTCCAGTAAAAGTGTTCTCTAAAATGTGCTAGTGATGAGTTGTAATTCTCTGTGTTCCTGTATCTATCTCTTCCCTGTCTCTCTGTCAGTCTCTGTCTCTGTGTCAACTCTGTGTGTGTGTGTGTGTGTGTATGTGTGTGTGTGTGTTTCTATTAGTCTCTGTTTCTTTCTGCCTCTGTCTCTCTTTGTATTTCTCTTTCTCTGTCTTGATCTCTGTGTCTCTCTCTTATTTTTCTCTGTCCTTTCTCTGTCTCTTCTTTGTCTCTCTCTCTCCTCTTTGTCCTCTCTGTGTCTCTTCTTTCTTTTCTGACAATCTTTCACTGTCTCTCCATTTCCTCTTTCCTTGTGTCTGTTCTTTATGTCTCTTCACTATTTTTCTATCTCTTCTCCCTTTTTTACCTCTCTCTCTCTCTCTCTCTCTCTCTCTCTCAAACATATATACTGCCTCCAACCCCCACAACACTGTGAGATACATACTGAGTATATATTATTTAACAGCTATCTTACCCAACTTAAGTCTTTCTCGGGCAAACTCCCACTTGTTGGCATCATAGGGTAGACGGTCACATTGCTCGTCAAGAGGAACTTCATCTGGATCCATTATAATTGATAGGTAATCTGTCTTTATTTCAGAAGAAGTCTGGAAAATAGAGGACATGTCCAAATCATCACCAAGAAAAAAAAGATGTCATTAAAAAAAAGGACTCTGAATATCTACTAGAAAACAATGCTTGGCAACATCTGTTGGTTCGGGTCACTCAGTTTGGACTTAATTTAATGTGACTGGCTACAGAAAGCACTTCTTCATACACACATGTAAGCTCACATTATACCACGAGGCAATCCCTAATAAAGAGTCCCTTCTTTAGCCCCATCATA
Organism: Myrmecobius fasciatus; assembly: GCA_023553655.1. Classification (NCBI taxonomy): domain Eukaryota; kingdom Metazoa; phylum Chordata; class Mammalia; order Dasyuromorphia; family Myrmecobiidae; genus Myrmecobius; species Myrmecobius fasciatus. Next base: position 577,572 of record JAJPUD010000157.1, on the reverse strand, counting down.
TTTCTACAGACATCCTACATTTTGGGTACACAATGCAGGCAGATTTTTCAATGATATCCATATGCATGCTTTCTGCAAATAATTACCATGTGAGGGATTCTAAAAAAAAGGAAAGAAAAGCATTTTCACAAAAGTAATTCCAAACAATGGCTAAAAATAGTTTCATAGAATAATTATGTACAACAAGAATATATAGAACAGATGGGGTTTCATTGTTGATGTTTGTTTCTTTTCTGCATTCATAAGAAAGGTCAAATGTGTAGTAAGAGAATTGTTGTAAAGATTCAAAATATGATTCAGTGACCAGCATGTTTTTCATGCAGAAGTCACAATAATTTTCTGGTATAGCTATTAGAGAAGCTGAAAAATAGAAAACCTCCCTTTTGTGAGGAATGCAAGCTAATTTTTCGTATGTAAATGAAATCTGGATTTTGTTGTCAAGTCAACAAGCATTTATTAGGCTCCAACTATGTGCCAGGCACTGACTGTTCTCAAAGAGCTTTTATGCCACTGATGGCCACAATAGGTCTATCTATAGTTTTAAACAGAATGAATACAAAATAAATACAAGGTAGTTAGGGAGGGCTTTAGAAGTTGGGGAATCAGAAATGGCTTTATACAAAAGGTGTACCTACAAAAAGTATGTGAGTTGCATCTTGAAAGAAGGGAGGCATTCTCCAAGGTAAAGGTGAAGAGGGAATGGATTTTAGGTATGGCAGACAGCCAATAAAAAGGTATAAAGGAGCACTTGCCCTTGAGTCAGGAGGCCCTGAATTCAAATCTGACCTCAAACACTTACTAGCTGTGTGACCCTGGACAAATCATATATCTCCAATTGCCTCTTTAAAAAAAAAAGAAGGTACAGGGGCAGCTAGATGGCGCAGTGGTTAGAGCACCAGCCCTGAAGTCAGGAGAACCTGAGTTCAAATCTGGTCTCAGATACTTCCTAGCTGTGTGACCCTGGGCAAGTCACTTAACCCCAACTGCCTCAGCAAAAAGCAAAAAAAAAAAGGTACGGAGACAGGAGAATTCCACATATGAGAAAAAGAGATGAAGGCCAATTTGGCTGGATCATAGAGTTCAAAAAGTTGCAAAAGAGATGTATAATGAGGTTGGAGCCAGGTTGTGAAGGGCTTTAAAAGCCAAGCAACAGGTTGATATATTCTCTTAGAGGCAACTGTGAATCACTAGAGTTTATTGAGTAAGAAAGTGATCAGGTCTATACTTAAGGAAAATCACTTTGGCAGTTGTGGGAAACATGGACTAAAGGGGATGGGGTAAAGACTCAAGGCCAGGATACCAATTATTAATCTGTTGCAATATTTGAAAAGAGATGAATGGGTTTAAAGTAAGGTGATAATTGTGTGTAAAAAATATTTTAGAGGTAGAAATGGTAAGATTTGACAAGCTAGTATAATATTGACACAAACATATATCCACATCCCCCTTCAGGAAACTAGATTATCTCTTGATGGTATATAGAAAAATCATGGAGAACGTTTTCTTTTCATGTTTTTGCTTTATCTTATTGCACAAATTCTAGAAAATACACCTTATTTTAAATTATATGTACCTTTGCATTCTATCTCATCACAAGTCCTTCTCCAAGTGGCAAATTCTCTGTGACTATTAATTATATATCCCTGACCTTGAGAACTGATGACTATACCTTCATGGATGAACTTTTCCACTGACCAAAAAGGAAACATCTCTGCCCATATTGGATATAATTTGATAGCTGTTGCCCAGAAATCATGTAAACTTTATTTTTATTTTTTTGGTAAATTTTATTTCAACAAAACTTTTTCTTTACTTAAAAAAAAAAAAAAAACACAGTGCCAGAACCCTGGTAAAGAAAAGTACTGCGGACATAAAATCTCACACCCATCCACATTCTTCAGTCCATACTCACCCTGCCTTGGGCTTTCACAGCTCACCTCATCCATCACTTGCAATCATTCCCCTTCTCACAAAAGTTATCATTAATATGGGTGACAAATAGCTTAAGGCAAAGAAGTTTTCTCAATTTTTTCAATGGAGAAAGATATGGAACATGTGCCACAAAATGCATTTTCCATCAACATTGGTCTGGGAGAGTACAACCTTCTAGATATGTGTGTTCCAATGTAAGAGAGTGTGAATTCATTTACAGAGGTGCTGTATTTTTTATGTCAAACAACTGAACCTTTCTGGCTAAACCTTTCAATGTCAAATATAGCTAACAACTCACACTGAAGAACTAAGGATATCATGGGTCTTAAGAGCAAACTTCCTAGGTTTCCTTTAGGAATCATCTTCAATTATTTTCCCTTCCTGACTTCATCCAATAAGTTGTAAGATTTGTCAATTATACTTCCTTGACATTTCTTGTTATTTGTTTTGTTCTCTTCATGGACAAAACCACTTCTTTGTCCCAACCGGCATTCTCCTTGGTCATTCATTGGTTTCCTTAGTCTTGCCATTTCCTGCTCCAGGAGCAAACAGTTTAAGTGACTCATTTATTTTGCTAATAAATGTCTGAGGTCAGATTTGAACTCTAATCTTCTTGCCTCCAAGCCCGGTGCTTTACCCATTGAGCTATCTAGCTATCTTAAAAAAAAAAATAGTGTGCTGGGTATGCCCTTTTTCCTCCCCCCAGAGAGTCTGTTTTAAATATTTACTAGCACCACATGGATTTAATACTTTTGTTTTTGTTTTTTGTTGATGGTGTTCATATTAAATAATTTCTGATGTGTTGGCCTCTTTGTGACCCTATTTGAGGCTTTCTTGGCAAAGATAATGGAGTGGTTTGCCATGTCTTTCCCCAGGAAATTTTACAGATGAGGGAATTGAGGCAAACTGGTTTAACTTGCCCAGGGTCACACAACTAGTAAGTGTCTGAGACTAGATCTGAAGTACTGGAATGGGAGAATTCTTTTATTTGTGATCCATAAATACCTAAAGTAAATCAAAGGAAACACTGAAAATATTCAAATATTTTCACTTACTAGTCTTCTAAATTTTTGGTGTGTCCCTACTAGGTGGTTTCCAAATCTAGAAATCTTAAACCACTATTTTACCTTCTGATTTTAGGATATCAGGGCAGTTTTCCTTGATGATTTCTTGAAAGATATTGTCCAAGCTACTGTTTTCATCATGGCTCTCATGTAGTTCAATAATTCTTAGACTGTTTTTTCTGGATCTATTTTTCCAGATCAGTTGTTTTTCCAATGAGGTATTTTACATTTTAACTACTATTTTTTCATTTTGGGGGTTTTGTTTGACTGATTCTTGATGTCTCACTAGGTCATTCTAATTTTTAGTGAATTATTTTGTTCAGTTAGCTTTTTTTAAACCTCCCTTTGTGTTTGACCAATTGTACTTTTAAAGGGGTTGTTTTTTCAGTGGATTTTTTTTTCCATTTTGACAATTCTACTTTTTATGGAGTTTTCTTTTTCCATTTCACCAAATTTATTTTTTAAGGAGTTGTTTTCTTCAGTCAATTTTTGTACTTCACTTTCCAAGCTATTGGCTTTCTCTCCCCTCCCCCAACTTTCATAACAAATTTGGGAAACTTAAAGAGAGCCACTAAAATGAGTGTAATTTGAGACTTAATGTTTTATATTTGTCATTATACCAGCTAAAGCTTTTTTGGGTCACAGAAAATTATCAATAGTCAATAAGAATAAATTATGGTTGTAATCTCTTTTGATGGATGAGATTGCAGAGTAATAACCATTTGGCTTCTTAACCAGTTACTGAGGTCTTCACATTTTAGTGACTATAATCTTGTTGGCAAAACTTTTGTAGGTTTCTATTTATCTCAGAACAAAGACTAATGAGTATCTTAATTCAGATAAGTGAACCTAAGCATGAAGAAAGGACTTTTAAGTGTAGCATCATAGATTTAAGAAGTTATTTTTTAGGGGTAGAATAACCCATGGAAGATCAATGAATTTTGTTAGAATGGAGTGGGGGAAAAAAAAGACATTTTAAGTAGAGATCACATCATAACCAAACCCTCAGTAATGCGAATAAACAAGACATATTCATGAGATGTTGTATAAATGAAAAGTATTATCAAGGAAGCTTTAATTTATGGAATTGTGAAATTAGAATTGGAAGCCTAAATGGGGACTACATTGTGGATGTTTTTGAAAGCCAGACTGAGGAATCTGAATTGTGTTATGATATAGGCAATGAAGAACCATTCAAAATTTCAATTTTGGCATTATTTTCCAGAAGTAGAATGACATAATTCACATACAGCATAGAATCTCTTAGGATACTTAGAATTTTAGGATTAAATGCTCAGAAGCTGGAAGGGAACTTAAGATCCCTCTCACTTTATAGCTGTTGGTAAAGTGCCTCTGAGACTCTTTGCTTACAGTTATACAGGGAGTAAATAGTAGAGACAGAGTATAAATCTAGTTCCTTTGACTAAAAACAAATTCTCTTTTATTGTACTATTTAACTGCTTTGAATTATAGTTATTTCTGCACACATCTTAGTTCTCTTATTAGATTACAAGCTCTCCCTAGAGTGAGGACACTGTGCTATTCTGTACAAAAGATACTCCATCTCTGGACTCCAGACTTTTCATTGACTGTCCCCCATGCCAGGAACTCTCTCCCTCCTCATTCTGACCTCTGGTTTCTTTCAAGTCTTAATTATAGTCTCATCTTTTGCATGAAGCCTTTGACCATATTCTTCATCTTAATGCCTTCCCTCTGAAGTTGTCACCAATATATTTTCTCCATATATCTTGTTGGCATGTTGTCTCTCTCTTAGACAGTTAACTCCTTAAGAGCAAAGACCATTGGGAGTTGTTCTTGTTTTTTTTTGCCTCTCTTCGTGTTCCCAGCACTGGTACACAGTAGGAACTTGATAAATGCTTATTGACCTGACATAGTGTATAATATATTAGCCTGTACATAATAGAGGCTTATATGTGTGACCCTTATATGTGTCTAAGCAAGCCACTTAACCTCAAAAACCTCAACAGAAAAAATAATAGGGGCTTATAGTCATTGAATATATATGGATGAAGGAATGGATCAGTTATGAATTAATCAATTTGGACTAATTTATTAATTATCTACTGTGTGCCAATATCCAAGTGTAAAGAGAGGCCTCCTTATTATAAAGCTATCTAAAAGCTCCTTTCACTTAGTCATGTGGTTCTATAAGTCTGTAGAAAATTCAGGTTTTTGTGGGGTTTTTTTTAAACTTAACTTTTTTTTTTCAGTCAGAAAAGAGGGTTAGAAAAAAATCTAGGCCAAACTTAAAATTAAAATCTCTAGCTGTTGTTTGTTTTTGAGAAATTATTAGGGCAAAAAAATTCCTTCTGCCCCCCTGAGAGATTTATCCCTTTGTGGTTTTCATCTGATAAAGGATACATTTGTAGTTAGAAGAAAACTAATAGTCAACATTTATATAGTGCTTCCTCTGTGCCAGGCCCAGTAAAAAGTTCTTACAATTTTTACCTCATTTGATTCTCATAATGACACTGCAAGGTCATTATTATCCCAACATGACAGTTGAGAAAACTGAGGCAAACTGAAGTTGATTTGTTCAGGGTGAGAGGGCTAGTATCTAAGACTGAATTTGAACTCAGGTCTTCCTGATTCCAAGCTCAGTGCACTATCCACTGCACCACTTCATTAGGACCAACATTTTTTGAATGCCTGGGTAAAGTAGGAAGGTGATTTAGAATTAGAATTCCCATATCATGGCCCTCTCTAGGTCAGGTTTTATGAGTGGGAGCATAGGACTCATGAAAACTGTTCTTACCCTTTTCAGTTTGCGGATAAAGAGAGTCAACAAGAGCCAGAACAGTGTTGCAGCCACACACGTACATGTCAGAGTGATCAACTCCAGGTTGGATTTATCTGAGGTTCCTGGAAAGAAAAACACGTTGGGGGTCATGAAATAGTTTTTTTTTTTAAATCAAATCTGCTGAAATTATCTTTCAAACTCAAATGTTGAGGCAGCTGGATGACACTGGGAAAAAAGCATCAATGCTGGAGTCAGGTCCTGAGTTTAAATTCAGCCTTAGACACATTAGCTGTGTGATTTTGGGCAAGTCACAACCCCAATTGCCTCACAAAACAAAACAAAACCAAAACACCCTCTTTCCCCCTTAAAAAAAAAACACAAATAAAAATTAAATTTCATTGGCCTCTCACTCTGTCTCATGCTCCAAGGACCATTTCTCTGAGGGTGCATCTCTCTCAGGTAAGAAATAAGTGTGACTTGGAAGACACACTTTTGTCATAATATCCTATTATTTTAAGTTAACCTATAAATAAATTAAAATAGTCCACAGAAGTTTTGATGGGTTAAAAAACTTTCTGATCCCAGAGACAACTAATTAAAAATCAATGGAGAAATTAAAAATGGAAAAAATTAGACAGGAACAAAAACTCATTAAAGTATCAAATCTGGAAAATATTAGTTTTCCCTTATGGCCCTCAGAGAAAATTCTAAAGAAAAGGGGGGAAAATTACTTAAAAGGGTTCCTTTGGGGCTCACAAAATTCTTCAAAGCAGAAAATTTTTTAAAAAATTAAATAAAGCCAAAGGACTTTTTTTTTTTAGTACTAACCAAGAATTGTACATAATCCAAGTTCCTTTCTCTCTATTCTCCTGATCTGACCTTAGTATTAAGATTCTAATGGATTTGTTTGAGGGTGAGAAGATGAAGTTGGCCCACTCCCAGTAGCTTAATTTCCCATAAGGGTTTTAGAGATCAAAAGCTCAGCACTGACACTTTTAGACAAGAAAGGAAGGGTCCCAAGTGTTCATGTGGTGCCTCTGAAAGGAGGAGAAGACACAATTTGGTATGTTTCAAGGAATTTTCTGGTAGAACAGAACAGTGACTGCCATATCTAACCTTCCCAAGGTACAAATTTCCCTGGAACTCACAAAAAATTTTTCTTCTCTCTTAATCCTACCTAAAAGAGGACAAATGACTCACTCTGAGTTGTTAATTCACTTGGGCCAGGATTACATGCATATTAAGTTCTTTTATTCTTTTTTTTTAAAAATTCTTTTATTCTTTAAATTCAAATTTGTGTTTTCACAATTATGAGAATTTAGGTTACTGACCAAACCACAGAAAGCAATTTCCCCTAGCATACAATTTAGCAGGATGCATCTCTCCCCCACTAAGGTCTCTCTTAACACTCTCCTAAGGTCTCTCAAGCAAAGGATATTAGCAAATTCCAATAATACCACCTGGAATCATTCCACTGGATAAGAATTTGATTGTTGTTGTTCAGCCATTTTAATCATATCTAATTCTTTGTGATCCCCATTTGGGGTTTTCTTGGCAAAGCTACTAGAGTGTTTTTATCATTTCCTTCCCCAGCTCTTTTTACAGAGGAGGAAACTGAGGCAAATAGGGTTGTGACTTTTCCAAGGTCACACACTAGTATCAATGTCTTTCTGACTCTAGACTACGAGTTCTATCCACTGTACACTCTAGCTCTTGACTGACAGATCTATAAATTATAAGAGTTTATGATATGATCTCTGTTCACACCAGATTTTGATAACTAAACAGAAAACGTAGCAGAAACTGATTTCATTGATTTAGGATCAAAGAATTTAGGGTTAGAAAGGATCTTAAAGATCCTTTATGTCAACTCCTTCATTTTACAGCTGAGCCTTTCTGAGATCCAGAGAGCAGAAGTTATTTTCCCAAGATCATTACAGTTATAAGTAGCCAAGTCAGAATTTGAATCCACCCCTGATGATAAATCTAATACTCTTCATGCTGCCTCAAGTCAAATCATGTGAGACTGATCTCACAACATAGAAGGCATCTTAAAAAATACAATGAAATGATGCTCTCTTTCAAAAACATTCATATGATAAATGTACTCTGAGTTCTAAGTTAATACAAGCTGGAGCTTCCTCCTACACAATACAGAGTCCTTTACTGACTTGTAGTATTTATACACACACACATCCTTGTTTATGCTGCAAATGGGTTCCACGTGGCTTAATGGGGATAGGCTCCACAGAGCATGGTGGCCCTGGGAGGATGGAAATACTGATAATATCTGGATACACAGGATTGTCTATAGACAAGCCCCTCCAGACACTCTTTCTATGGAATGCTCTGGGAGCAGCCCACTCGGATTGTGGGAACTCTCCCATTGCATTCCCCAGGATGGGAATCTGACCTCAAAAGTCTAATTCCATAGTCCTTACTCAGGCAAAATTCCTTTCAGTAGGACTAAATCAGGCCTCAAACAAGTGTGTGTGTGTGTGTGTGTGTGTGATGAATATAGTTTGAGTATGTAATTTTAATGTAATCAAAGAAAAAAAACTCCAAAGAAAAATTATTTAAGAAGATTTGGATTCTTTAAAGAATTCAAATGCCACAGATATGGACATTTTAAAAGTGAGAAGGGAGAAGGAATTATTGATACATGTACTATATATTTGTATATTTACTTTCTATTTCTCTCTTCACTTTCCTTTCTCTTCCTGTCTCTTTTGTGTGTTCAGCCATTTCAGATTCTGCATGACCCCACTTGGAGTTTTCTTGGCAAAGATCCTAGAGTGCTTTGCCATTTATTTTTCCCCTGCTCATTTTACAGAGCAGTAAACTGAGTCAAAAAGGGTTAAGTGATTTGCCTAGGGTCATACAACTAGTAAATGTTTGAGGATTTGAATTCTGGAAAATGAGTCTTTCTTACTCCAGGCTCTATACTCTGAACCACCTAATTGTTATCTACAAGTCTGAAAGCCATTACCAGGAAGAAAGGAACCAAGCATTTATTAAGTTCCTATTGTTTGGCATACACTACTAAGCATTTGGCAAATATCTCATTTGAACCTCACAACTCTGGGAGGTAAGCTTGTTATTATTATTATCTTCATATTATTATTATTATTATTATTATTATTATTATTATTATTATTATTACTACTATCCTGGTTTTACAGTTGAAAAAAACTGAGGCAGACAGGGATTAAGTGATCTGCCCAGGGACACATAAGTGTCTGAGATCAGATTTGAGCTCATTCCAGACCCAGCATTTTATCCAGTGCTGCCTAGCTATCTCTAGGCAATATTGAGGATACTTTTAAAAAATATTTACTGATTCAGAAGGAAACATATTATCTATCCCCTTAAATCTCCAACACCACTTTCTGTAATTATGTTAATATTAATAGCTCACATTTATATATAACTTTTAAGTTTACAAAAGTCTCTGGATATTTTTTCTTAAAGGATGAGCATCCACTTACTGTCCAGACTAACCCTAAGCCTGCTCAGTCAGTGAGAGCTGATGAGGTCATTGTGTGAAATAGCCCAGCTGCACATGGTATGGGAAAGGCAAGAGGAAATGGGGGTGGGATGCATCAATAATTAAGAATGATTTATCATGTGGTCACAGAGATATTGGTACCATATGAGAGGCATGAAAGGCTAGTCTCAGTACAGTATGATGTTTTTATTTGGGGGTAATGAGAAGGCCATGATGAATTAAAACTCTATAGATTTCCTCTATGGCACTGAAGACAAACAACTCTGAAAGAATTGGGAACTGTGATGAATGCAGCGCCTAGCTGAGGAGGAAGTAGGCTGCCCACGTCCTGACTGAGAGGTGATGGACTCAAGATGCAGATGGAAACAAACATTTGGGGACATGGACAATGCAGCAGGACTTTTTCATTTACTTCCTTTTTCAAAGCAGTGCCAGAGCCCTGGCAAAGAAAACTGTTGCAGGTGTATGGATTCAGACCCTCTAAACCTACTTGCCCTGGGCAGTGAGAGAATCATTTTATTTTACAGATAAAGAAACAGATACAGTACCCAGAGATGAAGGGACTACTTCCTCGCTATGAATAGGTCATAGTTATTTTTATTACACCCTTTTGTGGTATCCCATCATATAGATGGTAAAATCAAGCTACTGAGTTGTTACAGTATAATAACTAGTCTATGGGGAAACTTCAACATACATGATTCTCTACAATAAGTAGTTAGCACTCTCTGCTCCTGCCCATGTAGCATATTTGGGAAAGGGGATGGGGAAACAGTGTTGGTGCAGCATTCCAGCAGCACCAATATCAGGGACAGAGTGTACTTGATCTGTAACCAGAGAAGCTAAATTTGAATCCTGGCTCTAATCTGATGAACAAGTCACTCAGCCTCAGTTTCCTTAGCTGTAAAATGAGCGAGTTGTTCTAGATCAGGGCTTCTTAAACTTTTTCTACTTGCAAACACTTTTTGCCTGGGAAATTTTTGTGATCCTGGGTATATGGGTATATAAACCAAACATATTTATAATAAATCATAATTTTGCAACCCCACATTCAGTTATGCAACCTCACATGAGGTCACAACCCATAGTTTTTAAGAAGCTTTGGACTTAGATGACTTCTAAGGTTTCCTCTAGTTCTAAATCCATGATCCTTTGAAGCCTAGACTAATGAATTGAAACCATCACAGAGTTGAGAGGCTCAGCTCCTGTGCTTACTGATTCTCAGAGAGGTCAAGCGGCATCATAAAAAAGGGAAGCTCCAGAAACAGCAGGACCAGTAACAATTTTCACTAAAAAAGGACAAAAAATGCCTCTACTTTTTCATTTGCATATTTCTAGGACCAGATAAGCAACTTCATCTTGGGCTGCAAAGGGCAGCAGGGTACAAACACATTTAGATTTGAATGGAATTTGAAGTTCCTCCATCCTGAGAGTGTTTAAAATAGTTGCCCCAAATGGAACTTCCTCAGGCAGAGTTCCATAGCATGTTCTCATTACGACATCATGGGGTTTTTGTTTTTTTGTTGTTTGGTTAAACTGGAATTTTGTTGACCGGAATCTTACTTGAGCTAAGTGAATCTCTGCCTGCAGCTAGAAAATCTTTCTGAGCTAGTCACCTTATTTGAAATGGGATTTGGCTTGTTGAAATTATGGTCCTCATTCTAGTCCCTTAAGCCAAGAAGGGTACGAGACTGCACCACATTTAGAAAGCCTAGAGGCCAATTCTAAAGGGGCTTTGAATTTGTGGCAAACAGTCTACTCTGACCCCACATGGAGGAAGAATTTAGCAGAACATCATGGAATTTTGAGCTATTTCACACAGAATTCTTCTTTGATGATACTAGTTAACTTGGCTCCCTATTCAACCCCTTGAGACATGGTGTGACAGTCATGATTTTTCTCAAGCAAAATATGATTGTTGAATGATAATGATGTCATATTTCTATAAGAGATGTATTATAAATTTGTTCTCCAAATTTTATAGGGAATGGGGGAAACAACTGAGTAATAGAGAACCCCTTGTCCAGAATGACCCAAGAAATATGCACAAGCGAGGATTTTAATCCAAGTCTTTTCTGGTTCCGAAACCCATACCTTTTCCACAACATTGTGAAAAATATTAATCAGGTCTGATGGGTACTAGGCAGATCTCCTGACACCTAATTATTTCCTTCCCTGTTGCTAGAACTCTTAGCATTACCAATTCTTTGGCTAGAGTATGATCCTCTCCTAGCCCTTATGTAATAGGTGAACACTTTGGGAGGATAATGTAATGAATTATTTGGAGATTTTATGTTGTGAGAAGAGAGACTGCCTTCATATTTTGTTGATGGGACCTGAATGGAAAAAAAGGGGCATAAAATGGGAGGACAATTGGAGATGCTAAAAGCACACCTGCTAGCATCATTGTTCTGCCTAAAACTTCTCCTGTTCTTGATTTGTGGGGATCTTTTTAGTGGCAAGTAGCATGTGTCTCTTATATGATAAGCAAGTGAATCGTGATGTACAATCAGTAAGATCCTAGAAGAGTGTACTGTGCAAATCACACTCAGAAGATGCCAAAAGTTCAAACTTGGGGAAGTACTTTCATGTTTTCCATAATGCTTTCTCTATTGATAGGAAAAATAATGCTTCCTCATAGGGTTGTAGTGAGATTCAAAAGAGATAACAAATATAAAGAGTTTTGCACAATTTAAAGTAGTATAGACATATAAATTATTACAACTACTTCTACTAAAACCACATCTACTACTACCACCACCATCACCATCACCACCACCACCACCACCACCACCACTACTACTACTACTACTACTACTACTACTACTACTACTACTACTAC